>JAQFVV010006247.1:2612168-3142731 GCA_028023455.1 Epiperipatus broadwayi
GTTCATTTCAATAAAAATTTTATTAACAATAAATAGTGATTACATACTAATAAAGGATAAATAAATGAATAAATTGTACAATAATATGATTATATAATGTTCTATATGTCATCTGGCTAGATTATGTTATGAGAGCACAATGTTATACTCTTATGTGGTTAGGTATAGTGAAGAGATTCAAAGAACTTGTTTAATGGTATTAGCATTTTTAATATAAACATGAATATTTTCTTTTATAAATGACTATTCTATAATGCTGGGTAGGTGGGAATTGATAATCAGGAAAAGGAAAGAGCAATTAAAGACCAGGTGTCAGCAAAGACTTTACTGGAGGCAAGGAGCTGGTCACGTTTCTTGATTTTTTTGAGCGTTTGATAGAACAATGGTATGATTTGTGGCGGGGGTAATTCCATGAGACTTTTGCATCTCACTATCCATATGGAATAAAGGACAAAGGTAGAAAGCCTTATTATTGAAAAAAACCCATTATGAATGGCATTTTCAAGTGAGAAAATCATATCAGGTCTTATGTTGGAATTGATTATAATTATATCTTTTAGAGTTTTAAGTCTTGGGCACCGGTGTATAATATGGTCTATGGTTTCATCTTCACGAGCACACAGACCACATATAGGGTCAATGCTGGTAAAACCTCTTCGGTGATAAAGAAACCAATTCGTGGGTAGCGCATTAAGATTTATTTTAATGATGAAGTCAAGGAATTTGGGTTCCAGACTCCATCTTTTGAAGTGTGTAATGAGTCTTTGGTTGGTTATTTTTAGGCTGGTTTTAATGGGTTGTTGATTATAGTTGATTATATTGTATGCTTCCCATAAGGTGATTTTTTGGTTAAGGTTAAAGGATGTTATCGGGTTATAAAGTTGTAGTTGTTGTATTAGGGATGCTATCCATGAACTGGAAGAGGGTGGAGGACGATCTGTCGGTGTAACTTTTTTAATAATGTTAGAGTATCCACAGGAGAGGATCAGATTATGTAGAGTGTTGTGGGTTTTCTGTAAAATGATTGCTTGTATTGAGTGGAATGACAGTCCATTGAACCTGCGTGGTCGTTGGATACCTCGCAAGCTAATAGCAACTGTCCTTCCTCTCCAGAGAAGTTTGGTGCATAATCGGTTAATTTTATTTTGAAACTGTTTAGACATTTTAACGAATGGAAGATAATATGAGATTTTTGGCATTATGATCATGTTGAGGAGGCCAACCTTTCCATATAATGAAAGGTATACTCTAGAGAGTGAAGTGGTGATGGCTTCAGTTGAATGGAGGATTGCATCTTGAATCTCTCTTGCCATTGCAGTTGGAGTTTTGTAGATTGGAAAACCTAGGTATCTTTGGGGTTTTGCAGAAAAGGGAGAGTTAATTTGTTTACTAGACATTATCTTCCAGATGGAAGATTTGTTAAAATTTATTTGTAGGCCAAGTTTCGCTGTATTTCTGTTTAATATGTTCATGAGATTAGGAAGGTATTTAATGGTGGGAAGCACAACCATGATGTCATCAATATATGCAAATACATTGAAGCTTTTATTGAGAGAGGGAAGGAAAATTCCAGGGAGGTTTTTTTCTATATCCATCAGAAGAGGGTTGATGTATGCTGTGAAGAAAAGGGCACTGAGCGGGGATCCTTGAGGGATCGACTTGTATGGCTTGAAACCTGGTGTGATCTTGCCATCAAGAGAGAGAAAAATCTCTCTGTTGTTGAGCAGATTGCTGATCATCTGTACAATCCCAGCTGGAATGTCGCATTCCAACAGAATATCCAGAAGGATGTTTATCTGGACTGAATCAAATGCTGCCGCAACATCCAGCTGGACAGCAATAGGTTTTGATTTACGATGTCCTCTGATGTAATTGAACAGTGCAGTTACATTGGACATAGCATGCGAGGTTGATGATCCCTTTTTTCCGTATTGGTTTGATGAGATATGGCTAAGAATTTGAGTTTGGATTTGATCTTTAATGACTGACTCAATTATCTTGATAAGCAATGGGGTCATGGAAATTGGCCGGATACTGTTAATGTCGTTTAGTGGTTTTGCTTTTTTAATAAAAGGCACGAGTGCCACTGGGTAAAGATCTGTTATGTTTCTGTTGCCGGAGGCTAGGTGATCAATCATTTTTTTAATAATTGGCACAGTGAATTGACTGAGGTGTTTGAGAAGGAAATTTGGGATGCCATGAAGGCCAGGATGAACGCCGTCAGGGAGAGATGTTATCTTCTTTTTGATTTGGATTTCCGTGATGCCATGTTCGCCGGGGTCACCAGCATCTAACCAGCTGTTTATAGGAGGAGCTCCATCTTTTTGCATTAATTGGCAGAATTGTTTGCTGATGTGCTGCATCATTGGAAAGCCAATAAGATTGGTTCCATTAGTATTAATGGATAAGGGAGTGATTTGTTTTTTATTGTATCCCAGTGCCCATCTGAGATAGTCTCTCGTCCAGCAGTGTTGTTGTGCTAAGAAACATTTGGCTCTTCTGATGGATATATATTCTGCAAGGGACTTTTGCTTGATTTTGTAGAGATTTTTAAGGAAGATAATTTTTTCTGTATTTGTGAAATTTTGCTGTGATGCTTGAAGTTGTATATTAATGTCTGTTAGGTCATTTAGAAGGCCATTAGGTCCTTTGATTTTCCTGGTGTGGTGATTTAATATGGACTGAAGTATTCCAATGAAGGAAAACCAGCCCTCCTCAGCAGGCAGGGAAAGGATGTTTATTTTCTGGAAAAGGATGTATGCCTCAGACACTATCGCTTCGGTCATATTTGATTGGGTGATCATGCGCATGGTTTTACCAGGTCCATCAATGGGTGTAGGGATTGCAATAGGTGTAAGTTGTAAGATTAGAGCCATATGATCAGAGAAAGCAACAGGGGCCAAGGCTGCATCAAGGTTGAAATGGAGGTCTGGGGTGTAGAAAACCAAATCAATCAGGGACTTTTTAGTTTTAGTATAGAAAGAGTAGGCTTCAGGAGGGAAGAAACCCTCTCCACACATTAATCTGCGATTTATTAGATGCAAAAATCTCTTGTTGAAGTCATTGTATGTAGTGTTAAAGTCTCCCAGAAGAATAGTAGGAGAGGCTCTGTTAGCGTTGATGGCATTTAGGATATGGATTATTTTTAGATATTGAGAGGTGTCTTTGGCTGTATATATATAAGCTATGATGATCGGATAACCCCAATAGTCTATTTCTATGACAATAATATTGGCATCTAGGAATAGAATACTAAAACTGTTTGGTGGTGTTGACTTGCTGAGAAGAATACCGACTCCACCTGAAGCAGAATGGCCTATGGAAAATCTAGTAAATCCGAGAGCTGAGAGAAGAGATAATATTTTATGATCAGTCTTATGGTGATATTTAGTTTCACCCATAAGAAGTATATGAGGGGAGCAGAGCGAGAGCCAGTTTTTAATAGCTAGAACTCTATCAATTGAGTTGATGCCGCGAATATTAATGCCAGCAATTTTGCAGAACATGATAGATTAATCCAAACCGTCCTCAGCAAAGTGTACCAAGTCAATGTGGGGCATCTCCATGTTAATGAGTTCTGATGTTGTTTGGAAATCAGAGTCTTGTGATTGAACTTGTGGATGGATTGGTGATATATTTGTTGGTTGAGGAAACGCATCCATGAAGTCTTCGGTGTCTGATGAAGTAGTGTAATCTGTCTGAGATTCGTCAGATGGATCAATGGTATCGATGGTTATAGGATCCATGGTTTTCCTCTTTTTTTCTATGGATTTGTGAAGCTTTGTGCTGGATATATCTGAGATTTGTTTGCTAGCGGGTGGTGGTGAATAATGTATTGGATGGGAGCTGTCATCATCAGAGCTTGATTTATCTGAGCGAATTGATTTTCTTTTAATTTTCTTATTTGTATTTTGGGTATTTGTTGTGTTGGTTTTTGGGGTTTTTTTAAGTTTAGTAGTGTTGTTTTCTTTTTCCTGTACTTTTGATGAAAGTGTTTTTTTATTGTTATAAGAATTTGGTTTAAATTTTAGATCTGAGTCATTTTCGGTTTGCTGTAACTGTTGTGAAACATTAATTATGCTGACTTTTGGGTTGAGTGTTTGATAAGTCTTTTCATCTGGATGGTTGATTACTGCAGGCGTTGAAGAATTGAGGACAGTTTGTGGATCACTTTGTTTAGGTTTATTAGACTTAGCTGGCACGAATGATGAAGCATCATTGGTTTTAAGCTGGGTGGGAGTTGTTATAGATGAATTGTTTTGAAATTTTTTAAGTGTATTTTCTTCATCGCCTGGGTTTTCCTTGCTCTCGTTAGATGGTTTGGTCATATTGTCTTCTTTTGTAGAAAGAGTTTGGCCTAGCATTGTTTCTCGGGGATTAGTACAATATGTATCTAATGAATGATCTTGAGTATTATTGGTTTGAGAGATTGGTTTAGTAGCAGTATATGTTATTGCTTGGTTCTCTGATTCACTACTATTAGTGTAGAGGTTGGTGTTTGTTCTTTCTTGAAGATTTTCATTTTGAAAGATAGGTTTGGATGTGAGAGGGTTTGTTGGAGGATTTATTTGAGTCAGATTGTCTGGGTTTGTGAGGTTGCTGTTTGAATTAGTCCCATGTGGTGATTGTCTATTTAAGGATGTGATAGCCATATTAATAGGTCTACCAGGGCATCTGTGAACTTTATTCTTTTTAATACCACAGTGTATGCATATTCTTGCTGCACAATCTTTAATAAGGTGTGTTCTTTGAAGGCAGAAGAAACATTGTGGCTGTACTCCCCTGAAGGTCAAAACCATAGGAGAGCCTCTTGCAGTAATAATGGTGGGTATGTCAGTGGGTATAATGTTTTTCTTTAAAGTAAGTGTGAAGACAACTGTATTGGACAGAATTTGATCTTCGAAGTGAGGATTTAGTAGGTGTTTAAATTTACTAATTGAACCATAATTAATAAGGATGTCTTGTAGTTCTTGTTCTTTCAAATGGGCAAGGCAGTTTTGAATTCTGCCAGATAGTGTAACTGGACGGTTCATATCTATGGAGCAAAGTATATAATTTCCCAAAGATCGGTAGTTATTTTTAAAGTTCATACGGTCCGCCCACATTTTAAACTCAACGATAACATAGCGGTCATTGGGATGATTAAGGATCATGTGAATGCCTCTGCCTAATTGATTTTGATTGATTAAACTGTATAATTGTTCTAGAGGGAACTTATATAACGCACATTGTTGATTTGTTATGGCTAAGATTAACGACTTATCGCTGTAGTAGTTTGTAAACGATTTATACAGAGTGTTGGGAATCGTTTTGTTAAACTCGTTATTTATTTTTAGGAACATGTCATCATTAAGATCGTTTATATTAAATGAGACATTTTCCAGAGTGTTTGATTCTTGTTCTGTGTCTAATTCTGAGATATTCAAATATAGTTCATTGAAATTATCGGCCTTAATATTTTCGGAGATTCTCTCAGAATTTTTAGACCTTACGATATTTGCATACGTAGTGGAATTTTTCAATATTGGAAATGAGGAAATTGGTTTAGATTGCAAGTTGGCTGATGTAGCAATGGATTGTTCTGTGCTATAATCTTTGTTTGTTTTGGAATGAGGTTTATTAGTTTTAAAATTTATTTCTTCTTTTTGATTTTTAAATTTACTGTTGACAAACTGTAATGTGACAGCGCTGGTTTTGTCGACCTCTGGTGGAAAAGTTTTAACTTTAAAAAATTCGCCGATATCATCTTGTTGGAAATTTTGTCTATTATTTTCAGATATGGTTTTCGGGGTATTATAGGGCAAAGAAAATTGCTCATTAGAGTCTTCTGCGGGAGCGTAAAATCTTCGGAGAGGAGATGATTGGTTTTTGCTTGTATTGTTAAGGATTTCAATAGTTTCGCTTGATGAGATATTTATGCTATTGTTTATATTAGGGGTAAGTTGAATATTTTCTAAACTTTTGTTGATATTTGCGATGATGTTTTCATTTGATTTATTGGTTTGTGGGTTTTTATTTGTAGTAGAAGTTAGTTTAGTTGCATTTAGATTAGATCTAAGGCTATAATATTTACGACCGATGGCTGCATTGCTAGGTTGAATGCTGAGATCGGGGTTAACATTAATTTGAGAGTTATCGATTATATTATCACTTTCCATAATAAATAATGTTTAAAACCGACTTACCTTGAATAAAAGACGTAAAGGTAAGGGGACAATTGTCCCTGTCTTCTTGAAACTGAATCGCAAAGGGACGCTTTTAATAAGACCAGTTGCATAGATGGCTGCCAAAAGCGGAAGTTTGAAACTGCTGGTTGTTTATAATCACCTATATGCAATATACACATATACTTGTCTCATCTAAAATAAAATAAAATCGTAACTTCTATTTTGTTAAAGTAAGTTTTATAAAAATTGTATTATGAACCATTCGTAATTGCGTTAACGGCTTCAATTACTTATTCGAAGTAACGGATTTGAATAGACAAATTTAAATAGCACATAATAAAAAAACCACAAATTAGAATGAGGGGGGGGTAAATATCTTACTTTATTTAATTATTGGTTTTTCTTTAGGTAACGTCAAATATTTTAATCATTGAAATTTTTAATCATTGAAATTTTCCCCCTAAATTTACCTCCGTCTGATTCTTAAACGATAAGTCTAGCAAAATTTAAGAAAGATCATCATCATCATCAACCATTATCAATCCACTGCAGGATGAAGGTCTCTCCAAGTTTAATCCATCTTCTCCGATCTTTAGCTTCTCTTCTCCACAACACCCCTGCACATTTTCTTATTTCATCCATCCATCTCACATGTGGTCTCTTTCTGGGTCTTTTACAATCTCTTGGAATCCAGTTTAAAATTTCAATTGTCCATCTATTATCATCTCTTCTAGCAATATGTCCAGACCAACTCCATTTCAATCTTTTAATTTTTTCAATAAGGTCAGTAACACCTGTTTGTTGTCTTACCCATACATTGCATTTTCGATCTCTTCTTGTTACTCCCAACATACATCTCTCCATATTCCTTTGAGTGGTCTGAAGTTTCTGTATTGCTCTTCTATTAAGTGTCCAAGTCTCAGATCCATAAGTAAGAACTGGTAAAACACATTTGTTAGGTAAAACACATTTGTTAAAAAACATCCTTTTCAAACACATAGGCATATTTCCTTTTAGTATCAAGTTATTTCTACCAAAAGCACTCCAACCAAGTTTAATTCTATGATTAATTTCCTCCATTATGTTTCCATCTGTATTAATAATCTGACCAAGGTATTTGTAACTGTTAACTTCTTCTAATTCTTCATAATCAATCTTTATTTTCATATTTTGAGCAAATCTATTAAACATTACTTTAGTCTTTTTAACATTTATCTTTAGTCCTACTTTTCTACTTTCATCTGCTAACTCCTTTAACATTTCCTGCAGCTCTGAAGCATTATTTACAAAAACAACTACATCATCTGCGAAATCTAAATGACTTAAATACTCTCCATTTACTTTCACTCCTTTAGTTTCCCATTTTAATCCACAAAATACTTCTTGCAGCACTGCTGTAAAGAGTTTTGGTGATATGGAGTCACCTTGTCTTGCACCTTTCTCAATGTTGATTTTTCCAGTATCATTATGTAATCTAATTGTTGCTGTTGCATTTTTATAAATATTCTTTAAAATATGACAATATCCTGGATCTATACCTTGATGATCCAATGCTTTAATCACTGAAGAAATGTCTATAGAATCGAATGCCTTTTCATAATCTACAAATCCAAAACATAATGACAACTCATATTCATTTGTCCTTTCTATGACTTCTCTCAATACCTGGATATGATCTATTGTACTAAAACCACTTTTAAATCCAGCTTGTTCTCTTGGTTGGTGGAAATCCAAAGTTCTCTGTAGACGAGTTGCAATTATCTTGGTAAAAATTTTATATAAAACTGATAAAAGGCTGATAGGTCTGTAATTTCTAATATCTTCTTTATCACCTTTTTTAAATATTAATATTATTACTGCATTCTTCCAATCTTCTGGTACATCTTTATCATTTAGACATTTGGTATATAACTTTGCTAAAATTGTTTCTATTTCTTCACCTGCTTCTTTTAATATATCATTTATAATTCCATCATTTCCTGAAGCCTTTCCTTTCTTCATACACTTAATTGCATGTCTCACTTCTTCATTTAAAATTCTGGGCAATTCGGAAGATGTAATAGATATAGGAGGTACTTGTTCTTTATTACTATATAATTCTTGATAAAAATCTTCTACCAATTTCATGATGTCATCTCTCTTTTTAGTAATAATTCCATCTTTTTTTCTTATTGCAGATATAAATTTCCTACCAATACCAAAATATTGTTTAACATTTTTGAGACTTTTATTTTCTTCTACAGTTTTTCTTGCTATTTCACAGTTATACTTTCTTATATCATTTTCAACTCTTTTCCGTACCATTTTACAAAATTCGAGATATTCAATTCTTTTTAATACATCATTTTTGTATATCTTCATATTCCTTCTTTTCTTCATAAATTCTCTAGTCTCAGTAGAAATTTTATTAGTCAATTGCTGCTTTTTTCTACCAGCTAGAATATATTTATTGCAATAGTCGATCTTCCTTACTATATACGATTAATTAAGCACGCGTTATAACACAATAAGAAAATATTTAAATAAGGCAATATAATATCTAAATAATGTGATAATAAATTTATTTTACAGAATGATTAATATATAATTGTTTAAAGCAAAGGAAGAGAATATTAGAGAGGTTTTTATCATTTAAAATTTATAATTACATTAAATTAGTATTTTACCAGACCTTTGAAAGATGTTGGCAAACAGTAGAATTGGCTGATCATTCCATGATATTATACATTGGGGCTTCGAGTTGAGGGCAACGGTATAGCATGTCAGCAACATGATTGTTAAATGAGACAAAAGCTTTATCGGCACGGCATCCTATAATACGAGGGAACTTCATACTCAGCTGCAACGGAGCTGGGCAGAGAAATTGCGGTGATCTACTTACTCATAGCATGAAGTAATTTAACAATTAAAAAAAACTTTGTAATAAAACTCTTTCAGAAATGTAGTACCTAGCTTCCAAAAAGTATACTCTTTCTGAAATTTACAGTAGTAACTAAACCCTTCTTCTTTTGCCTCTCTTTCTCTATATATAGCTCAAAATAAAGGCTGGCTGTTCTCGAAATTAATTAATTAATTAAAATTTAAAAATTCTTTTCTTTATTTTATATATAAATAAAAAGAATCTTAGTGATTAGAATTTTAAAGCCATATAATTTTGAAATTTTATTAATTGCATTTTTTAATTAAATTCCTAATTCTTTAATTTTATCTGATTCTAAGTGTTTTGACACCTTTCCCTAAATAATTATAAAATTAAAATTTAATTTATAGATTAATTTTTTAAAATATTTTTCAACTTAATAGCCAAATATATACATGAGGCATATATATATATATGATGTATATATCTATAAGTTTCACAATATCTTAATTAATTTGCTATTAAATTATATAAAGCAAAATTATTATTTATATATAAATATTACATAAATAATACAAAAACTCTGTCAGATAATGAAAATTATTCTACACTAATAAAGCGTGATAAACAGAGCAGCCAAAATTCAAAAAACAATCAACAACAACAATTTGCCAAGAGCTTTGAGTACTGTATACCAGAATCATGGCGACATAATTCTGGTGTACAGTACCGAAAGTGCTTGGCAAATTGTTGTTTGTGATTGTTTTTTGAATTTGGGCTGCTCTGTTTATCACGCTTTAATCTTGTAGAATAATATAAATATTACATAAATTCATATAACACATGCACATATTTATACATATATATGCCTATATGCATTTTACACTATAAACAATTTAATTATTAATTTTAATTTGTCCTAATTTTATATTGCTAAATTATTTCAGCAATATACCTTTTTCTATGATTGCATGTAAAAAATATAAATATATTAATTTATTTTAAAATCTGCTTTTCTATTTATCATTAACATCAAAATAATTTTAAACAATGTAACTAATTTGATTAATCTATTAAATTTTTCTAACCCTACATCAAATAAGTCTATAACAAAATATTTTTTTTTAGAACCGATATTAAAAAATAAACATTGCTTAACTTTATTAGAAGTTATTTGAGGGGGGAGGGGGGATTAAAAATTATAGGAGCCTTTATTGTCTGTGATGAAATTGAAGTTTTTTCAGATTTATTCCAGCAACATCTTTATCATTTAAAGTGTTTATTTATTTTTAACCCAAATTAATAAAATATTCTTTTCTATGAAGCAATAAACATACTTTTCTAGTATTTCTTTAGCATTTGAAAATGCACATTATATGCACATATTTACACCAATTAGTGGTGGACCTTTATGTTAGGATTTATTATAGTGATCATCATCAGTTTGTGCCTACTATTTTGATTTACAATTGATTAATTGTTATTATGATACTTTAAAAATAACATCTGCCATTTTAAAGGCAGTCAAAAATGGACATTTTGTAAGAATGATGATGTCATCGGATAGGAACTTTATTAAAACTACATCTTCTGAAAATAATATGACAACATTCATGTTAAAAATGTATGTTAGAGTTTATTCATTATACAATATACAGTTTTTTTTATTATAGAATTAAAACACAGTAATGCACTTTCTTTAGTCAGTGCTTTCATTTGTGACATATACAAAGTAAAACACACACCTTTAATGACTACAAAATCAAAAAAAACAACATTTAATTCAGCACCATAAGTAACACACTTTGAACATGTACAATAACAAAGTACAGTAAGATTTAGTTGTAAAAGCATGCACATTAGCTAATCTACATTCATTCAATCAATTTAGTCTTACAATCATTATTTTGCTCCAAGGTTACTAAACGCAAGTTTAAAATACCATTAACAATTTTAAATCAATAATCTTATAATTTGTTTGTGACTAATAGCCAGTTTAGTGTAAACATGCACCAGCAAAAGAAAAAAAAAGATTTGTCATTTACATATATTATTAAAACTATAGCAATGATCTGTATATAACATTTCTTTATTTACATTTTATTCCATTTTACTGCATTTATGTAAAATTAAAAAAAAAATTAACTATGCTGCAGAACAAATTCAGTTTTATTAATTATAAATTACAGCCTATCCATTAAAGTATGAAGATTGGCTATCTTAATATAAGCTGAGCTTTGATTGTATATATGTGTGGAGATGATAATCTGGACCAACTGATGAGTTCCCGTTTAGCATGAAATATGTACATTGGTGATTATTTATCTTTTCTACATGTGTAATCAAGTGTATCAGTAGTATGAGATAGCATGGATGGTTGAGGGTCTGGTGAAAATCTGAGTTCAAACCCTCTATAAAATAAAAAGAAATAACAATTGAATATAATGTGCATGATAACTAAATTTGAAAGTATACATGTCAAAGTTTTTTTTTTAATTTAATTTAAAATGTGGGTTGTAGTTAGTTTATGATTCAGCCAATGTTTCTCTACAACTATGTGTGAAATAAAATGGTGATCAACAATGGGAACATTTTTTTTAAAAGTTATAGCTACCAAAATGTATTTAAATAGTATATTTATCCATATGTCAGTATTTTTTTTAAAATAATATATTAAGTAAATGTTTACTCATTAATTAACTTTTTTTTTTTCAATTTAAGCTTTATTTTTTATTATTTTTTTTAGTTTGAAATTGAAGTCAAGAATTATTTTTCCCCATATGGATTCATTCATTACAATTGCTTATTTTTTTATGTAAGATAACCAGGCTAAAGCTGTGTATAATTCTATATATGTCATCACCAGTAGGTGTTTAAAGCTTTCAGATAGGCAACGAGTATTTCCATGATATTAAAATTAAAACCATAGATTACTATAAATGCACAGCAGCCATTTAAATCTTTTTGTAGAATTGCTCATGCATCTCATGAAATATGCTAATTTGGTACAAACCTGTAAATGTTCCAATTAGTATTTATATATGTTTTGCAATGATGCTTTGTGACAGCAATACAATACAAAACAAAGCAACCAATGAGCTCAGTGGGTGGTATAAGAATACAAAATATTGGCAATGGGTAAAAAAGGTTGATGAGCCCTGATATAAATGATATATCCCATTATTTAAATGCATAAAAGTTCTTTTTCAAACAAAGTAATCTTGATTCTCAATAAAATTGTGTGTTAAAATTCACATTCAGTCAACTCAAGAGCATACTGTTGTTGCTTTTTTTTTTAGTCTTACTATTGCATTTTTAGAATCTTAAAATTATCCTGAAATGAAATTTTATCTGTGTAAAAATGATAGGGGTTCATTTCTTTATTTCATATGATATAAAAACTCTATATAAATGACTTGGTTGAAGTAATTATATCAATATGATGAATAATCAGATCTTTTATCTTTTTAATGCAGCAATCACATATTAGAGACTATGTTGCACATCAAATCCACATTATTTTCTACTTAAAAAGCTGTTAAAATCTTTAACAATTTTAATTAGAAGATGCAGATGATTTTTGAACTTTAATTTCAAACAAGGAGCTATTATAAATTAATAGAGAAACTTGTTTAGCCTCAGGGAGATTATCAATTAATAGTAATTGATAGTTTCCTAGCAACAACAAAAGGCAAAAAGTTATTTCTGTTTACATTGATATAATCTCCTTATTTTTATTCTTTATTTTAATAACGATCTATGAAAATAGTTAATTCAATGTATATATAATTAATGAAGTAAACATCTTTTCTTTTAACCTATGAATAAATAACATTTTATTGACAAATAGTCAGATCCAATTATTCTCTTAAGTTTTTATTGTTTATAAGCTTGCTTTTGCCAACAGTGATGTAATACAGAATGAACTTAGTACATTAATCCAAGGCCTCCGTCTCTTGTAGGTGGAAAGCTGTAATCACTAGGTTTTCCGATTCCTAGATGGAGAGAATTTGAGCCATTTCTCATTCTTGTTTTATCCCTTAACTAAGAATAGCTAAATATCTGTTTACTGACCAATATGAGATGATTATCTAAGTTGATATGGGCTAAGTGCTGAAAGAAAAAAAGTCTTAAACATTTCAATTAGTCTGGATTCAAACCAATTCATAGGCGTGATAGACAGCCTACTATCTGAACTTCAAGGCACTTCCATGCGTACATATATAGAGAGCATTATATATATTATTTTCATTTATCTTGATAAATGTAACAATTAAGTAATTTGAAATGTAAATGTTTTGACACATTTTTAACATTTTTGTAATACGAATATTTTGTTAATAAAAAAATAATTCTTTATGCAAATTCGCGAGTTCTCATTTCAAGGGTGTGAAGTGTAAACAGTTTTCTTTTCTTTCCATTTCATGACTTCTGACAGGACTAATTAATATTCCGAAAACAATGGCTGAGTGCCAACAAATTAAAATTGTTTTTGCAATAGTTGTATTCCAATATCAAATCTTTCCGTTTTAATAAATAATATTTGCCGTTGTTTTTTTTTTTTTATTGATTTTCCAAATAATTAAAAATTCGTTTAAATAATTGATTGCCACTTTTATTCTTGATGTAAAAATTGTTCAATCTAAATTTAATAATAATTGACACTTTTTTTTTTCGATTACGGAAAGAACAAAAAGGAAAACATCGTTTAAAATTTTCTAAATTATTTTAAAAGATATTTTAAAAGTTGCACGTATTTCAAAATGTACATTAATTAAACAAAAGGTTGTTAAATAGCTTTGAATTAGTTAATGTAAGGCAACTGTTTCTTCAGCATTTTTTCTAGATAATCATTCAGGCCCGCATTTACCACTAGCCAAAATAGAAATGGGACTAGTTCAACGAAAAGACGCACCACGCACGTTACTACATGAAATAAATAAATGCAATGACTTAGATTTTTAAATTTAATTTTAAAAAAAGATTTATTGCAACGCCAACATCATATATGAGCGATATTTTCCCCGGTACTTTAATGGCAGTGGGAAACGTACACAATGACTCTAAGGAGAATGTTTATTGTCCGTACTGAATTGATACCAAATTATTTACGTTGTAGTCTTGTGTATCAAAAGCTTTCTGCACCGGAAATATTGTTTATACATGAGAAAATCTTAAAATTTCTATGGTGTGAGAGTATTACAAATGTTAAAATTAAAAATCCAAATTTTTAATTTTTTAAAAATAATTTAATATATATAAATTAACATAACTTTAAAAATTGTGATATATTTTTTTAAACAAATACTATCCGTATCCTTGCTTATATAATAAGGGCCACGACTTTTATTGTTTTACTTAGGACCTGAAAAGTTCGAGACGCGGTCTTGAAGAGCAGTAAGGTCATTATTCACCGAGCTAGTAGTATTCAACTACATGTTGATATGAGTTTTTGTGTTTTTATTTCTTTTTCTAGAAAACAGCCTAACTAAATGAATTCATTCAGTTTACATAACAAAATAAATTTGTTTTGCCTTAGAATATAAATTCGGCTAGAATCGGAAGTAATCAATTACTATATTGTTTTGTAAATAAACAACGAATTGAAGTAGGTTGGAAAATAATCTAAAGTTCTTCTGTATTCTGTTTCTTACAAGTTTATGAGAACTGGGTTTTTCCTAAGAAATTCAGTCTTCTTACAGCAGATAGTGAGAGTTAATATTCACAGTAGAGAAAATATGCAGTGGCATTTGAGCATTCCATCATCAGATTTTCAATTGGATGGATGGTTGAAGAGTTGGAGTGTGGAGTGGATTGAAGCCTGTCCATTAAAGTATGAAGATTGGCTATCTTAATATATATCTGAGCACTTATCACATATATGTGTAGAGATGATAATCTAGACCAACTGATGATTGCTGGTTTAGTATGAAATATGTATATTGGTGATTATTTATCTTTTCAACATATGTGTGTTCAAGTTTATCAGTGATATGAGATAGTGTGGTAAGTCATGTGAAAGTCTGTGCTCATATATCCTATATATTACATATATTGATACAGGTATATAATAAGTCTGTATTTCAGTTATAAACTAGTATAAAATGTCATTAATACACATGGCAATAATTAACAATGTAAATTAATATGTGGTAAAAGAGCAAAGAGATATACAGTCAAATATCAATGATACCTGAAAGAGCATTGAACTTAGTATTTTACAGAGGAATTCACTACTACTGGTTAACCTTCTAATAGAAAATTATGTTATTATATTATATATTTTAAACAATTTATATTTTGCTATTATTTATGTAATATTTATGAATTAAATATAATATATAAATGTGTTTGTCTCTATTAATATATAAAACATTCTTCTTTTATCCTTTAACTAGAATAACTAGATATCCATTTACCAATCAATATTTGGATGGATAATTAAATTACATTGACACTCAGTTGAGTTTTTCATAAATTTTCAGTTATTTAAAAAATGCAAATTCATCTTGATTCAAACCCAAGATTGTGGACTTGCGAAGGAATATGTGACAACCATTGCAACAAAAGCCTATTATATATAGATATAGATGCAATTATACAATCACAAAATGGTTTGTTCAGTAGGATTTAGATGGAATGATAGAGAGCAGACTTGAGAGAGGACTTCATGAATTGAGATGCCTGAGTAAAATAAAATAAAAATATCTTCGTTGGGATCAATTGACTGGAACTCTTGTACTCATTCTGCCAATTGGACTTTCAAATCTCATTTGACTCTGGAGCAACTAATTATTTTCATTATTATTACAAGATGGTTTAAGAACTTTTTATTAAAAGGTGTTGATGGAAATAACTGAAAAATTATTTTAAAAGATAATATATAGGGTATATGAGCACAGACTTTCACATGACCCACCACTTTCCACTCTATCTCATAACACTGATACACTTGAACACATATATGTCAAAAAGATAAATAATCACTAATATACATATTTCATGCTAAACCAGCAGTTATAAGTTGGTCCAGATTATCAACTCTACACATATATGCAATAAGTGCTCATATATATATATATTGTAACGAGCACAGACGTTCGTTACATTGTTGTTTTTTTTTATTTATTAAACATGAAAGTAAATTAAAAAGTTCGCATTTAAAAATTTTCTTTTAGAATTAAAAATTGAAATTAAATATCATCTTAAACTCTTATATATTAAATCGCACAGATATAAAAAATTATTAAAATAAAACTGTCTTAAAAATAGAAAAGGTATTTTAAAAACAAAAACTTAAAAAGATTTGGAGATAAAATTATATCTTTAAATTTATCTTTAAATATATCTGTGATTTGGAAAACAGGTTAATTAATCAGAAATGGAAATGATAAATTTAATTAGTCAAATGTACACAAGCCTTGGGAATTTAAATGTAAAAATACCGGTCAGATAGGAAAACAATAGAAACTGTTAGCAAATAAGAAGAAATCCCTATGGAATCGGACCGCAGCGAAAGGACCATCGCATCGGTGACATAATGTAAATTCAATCCTTCACATTAATATAAAAGGAAAATTTGGAAATTATTAATCAGTGATTAGTTATTGATGATTATTACGATGTAACAGCTAGGTGTTAGTGCTGAGGGGATTGAAAAAGACGCACAGCTTCAATCCCTTCAGTTCTGCTAAGAAAGGAAGAAAAATGAACCATCGTTTCTACATTGAGGACCAACTACACTAAAAAATCTCCGGATGGATAAATAAATCGGCCAACAGGATACCAATCTTCGGACGACGTGGGAATTCACGTTCAAACGGCAAGGAATATATGAAGATGAACTATTTAAATAACCGTAAGAACTTTAAAATTTATGAACAGTAAAGTAAAAACTTTCCAGATTTAAATAATTGCAATATTATTCTATCTGACCGATATTATTTATTAATTAGTTATAATTTTATTTAATGTATTTATTTTGTAAAATCATTTCCATTTATTTATTTTTTGTTCTTTAAGTTTTATTATGATTTTTGTTTTCCGTTAAATTAATTATAAAAATGTTAAACTTAAGTCGGGCGTGAATGGCTGTATAGATTTGTAAAGTTATATTAGGGGAGGGTAATCTTAGGTTATTTATGTCGTTGTTAGATTGGGTCAATGGATTGGATATATTGATGTAGTTAGTAAATGTGATCGGAGATTCGCTACTGGCAGAATCGTTTATATATACGCCGCACTCACCCGTTTGCCTATGGAAGGAATTATAAGACGGAGAACGCAGTTCCTTTCTATGGAGTTTTTTTTTTATTGTTCTTCTCGTTAGATAGATGTAATATTCCTATCTGATTGAGAGTCAATGTCTTTTCTTAATTCTTTTGGTGCTGCCGTATTTCGTATTACATTGAATACATCGATGTATCAGATGGATTGATGCCAGTTTGACTGCGAATTTTAGCCTAAGGTTAAATAGGGATAGAATATTTTAATTTCAATGCAAATCTATATAGTATTCAGACTCGATTCTAAATAAAAATGCATTCAATTTAAGTTGTTTATGGACGCTTGCATGGATTGTTTATCGGTTAACTATGTTTTGCGTTTTCATATTTGATCAAAATATATAGACATTCGATAAATAATGATACCTTACGGTGAGTATCTAAAATGTATTTATTCGGATGTCTTTTAAGTTATTGGTGATAATGCAAGTATCTTATGATGAATACTATTGGGTTACGTAGAAATTTCCCTCCGCAATTGTCAGTAATCAATAATTTTGTATTTTGATCGTTTATGTTTACTTTGAAATGTTTTTGACCGTGAAATCTATGTAACCGATCTATATTCAACATTATAAACAAGCTTTCCTAAATTTATCTGTGCGAACTTAATTAAAAATGTAAAATTAGAATATAATAGTAATTAAATGTAAATTAAAGTCAAGAATCAAAGTTAAAAATAATGTTAAATGTTAAAATGTAAAACTAATACTAAAATAATTTTAAATCTTATATATATGTGCATAAATAAATGTTTGTAGGATTAATTACTGGCAGTGGCTTATTTTATTTATTTTTTAATGTTGACATCTAATTAGAGAAGATATTATATTATTTAATCTCTGCTGTTCCACTGGGCTAGTGACATGGGCTAACGACCGGAATCAAAATAAAAAAAAAAAAAATTTTTTTTTTTTTTTTGACTTACGTATCTGCCTACTTTATAAATTTTTCTAGGTTCAAATGCCTAGATGGCGCCCCGTAGTGCAGTTTACGTTAAGTCGCTTTCTCCGGATCGTTACAATGGCGAACCAACTCGGGCCGATCTTTAATAAACCACATATACCCTGAGCAAATTTTATCAAAATGAAATATTTTTATCTGTTTACATATAGTCGTATACTTTAAATCTTATAAAAGCACTGCCAGAATGAAATAGCACATATATTAAAAACTAGAAAGTATAAATAATTTTAAACTGTAGTTCGTTAAAAAGAAAGTCAAAAGGTTGCGATTGATATTTTGTTGTTAATATAAATTATGCTTTAATGTGTATAGTAGCGCACAGCCAAGCAAGTTTATGATGGTAAATGTGGTACCTTACGATGAGTACCTTTGCGAATTACTTCAGTGTAACCCTATGTATGCATTTCAATCAGTCATAAATAAGTTGGTGGTGTTTATAATTGTGCGGCAAATAGACACGTTTAAACCCATTATTTCTTAAAACATATTTATCTCAATGCAACCTTATTTAAATAAATAATTTATAAAATTTGCTTGTCATGCCGTGTGTAAAAATAAAATGGATTAAAAAAAAAAAAGTTAGAACTCTGGTCGGGAGGAGGTGAACGTAAATGGTCCTTGGAAAACGATAGTAAACATTTTTCTTTTTGTATATAGTCTTTTTGTAAAATTATTAACCGGATGTTTTGTAAATGTCTTTGTCAATCGTGTACCGTAATTACTAACCCTAAGTAAAATATATATTTTTTTTTTATCATTTTTTTTTAAGTAACTTTACTGATATGTAACGAGCACAGACGTTCGTTACATTGTTGTTGTTTTTTATTTATTAAACATGAAAGTAAATTAAAAAGTTCGCATTTAAAAATTTTCTTTTAGAATTAAAAATTGAAATTAAATATCATCTTAAACTCTTATATATTAAATCGCACAGATATAAAAAATTATTAAAATAAAACTGTCTTAAAAATAGAAAAGGTATTTTAAAAACAAAAACTTAAAAAGATTTGGAGATAAAATTATATCTTTAAATTTATCTTTAAATATATCTTTGATTTGGAAAACAGGTTAATTAATCAGAAATGGAAATGATAAATTTAATTAGTCAAATGTAAACAAGCCTTGGGAATTTAAATGTAAAAATACCGGTCAGATAGGAAAACAATAGAAACTGTTAGCAAATAAGAAGAAATCCCTATGGAATCGGACCGCAGCGAAAGGACCATCGCATCGGTGACGTAATGTAAATTCAATCCTTCACATTAATATAAAAGGAAAATTTGGAAATTATTAATCAGTGACTAGTTATTGATGATTATTACGATGTAACAGCTAGGTGTTAGTGCTGAGGGGATTGAAAAAGACGCACAGCTTCAATCCCTTCAGTTCTGCTAAGAAAGGAAGAAAAATGAACCATCGTTTCTACATTGAGGACCAACTACACTAAAAAATCTCCGGATGGATAAATAAATCGGCCAACAGGATACCAATCTTCGGACGACGTGGGAATTCACGTTCAAACGGCAAGGAATATATGAAGATGAACTATTTAAATAACCGTAAGAACTTTAAAATTTATGAACAGTAAAGTAAAAACTTTCCAGATTTAAATAATTGCAATATTATTCTATCTGACCGATATTATTTATTAATTAGTTATAATTTTATTTAATGTATTTATTTTGTAAAATCATTTCCATTTATTTATTTTTTGTTCTTTAAGTTTTATTATGATTTTTGTTTTCCGTTAAATTAATTATAAAAATGTTAAACTTAAGTCGGGCGTGAATGGCTGTATAGATTTGTAAAGTTATATTAGGGGAGGGTAATCTTAGGTTATTTATGTCGTTGTTAGATTGGGTCAATGGATTGGATATATTGATGTAGTTAGTAAATGTGATCGGAGATTCGCTACTGGCAGAATCGTTTATATATACGCCGCACTCACCCGTTTGCCTATGGAAGGAATTATAAGACGGAGAACGCAGTTCCTTTCTATGGAGTTTTTTTTTATTGTTCTTCTCGTTAGATAGATGTAATATTCCTATCTGATTGAGAGTCAATGTCTTTTCTTAATTCTTTTGGTGCTGCCGTATTTCGTATTACATTGAATACATCGATGTATCAGATGGATTGATGCCAGTTTGACTGCGAATTTTAGCCTAAGGTTAAATAGGGATAGAATATTTTAATTTCAATGCAAATCTATATAGTATTCAGACTCGATTCTAAATAAAAATGCATTAAATTTAAGTTGTTTATGGACGCTTGCATGGATTGTTTATCGGTTAACTATGTTTTGCGTTTTCATATTTGATCAAAATATATAGACATTCGATAAATAATGATACCTTACGGTGAGTATCTAAAATGTATTTATTCGGATGTCTTTTAAGTTATTGGTGATAATGCAAGTATCTTATGATGAATACTATTGGGTTACGTAGAAATTTCCCTCCGCAATTGTCAGTAATCAATAATTTTGTATTTTGATCGTTTATGTTTACTTTGAAATGTTTTTGACCGTGAAATCTATGTAACCGATGTATATTCAACATTATAAACAAGCTTTCCTAAATTTATCTGTGCGAACTTAATTAAAAATGTAAAATTAGAATATAATAGTAATTAAATGTAAATTAAAGTCAAGAATCAAAGTTAAAAATAATGTTAAATGTTAAAATGTAAAACTAATACTAAAATAATTTTAAATCTTATATATATGTGCATAAATAAATGTTTGTAGGATTAATTACTGGCAGTGGCTTATTTTATTTATTTTTTAATGTTGACATCTAATTAGAGAAGATATTATATTATTTAATCTCTGCTGTTCCACTGGGCTAGTGACATGGGCTAACGACCGGAATCAAAATAAAAAAAAAAAAAAATTATTTTTTTTTTGACTTACATATCTGCCTACTTTATAAATTTTTCTAGGTTCAAATGCCTAGATGGCGCTCTGTAGTGCAGTTCACGTGAAGTCCCACTTTCTCCGGATCGATACAATATATATATATATAGTAAGATAGCCAATCTTCATAGTTTAATGGACACGCTTCAATCCACCCCACACTCCAACTCTTCAACCATCCATCCAATTGAAAATCTGATGATGGAATGCTCAAAGGCTATCCTGAGGCCAAGATTCTCATCACACCCATGTTGATATAAAAGTCAATCTTCCCCTTCATGTACAGGACATAATCCATTTAATACATATATGAGAGATGGGCAGACAAACTGAAATACAGGCTGTGGGTTTTTTCACCACTGTATCACAATGTTCATTGACAGCAGCTTTTTTTAGGGTTATAAAATCTATTTCTAATTAAAGATACTCGTAAAGAATGAACATTATATCTACTTTTAATTAAATATATATGGAATAAAATTGTAATTATGCATGGAGAAAATTTGCTGCCATGTTTATTAGCCATATAAATAAACCATATTTAATATGTAGTATTATTATAATGATTTAAAATATTTTTATAAGTATTTTTAAAATAAATTACACAAAAAGTTATACTAAATAATTGTATGCTTTATTGGTAAAAAGTTTAAGTCACAGTTAAGTGGCAAATGTTAGATTAAACAACAGATTTTCATTCAATTAACCAAACATGTTTTTGCTATGCTCTGTAAAAGCGAAAGAAAGAAAACAACAATTAGAAAAGCATGCTTGCATTAATTTTTGAAAGACAAAATAGCAAATGGAGACATTATTTACCAGAACTAAATTATAAAAGCAGAAAATTTGATGCACATTAACATTGACATATTTTCAATCTATTTTATAAGGGTTAAAATAATGTTTATTAACAATACTAAGCAAAAAAAAAAAAATACATAAATTAGCTGGATTTTGCTTCGAATAATTAACAATTACAATTGTATTTATATATTGGACTATGTCCATGAGGATAGCTCAGTTGTTTAGAGCGTTACCTTAAAATTCAATACTCAAAAATTGAATGGTCCAGTTCGATTCCCATGCTAATACTATTACTGGTCAGGACAGCAACACCTGAAAAAGAGGGGAGAATTATACCTCTTGAAACATTGTGCATATACTAACCTGTTTGATGTGCTATTACTAACTGTTGAATGTATTTGGAATATTTAAATAAAAGTTAAATTTTGCTAAAGACCTTCAATGCTCATATTAGATGATGGAAATAGTCCAATATATAAATACAACTAAAACACTATCATTACAAACCTTCAGGAAAACATTAATATAATGACAGATACATATATAGACACATAATGATAATAATCATTATGACACATAAAAAATAATAGTATTACAATCTGATTTACGATCATAAAATTCTCTGTCCTCATGTCTTTGATAACCATCCACATTAGCTATTAATGATATAAAATATTGATAAACAGAGCAAAACTCTCCATACAGTATTGCCACCTGTGCTAAACAGAGTAATCAATGGATGCCAGAAGGCTTGTGCAAAAATCCCTATCTAGTGCCTACTCATCCAATATCCTCAGACTAGTTTCTGGCTTGTGGCCTTCATCAGTGAGGAGCTTTGGATCTGAGAGCACTGCATCTAGATCTTAGGATCTAATGCAACCCTCTAGCAACCACCTTTTGTCTCTACTTAACTACTAAACTATGAGAATGAAATTGAAAACACAAAAAATATTTTCAATCTAAGCTCAATAGCTTAAATAGTCATATGGGTCTGAACTCAGTTCAGCACCCATACATTTTGGTGTCTTTGGCTCTTTTACAACCATAGCCACCACTATCCCATTAGGCAGGATTGGTGTTAAACCATTAAGCATCACATGATCACTTTTCCTATACTAGCACATTAATTGTTGATAAACAGAGCAAAACTCTCCATACAGTATTGCCACCTGTGCTAAACAGAGTAATCAATGGATGCCAGAAGGCTTGTGCATAAAATCCCTATCTAGTGCCTACTCATCCAATATCCCCAGACTAGTTTCTGGCTTGTGGCCTTCATCAGTGAGGAGCTTTGGATCTGAGAGCACTGCATCTAGATCTTAGGATCTAATGCAACCCTCTTGCAACCACCTTTTATCTCTACTTAACTACTAAACTATGAGAATGAAATTGAAAACACAAAAAATATTTTCAATCTAAGCTCAATAGCTTAAATAGTCATATGGGTCTGAACTCAGTTCAGCACCCATACATTTTGGTGTCTTTGGCTCTTTTATAACCATAGCCACCACTATCCCATTAGGCAGGATTGGTGTTAAACCATTAAGCATCACATGATCACTTTTCCTATACTAGCACATTAATTGTTGATAAACAGAGCAAAACTCTCCATACAGTATTGCCACCTGTGCTAAACAGAGTAATCAATGGATGCCAGAAGGCTTGTGCATAAAATCCCTATCTAGTGCCTACTCATCCAATATCCCCAGACTAGTTTCTGGCTTGTGGCCTTCGTCAGTGAGGAGCTTTGGATCTGAGAGCACTGCATGTAGATCTTAGGATCTAATGCAACCCTCTAGCAACCACCTTTTATCTCTACTTAACTACTAAACTATGAGAATGAAATTGAAAACACAAAAAATATTTTCAATCTAAGCTCAATAGCTTAAATAGTCATATGGGTCTGAACTCAGTTCAGCACCCATACATTTTGGTGTCTTTGGCTCTTTTACAACCATAGCCACCACTATCCCATTAGGCAGGATTGGTGTTAAACCATTAAGCATCACATGATCACTTTTCCTATACTAGCACATTAATTGTTGATAAACAGAGCAAAACTCTCCATACAGTATTGCCACCTGTGCCAAACAGAGTAATCAATGGATGCCAGAAGGCTTGTGCATAAAATCCCTATCTAGTGCCTACTCATCCAATATCCCAGAAACTAGTCTGGGGATATTGGATGAGTAGGCGCTAGATAGGGATTTTATGCACAAGCCTTCTGGCATCCATTGATTACTCTGTTTAGCACAGGTGGCAATACTGTATGGAGAGTTTTGCTCTGTTTATCAACAATTAATGTGCTAGTATAGGAAAAGTGATCATGTGATGCTTAATGATATAAAATATTGATAATATAATTGAACAGAGTATACTTTTGACATTTATTAAGCTAGAAATTATTGTTTCTGGATTATGAACTATATGATAATCTCCAATCTAATAAATGAGTTAATTATAATATTCATCTATTTATCTAAAGTGGATGGTGCTAAAAATGTGAGTAAAAAAAGTTTATCCCTTGTGTATCAAATTGTAATAATTTGAAATTTATAAATATGGAACAAATGAAGAAGACATGCATAATAGATTGTGACCTAAGCTGATTTTATGAAGAGCATGTGTTAAATTATAAAGTGAATCTTAGGGATGATTTATTTGTTCACATACATATTTATATGATTCAAATGTGAGAGTGAATTGAAATTTTAAGTATATCAAAAATAATATGCGTATATTATATGATTAAAAAATGAATACGATTATATATATATACACTCAAAAGAAATACATAAAAAATTATCTGACATCTACTGTGACATCTGTAATGCATCTGGTAATGTGTCTGACTTATCCAAATGTCAGGAGAAGCATGAGGTTAGTCTCTTAATTTCTATATATGAACAAAAAGAAACAACACCTCAGAAATCAAAAAATGAAAATTAAAAGATTTATACTTATAATATAATTAGAAGGGGTTTGAACTCAGACTTTCAAGTTCCCTACATTTATCCACTCCATCTTATACAACTGATACACATTAGCACATATATGTTAAAAAGATAAATGATTTCCAGTATATGTATTTCATAATTTATGCTGAACCAGTACTCATCAGTTGGTGCAGGTAAGAAAAAAAGACTCAATATGTCAAGAAATATTTTGGAGTAAATTGAAAAGAATTTCAGACAGAGAAGTGTCTGCAAGAAAAGCAGTATAAAAAAATTATCCAAAGTTTCTTTTAACTGCTTAAGAAACAGAGCAGAATAGATAAGAATATGGGAAAAATTTAGGATGTAAATGGTATGATATGTACAAATTTAGGATGATGAATGAAAAGGGAAAGTAAGGTGATAACAGGTTTTTTGGACATTGGCTGAGAGATTCCTGACTCTAATAAAAGAATAGCGTTATCACATCACATCACAAAATAATAGTTGATCTACATTATTTCTCAAGGCTTTGAACATCATAAAGACTATTATACATTTTATATAATAATGTTTCTTAGAATATAACTGAACACAAATGGACATTTTTTGATTGTATCAAGTGTATATCTATTAGCATATAAATAAAGTGGTGAACGGAATGGGGATGAGTCCTTGCAAACTATTTCAAATAAACGATATTCATTTACCCAATTCATTTAAAGTATAACAAAAATTAGATGAATGAAATTAAATTTATGTGATCTCACCAATAAATCAATATGATGATGATAAATAAATAAACCACAAAATCATTATTTAAAAAAAAAAAAATTTTTATTAACAAAATAAGAAAGCATAAATATGGGAATAAATAAGTAAAAGATAACTATATCAATATCTTTGACAACATTCTTTATATAAGAGTTTACTAACAAACACTTATAAAAAAAAGATCACAGATCTTAAATGATATATTCGACATGTTCTATAGCCATGAATTAACTTATTTCTTATAAGTTATATATTGCACTTTATGCAAACAAGTGAAGCTCAATATTATAAGAATTATTAGGCTGAGCGCTGTCAGGGAACTTTAGTCCCCATATTCATAGCCTATCTTGGGAGTGTCAGCTTATGTTGAGATTTTAAACCGAAAAACTGGGTAGTAATTTATGCAAATTTATTCGTTGTAATCTTATTACTATAAGGATATTTAAAAGTATTATTATTCATTTACATAAACACATTTACGATGTTATACCACTAATATTACATAAGTACATGAAAAAAACAAAATATAAAACCTATATGGCAAGAGCATCTCATAATCAATAAGAGAACTCAATAATATTATTACACCCAGATCTCATTTTATGCAGATTTTTTTAATACGATTTTGAAGTTATGCGATTTATGTTTCTTCTTAATATCATTGTATGCAGTTTTCTTTTATGCGATAAAAATTATTAGATCAGAAGTCGAGCACCGATAATGCACTGTTACTTTAAATATAAATTTCGCACACTCACATGTCATATTTAAAGTAATAGCACATTATCAGAGTTTGAGTTCCATCTAATAATTTCAATATTTTCAGCACTTTATAATAGTACTGTAATAGATTTTATGCAATAAAGAAGTTCATAATTCACTTAAAATCAGGATTTCCTCATTTTATATACGCACATTAAATTTTACAAGATTATAATGTAAATCTGTTCAAACATTATAGATACCTATACTATGCATGATGTTATTTTTGCATTTTAAATCACATTCTATTTTTGCTTTTTTAAAAAAGAGTACGTAATCAATTAATCATTTAGTGTCCACAAGTAATAAATTTTACGAGATTATAATTAATACATTGTACAGCTTTAAAACTGCATTTATATATGTAATATATGCAGAATTCAAACTCAGACTTTCACATGACCCACAACTCTCAGTGTCATCGTATATTGCTGACCCACCTGATCACACACATATATTTATCTTTTTAACATGTGTGAGCAGGTAGGTCAGCAATATAAGATGGCACTGAGAGTTGTGGGTCATGTACAAGATTATGATGTAAATCTATTCAAATGTTATAGATGCCTATACTATGCATATTGTTGTTTTTGCATTTTAAATCACATTCTATTTTTGCTTTTTAAAAAAAAAGTACACAATCAATTAATCATTTAGTGACTGCATGTTTATTTTTAAAAGGTGAGTAACAACAGTGGGCATAATTAAATTTGACAATTAAAAATTAAAATCTGATTTTTAATTGTAATTAACAACTTAAAAATTATGTAACGTAATCTGAAATTAATGTGATGTGAAACAATAAAATTTAATTTTTAAATGGAATTGAAAATTAAAAAATTAAAGACAAAAATAAGAATTTAATTTTTTATTGTTAGTTTTAATTAAATTTTGTCCAACAGTGGTGAGTAGGTGTCTTTTTATTATCATAAGTCTAAGTTCTTATTTTTATTTTAAACTTTTAGTTTACCCTCATGGAGAGAAAAAACACCCAAGAAAATGAATATCTTTGGAAACAAAAATTTCAATTTTAGATTGCTTTGCAAAATGGGAAAGCTCAACAGTGATTGGAAAACATTTTAGTTTGGGTGAGTGTACTATAAGAGCAATTAAAAAAATGAAGTTGGCATTAGTTGTATCTCCTCTTTTTATGAATCTGATGTCTTATCAGTTCACAAATAAACTTGCATATCATCAAATAGTGGTAATGATTAAAATACTGTACATGTATGAAAAAATGTAAAATACTGTAAATTATGCATAAAAATATATTGTTTTGAATAATATTAAATACTATAGTTAATATAAAAAGTAAAAAAAGTTTGTCTTATATCAATTTTTTTCAAATTTGAAATTTTTTATTGGTCATATTTTATTTCCTTTTTTTAATGTGAATTTTTAAGTAATTTTATGTTGTTGCTTTGCTTTTACGCAATTTTTGATAATTACAGTATGTATCCTCCATTTTTCTAGGTAAGTTAAGTCTATTTTTATGTGATTTCTTTTGTGTGCATTTTCTGAGGAACCTATCTACCACATAAAACGAGACCCAGGTGTACATAACAGTAACAACCTATCTTTAATAAAAACTATGCATGCAATCAATTATTTTATATCAATTTAAATATTGAAACCATACTACCTGGTCCTACTGATGAGAAAGTTGAAAAATATTAAGCAATTAAAATATTACCCACAAAAAAACCATAATAAAGAAATCAGTGACACAATCATTATTATCCATGAAAGTTTATAAATAACTTAATCCATTTCTTTCTATGCATGTTTTCCAAAGTTTAATTAATAAACTTCCTTTTTACAACTATACTCATTATTTTATTTCTTTTTAAATTCCATGTTAGAAAGTATAATGAATTCATTATTTTTAGTTTTCCCACAAATTTTATTGACCGGTGATATAAAATTCTTTTAGTGATGCTTATTCGTTTATGGTAGTGTTTTATTTAAAACAATAACAATATATTTATTACAATTTTAAAATCCATTATGGAGGTGATTAGGTCATAGAATCCTAAGGCAATTAAGTTTCCAGTTAATTGTACTTTTAAAGAAGTGAGGTATATTATTCAATTAAAATCTCCCACAGGATTAGTTTGTAGAAAACTAGCAAAAACATAACCATTAAGTTTTTTTTTTCATGTAGCATAGCATCAACCAGGAAGTGAACCCACTAACCCAGGACAACTGCTTGTAAAGCAGCTGTCACTGACCTCTTGACCACCAGTGCTTGACAGACATAACCATTAAGTTTGCGTTTGCCTTCAATTCTGACTTTTAACATAACCATTAAGTTAAAAATCAGAATTGAAGGCAAACGCAAAATTCAATCTACTTAGCATAGCAAGTTTAATAATTAAGCCAATAAACATCACATGACCACCACTTTTTATGCTTGTGTATAACTGGTGTTAAAACAGGAAAAACTCACTATACATACTGCCACACAACAGCAAGCTAGAGTAATCAATGGATGCCAGAAGGCTTGTGCATAAAATCCCCATCTAGTGCCTACTCATCCAATATCCCCAGACTAGTTTCTGGCTTGTGGCCTTCGTCAGTGAGGAGCCTTGGATCTGAGAGCATCCATCGATTACTCTAGCTTGCTGTGTGCTGTAATACGTATAGTGAGTTTTGCCTGTTTTTAAGTTTAATAATTCCAAAACTATTTGATAGCTTGAACATTTGGCTATATTTTTCAATAATTCTGAGATTAATTTTATAATTTATTAAATGAAAAAATTTTATCGGCTTTAGAAGGTAAGCAATTAATCTTCTATCACAAAAGCTTGCATCCGCCTCTGAATTTGAATGGCCAATGGTTCCTTTTTCAGCTGAACATAGCTGATGGGAGCTGCCAGAATGGTGAATTAAATACTTAAAACTTATAAAGTTGCTCAGATGAAATTTTCACGTAGATAATCCCAAATTTCTCAAGCACTTTCTTTTATAGTATAAATGTGATTGAAAACTGACGTGAATTTGAACTCTTCTTTCAGTCAATTATAATCTGTATGCAAATTTTTTATCATGTTTACCCATCAACCAATTGCATCCAGATGTTAAAGCTCTCCTTGTTGCTTTCTGCAATTTGCAAAATCAGTCGTATTATATTGCTTTTTATATGTATAAGACATTTTAAAATAAAATTATTATAAAGATAAATATACAATTATTTACATTTGTTTTAATACCAAATAATATATTAATGCTTTATCTATTAATATGAATAAGGTTTCACTTTTTAAATTGTTCATGCTCATATTATATCAGATTTTTGGTGCTGATTTAAAGTATGCTCACCGCCATTTTGAATTCTAAGGATAATCCAAAAACACTGCTGACACATCCAAGCAATAAATGACATCAAATAATATACATGGAGTCTCTTGGATGGCAGTAAGAACAGTCTAAATATTAAAAGCTTATAGTTTCTTAAATATGAATGTTATTACAATAATGATAGCACAAAGCACCAAAGTATGCAGAGAGAGGAAAGAATGTTTTCAATGATATGAAATATCATCCAAAAGATGCAGAAGTCTGATGTAACTAAGCTTATAATTTCAAAATACTAAAAGCTTATAACTTTTACAATAAAACAGGCAAACTGTTCATACAGTAGTGCCACCCTGTGCCAACAAGAGTAATCAATGGATGCCAGAAGGCTTATGCATAAAATCCCCATCTAGTGTTATCTACTCATCCAATATTCCCAGACTAGTTTCTGGCTTGTGGCTTTTGTCAGTGAGGAGGAGCCTTGGATCTGAGAGCACTGTGCCTACATCTTAGGATCTAATGCAACCCTCCAGCAGCCATCTTTTATCTCTACTTAACTACAAAACTATGAGAATGAAATTGAAAACACAATAATATTTTCAATCTAAGTTCAATAGCTTATATAGTCATATGGGTCTGAACTCAGTTCAGCACCCATACATTTTGGTGTCTTTGGCTCTTTAACAACCATAGCCACCATTATCCTATTAGGCAGGATTGGTGTTAAATCACTAAACATCACATGTTATGTGCTAGCATAAGAGATGGTGGTCATGTGATGTTTAGTGGTTTAACTTCTAAAATACAAATTATATTCCAACATATGCCCATAAGCACATGTTGATCATAACAACCTTATAATTTCAAAAACCTTAAAGCTTATACATTCTAAAATATGAATTGTATTACAATATATGCCCATAAACACATATTGAACCAACATAAAACTGATCTTACCAAGCTTATAATTTCAAAAAACTAAAAGCTTTTATGTTCTAAAATATGAATTATATTACAATATATGCCCCTAATCATATGTTGAAATAACATAAAATTGATCATTCCAATCTTATAATTTTGAAAAATTAAAACCTTATATGCTTTAAAATATGAATTATAACTATATGAAATAAAGCACATTAATTTTACAATTAATAGGATTTGTTCTTACCAGAAAGAAACTCTGATGTTGCATGCTTCCTTTGTTCCATGTAGTTAGAAGCAAAAAAAAATGGAGATAAAAAAATAGCATTGTTTACATTTGATCTACTGACATGAATATTGGATATACATTTTATCATGTGAGGTCTTTTTGGGCTGTTGCAATTGATACAAATCTATAAATCTATTAACATAATTTTCTATTTATTAACATCAAAATGACTTTTACCATCAACAAATGAATATAGAAACATGGTTAAAAATATTTACAGATTTTAATAAAAATTTTATTATTTTAAACATAAAACAGATATTGGATTTTAAGTAGGATAAACACTAACCTTTTTTGTTCTCCCTTAACAATGCTATGTTCATATATATATATATATATATATATGAAAAATAAAAACAAGTTAGTCACGTAACCTGCTATCACTTGTTATTTATGATCAATAGATGGCGTCTTTACCAAAACCGCCGAAACAAGTGTAAAATATTTTTACATAAACGCAAAAGGAGTCAGAATTAACTACCTCTTTCATTTTACTCACCTCCAGATCAGCTGATTTCAAGCTGGTTTGCTTTCGTCAGTGGAAGGATAGAGCTATAGAAACTGAGCTATAGAAACTGGGTCTAAAGACTGACTCTCAAGCGCTTATGCAAAACGTTTATATCAGTTTGCAAGCGTGAATTTTTCAGACCGGTAAAGTCTTCAAACTCAGCCTAGCAAGCTAGATATCTATATGAGTCTGATCTCAGTTCAGTTTCACCACATAGTCAAAGTCTCTGCAATATATATCATTGCAAGAAAACTTTAAAGGTACATTTATGAAAAATAAAAACAAGTTAGTCACGTAACCTGCTATCACTTGTTATTTATGATCAATAGATGGCGTCTTTACCAAAACCGCCGAAACAAGTGTAAAATATTTTTACATAAACGCAAAAGGAGTCAGAATTAACTACCTCTTTCATTTTGCTCACCTCCAGATCAGCTGATTTCAAGCTGGTTTGCTTTCGTCAGTGGAAGGATAGAGCTCTATCCTTCCACTGACGAAAGCAAACCAGCTTGAAATCAGCTGATCTGGAGGTGAGCAAAATGAAAGAGGTAGTTAATTCTGACTCCTTTTGCGTTTATGTAAAAATATTTTACACTTGTTTCGGCGGTTTTGGTAAAGACGCCATCTATTGATCATATATATATATATATATATTGTGACCATCTGGATGGGCACAAGAAATTGACATACTTTGTATCTGCATTGAATAGTTACATTATATTAAAAAAAATGAAATAGCCTTAGAATTTTAAAATTTTTTGCTGGAGATTGTTTGAAGCTTAGATATGGATCGCTTATGCAGTTGATTGACCACTTTATAAGTATTCATTATTATTATTGTGGTTAGTGAAGTATTTAATGCCAGAGAGAGGGGTTGTTATTGTAGGAATTGGTATATTTGGGCAGGAAAATGCAAGGTTATTTTATATTAGTGTAGTATTGGTTGAATGGTTTCAAAATCCTTATTCTTTAATACTTATCCTTTTGTCAACAATTAATAGCCATTTCAATTATATTTAGTTAAGATACTTTAATATTTATAGTATAGTGTATGTGCATGCATGTATGACTCTGCATCGTTTTCACTTCATTTTCATCTTCTAAAAACATTAAGCAATAGTACATGTACAATAAAAACATTTAAATTACAGTAACTATCTTAAATAATTTAACAAATATATATTTCTTTCCAATGATTAATAGATAGTTGAATCAATGAATTATTTCACAAATTAAATAAATTATTAATCATTTTTGTTTAATAGTTAATTAATATTCATTTTTCTTTCAAGTTTATAAAAGCTATTTATTTTATTATTATTTTTTTGTCTTGATTTAATCAAAATGTTTTTTTTTTTTTTTGAAAAGATTTTTTTTTTTGAATATGTAATTAGCCTAGATAGAAAGGAAGCGTGGGAGTAACCTTGTGAAGAAAAAAATGACCTTTTTGCTAAAGAGAGCTTTTTAACAAAGATCTCCAGTGAAAAATTTGCATATTATGTAAGGTAATGGTAGCCAGAAAACAGTGGCTCATTTTTTTTATTGTGAAAATTAAAAAAAACCAGTTGCTGAAGTCAAATTGATTTTAAAAAGACTTTGGAGTAAAATTTCGAAAGAATCCCAAGAAATTTCTTATGGGACAAGTTAATTTCAGAATGCAGTTCTAAATTTTAAAAGGTACTCAGTTTACTTTACTCTCCTCAATTTAAACGTTTTTAAAATAACCCTTTCATAACTATTGCTCTTTTAAAAATGTATGTTGATAACGTCCAGTCTACACTACTCCATTTAATTGTCATTTTAAACAGGAATAAATTGTATGAATATTATTGTTGTATCACTAACCAACGTGTGTATTTTAATATATCTGGGAAACGCATGCAGAACTATTTTACAGAATGTATTTTAATTCTTCACTATTTTCCGTGTTGTGTTTTTGTGAGGATGAAACATAGAATTAAGAATACGCATATGTGGATAAATCATGCCATGTTCAAATTCACCATAAAGAGATAACACTATTTATTTATCTGGTATTTCTGGAAATAATACATATTTTAAATGAAGGAAATAAAACGTGAGTTCCTTCAAATTAAGTATTTGCTGAGATCGAATGGAAGAATAGAAATGCGGGTAATTTCTGTTCTCTTCGATAAAGATGGAAAATAAAACAAAATATTATTAATTGAAGAATTACTAGGGAAACACGGTATCTTAATGGACAATATTTAAGAATAAACCAGGCATATAATAAATTATAAGTGTTAAATGCTATTCAAGAAACTACTAAAATAATTACGTATTTAATTTAGAACTACAATGGAATAAGTGAGATAATTCCTGTCCAACAGTAGTTAAGAATTTATTATGTTCTCGTCATAATAGAAGACAAATTGATTGCTTATGTATGATACAGTAACTTAAATAACTTTGTTATGAACATTGAAGATGCTGAGTCCTATTTAAGCATGATTATATTTGTTTGGTTACCCTGCAGCAGTTTATTTTAATTTAAATTCAGTTTGGAATGTGTCCCATATTGTTTCATAAACCCGGAGCAGAGCTTTGCAAGTGAACTTTTATTTTAAGTTACAAAACAAATAACTTTTGTTTCTTTATTTCTTTTTTTATTGCTTGTCATTATTAATGTATATTATTGATAATAGGCTTATTTATTATTATGTTTTATTGATAATTTGGGTTATTTTGATCTTCAAGACCATCTCCGAAGCGTATCCAAATGAGGAATACGCTGGTAAAAATTGATTGTGTTCAAATAGGTCTTATTGTTCTTTTATGAAGGTAAAAGAAAGAAATATTTTTTTAAAATATATTATTAGAGAGGTTTATATTTATTTTGTATACTTTATTATCTCAAAGTGAGAATTTTGTTCCTTTTTCAATCAACGAATGTATAACAGAAATAGTTTACTAGATATGAAAGAAAGTTCGTTCGTAATAATTATAACCATTAAATTTTAAAAAAGTAACCTAAAGTTTATTCTGAATTAAAAGTTATACCTTGATGCAATATTTAATTACCATGTTGCCTGCATAGTGTGTAATTTAGAGTTAATTTTATATATACTTTTATTCGCGGGTGTGTGTCTGTTTTGCACAATTATGACATTTGTTTGATAAAGTTCAGTTTGTGAATATTTTTATGTATAAATTTTGGATGCTGTCATATTCTACTGAGTGGAATGGATTAGTATGTTATCTGTATGTATTTATCTGCCAGCGTGTATTTATAATGTTCGATATTTAGAAGAGCTTTGAGAATGGAAAGAAATCTGATTGCGTTATAATGTTTGTAGGGATAAAAGATTTTGCTTATTTAGTATATGTTTTTCCATGAGTAGAGCCTAGTTTATATTATATGCGTATGATTAAATGATATTTTTTGAAGTTGAGTGATGTTTTCTTAGAGCCCTGGTGATGAGGAAAAAGATTCCCCACCAATAGTGTATTTAGAAGTAGATGAATTATTGTTGAAGTATGATTAAATGATGTTTAGGAAGTTATGTGACGTTTTTCTTATATTCTTGGTGATGAGGAAAGAGGTTCCCCACCAACAGTGTATTTAGAAGTAGATGAATTATTGTAGAAGTGTTCAGTAAGAGTTATCTGCTCCTCATGTAGATGTCCCTTATAACGTATAGTCTGTATAATCATGAAAATATAGCTCTGTGTTAATTAATATGTGGCCAGATAAATTGTTAAATTATTCTTGATGTAATATTAGTGTCTTATTTTATTGATGAATTACGACATTGTCCGAAATAAAGTAATTGTATGATATTTTCTTAATGAATGGAGAATTTGTAGAAAAGATTATTTTCTATCATTGTTGCTTGACACACGCACACACACGCGTAATATAAATAATATCGCGTATATAAAGTATAGAGTTATTGAAATTAAAATGAGAAATAAATGTTTGAAATACATTACATTCATTTAAATAGAAGTATAAAGTTATTGAGATTAAAACGGGAAATAAATATTTTAAACTACAGTGTATTTATTTAAATAAAGGTTATAAATCATCAAATCATCAGAATGAACATGATTTTGTTGCTATGCATGAAAGATATTCGTAATTGAAAGTGATTATTTAGTCAATTAGAGAAAGTTGCTTGGTTGAGAGCCAAATATAATTAATTTGATTTATTTTATTAATCAATGGTAATATCCTCTCAAAAGTATTTTTTTTGTGTGCATTAATAATATAACATGTTGTTTATTTAGTGTCATGTAGATGAAACATGTAGGCAAAGCATGGCATGTGTTTGAAGTCAGAATATTTAAGTTTTGTTGTTAATTTGCTTTGATAATAGGGATAATCCCAAACTGATGCTTAAAGTTTATTTGATAATTTAAAAATCTGTAGGACAAGTAGTCCAATTGTAAATATGTTAAACCAAATTTATTTTATTGTAATAAATGATTTATTTTATTTGTTTAAAATCTTAAAATTGTGTCTGGAGTTATTATTGTATACATTCGTGTTTTCCATTTCCACATCTCCACATTTCATAAATCTACCATAAAATAGATATATTATTTTAGAGTTATAATATTAAATCTGCTGGTGTCTGACAATATTGTTTTTACTTAATCCAAACATTATAAGGAACATTTGCCACTGGATAAACGTATTAGAAAGGTTGCCAAGTTAGTATATTTGTTAGATGATGATATGAAATTAAAATACCCTATTTCTGTCATTATCTTATCATTGAAACACAGTAGAATATTTTAGTCAATTTGTTTCATTACATTTTTATCATACTTTAGAATTATAACTTATGGGCCAATGTAGTTTATTTAATTCAACTGTGTTTGTTAAATTCCCTGAGATCTTATTGTTTATTTCTTGATTGGCATTAAAGTAGATGTTTAGATTGTGATATGCCAAGTCATAGAATTGTTTAGTATTATAATTATAGCAAGCTGATATATGTTATATTTGGATGAAGGAAGAAATTAAGTTTAAAGTATATTTTAATAGACTGTACCGATAAACATGATTCTTTATCATACAATTAATTAATAAAAGGGATTTACATTATATTTAGTGTTTGTAATATTTCTTCTTTCATTTATTTATCATCATATATCTTATGAACTGCCTATAGCCTCCCACTGAGCTGAGCTGAACATAAACTTAAATATAGAGTCTCAATAATAGTTTTGTATTATATATCTTGTTATATTGTTCTATTCATTAATAGAACTGGCGCCTGGGCATTTCGCTCATGTAATGTATATGAGCAGTGTTGGGAGTGTAGCTTATAATATATATATAACATAACATAACTTAAAATAATAATAATAATAATAATTATTATTATTATTATTATTATTATTATTATTTTAAACTATTAACTAATTGGTTACTATCATATATATATATATATATATATATATATATATATATATATATATATATATATATATATAATATTTTGGAGTGTTGACTTTGCAAGCACAATTAGTAGTTCAATTCAATACCTCATAATATCACTGTTTTACTGCAAAGCAAACAAAAAATGAATTCATTTCCATCTGCAACCATGATTTTATATACAAATTAGATTTAGACAACAATAATTGCCAGAATGAAATCTCTTCCATAAAGATGTTCATATAATTTTATTCAACTTACCATAATTTATATTCATAGAGACAATAACCACTCATTTTATTACCCTGTAAACAATTGAATCCATCATAAATATGAAATCTTGAAAATATTTTAAAAATGAATTTATTTATTTTATACAATGAATTTATACATAGTTACAAGTAAAAACAACTTGCTTCAAAGTTCCCACCAGATCTCAACAGGTAACATTCAGTAGCTTAAAGTCATTGATGTATTTCATTGATTAATTGGTGTAATGCTTAGGAACTAAGTCTTATCCAAACTTGTGCAGCAGCAAATCAAATTTCACTTAGTTTATAATGGAATCCATGATATACAAAAACATTTCAGACTTATTATCTGCAAAACACACATATGTATACTTACATACATAATGTAAAATATACTATATATATATATATATATATATAGTATATATATAATATATATATATATATATAATTATATATATATATATATTAAGGCTATAACCTTAAGACTATGCACCTAAAATGTTGTGACAGTAGGGACCTCTACAAATGTAAAACAAGAGCAGCCACTTTTATTTTCGACCTAATTTCTAATTATATAGTGTAATGGTCAGGTTTGTACATTTGCTCAACAGACTGAGAGTCCAAGCCAGAGAACCAAAAGCTGAACAAGTCGGGATAGTAATACCCTACATCTGATCATACCTCAACTCTCTCACTCGTGCTTCCAAGTCAACCCATCGCGAATGACATGCCTGAGGTTACACTCGATATCTCTTTGATCACGTTCCAGCAATAGCAAAGCAGTAAAACATGAGACATTCCCCCCCCCCCTTATTACATATTCTATTATATACCTTAACTAGTGATTCATAAGATAATGAGCAAGTAATGAGACTGAGACAAATTTATATTTCATAAATTTAATATAACAATAAATACTCAAGCATAGTAGGTTGTGTACAGCTAGCTCACACGCAGGTGAGTGGATTCTCAGGGTTATAAATAATAATACAAAGCAATGAATGCATGCTCAGAGTTATAAAACAATATTATTACAAAGCATTGAGTATGTTTTCTCAGGGTATAAAATGATATTACAAAGCAATAGACTCTTAGTAAGCTTATGTCACCTTTCATGTTGTAATTCATGCCATGTTTTATATGTTTGAAATCGGTTATAGTTAGCTAGAGTAATCGAGTTGATGGATAAATGCTAGATATTACTAATACGTTGAAGATTATATCATTGTTGCCAAGTTTAAAATATTATAATGACTAAGTTTAAGATTATATTATAAATATATTCAAAATCATATTATAGATATTTGCGTGATATAATATTGTTATACAGATAAACGCATTAACTCAGATTCTAGGTCGGATCAAAGCCGAAGTCACTTTCTAGGGAAACTGAACTGAGATGTGGTGGCAGGGGAACGTCAGATTCTAGTGCGTTAGAAACTATACTATCAGATAAGTGCGGCTCGAATGCATTCTTAATGGGGTTTATTACCTAGTAAACGGTTCCCTAACCGATCTGCTTGCTACAATGGAAGAGGCCTTTTTATTAAGAACAGAAGATTGGCTTATAAGCCCTTTGGAAACGCTTTGGTTTCGTTATATAAGAATAAATGTCACATTTGCCTAAACTTTCGAGGCGTGACTTGACGAAATACGAAGAACTGTCGCAGTGGCCTAAACTTTCGAGGCGTGCCTGGACGTGGAACAATCTTGAGATGGGCCATTATAGACATAGCAAGTAGATATGCATTTTTATGCAAATTAGCAATACATTCGCAACGCTAAATTAATATTTAATAAATTTAATTACGCCAAAATCTTAGCTTCTTCAGTGCTACTACCACCGGTCAGTTCATAACTGAGATTATTAAATGATAAAATGATGGCGATAATGAGAATCTGATTTTGAGAATCTGATTTAAGAATTTTCTGCATAGCTACTTATAGAACTGGGGACATTAGTTATAGAGTATAACTAGATCTAATATCAAACGGATTGTTAAATAATAAAATGTGAGTTATAAAATAGCTCACGCAAATTTTGATGTTTAAATAAATTACACATCTTAAATAATTCGTCAAAATAGACCTTACTAATAATGAAAAATGGGTTTTAACTAACGAATGCAAATCTATATTTTAAATAGCTTGCGTGAAATATACTTTTTCAGATAACTGGCAAAATACATATTTTAAATCATTTACGCAAATATAATTCTTAAATAACTTGGGCAAAATCTGCGTTTTAAATAGCATACGCAATATATACGTTTTAACTAACTTTAGTAAACATTTTCATTTTATATAACTTTAGAAAAGATGCGTTTTAAATAATAGACGCTAAATATACCTTTTAAATAACTTTAGCAAAACATTTTCATTTTCAATTAACTGGAGAAAAAGATGCGTTTTAAATAATATACGCAAATATACATTTTTAAATAAGTTTATCAAAAGATTTTCAAATAACTTGAGAAAAGATCTTTTAAATAATATACAAAATACATTTTAAAATAACTTTAGCAAAAGATTTTAAATAACTTGTTCGATTCACTCTATCACAAATATAATTCAGAAAAGAGTCTTAGCTATATTCTTTATATCGCAATATTGATATAATAAAAGTAATTGCTCACTCCCCTCCCCCCAATAATTTATTAACACACCAGACTCCGTTCTGATAAAAACACAGCATAAATCAATAAACATGAACTTAAAACTATAAGAATTGCATAAAATGATCGATAAGATAATAATTTAGACATAAAAATTTATAGTATGGTTTTATAGAAACTAGATGTGTGTGATTATTTAAATTATTAATGATCAACGGCTACTTAAAGTTATTAATGATCAAGCAAGAATTGAGGGTGTTCTAAGATTTAAACCATTTTACGATAAACATTTTAGTGGAACATTTAGAAATATTATAAATTATGTGATTTATTTAGCTAGCTTTCATTTAGTATACGTTTTAGTTAGGAAATGTAATATTTTGTAGAAAGGATTTACCGGAAAGTCTTTAAGGCCTTGTTCATTGCGCTTCTCTTTATATTCAGTCAGGCTGGGCTTCTCTTAGGTTTTAGTCTGGATGTAACTTCGTGAATTTATCTCGGTGGCAGCTTTCTCCATTTCTCTGATCAGGAACTATCTGGTTTCTCAGATACAGGTTCTTTCTTACAGTGATGGGCATGGTGGAGGTCTTCTTTCATCGGTAGCCGCTCGTGGAAGAGCAAACGGCTGTCTCCTCGTCTCTAGCCAACGGTCATCTTGGTAGCAGCTTGGATGGTAGTTTTTAGATTTAGATTTCTTAACGGCAGGAACAGTCTTATTTAACTTCAGCTCTGGTCACAGCAACAGCAAAAATCAACACGGATTATGATAGATGGATGGAAGAGGCTAGGTTAGAGAGTTGGTGGCTATTTTGGGCCCCTTTTTATGCTGTATTTTTGACAGAAGTAACCTCCTACTTCTGAGTCTGCCACATCACGAGATGACTAGTTCGAATTAGCCCTTAACCAAATATCCAGTTTAGTAAAATATTAAATATAGCTAAATCTGGACTTGGAAAGACTCTATTGTTTTAATTGACTTCGGTTTTAAAAGATATATTTCCAAGATAAATGGTCACAAGCAATTTGTATAGATTTATGCCTGACTGAATATTATAATTGGTCTTGGTTATAATTTTTAAATAGGTCAAATTTTGGCCAGAAGATTTATTTTTGGAACGAAGTGTTAAAACTGATAAAACTTTCTGCTTGTAATTTTAAGCAAACAAAAGAATTGAAAATTATCTAACTTGGAAAATATTCAAAATGAATACTGGCTTAAATAATTATTTAGAAAGAATTTTGAAAAATAAGTAATATTATAAATTTAAACTTATTATGCTATGATATAGATAAATTTTAATTATAGTTATGTTTATTCAGTTTTAACAAATCGAACAGACTATGCTCGTATATAAATATTTGAGATTGTAATTTTATATTAATGGGACGATTATATACGCACATACTCGCAATATTATAAGCAAAGTTTTTAAAATTTAAGAAATACACGCCATCTGAGTACAACAAATATATACTATTATCAAAGATAATAGGTGAAACAGGTGTAACCGTTTCATAGCAATCCATTCCCGGACAAAAAAAAAAAAGTAAAAAAAAAAGACCTTTCTCCCCCTTCTATTCTCCTTTTCCCCTTTTTTTTTTAGTGATTCCACACAACTTTTATATATATATATATTTTTTACTCATCTGGTCTACCTTCTTCAATCTCCCCTTTCCCCTTCTGGTCATGCAAGCAGCTAATACGCCAACCCCCTTGCTCTAGCATAGTTGAATATAATTAAGTAACATAATATAATTATTAAATATATAACTCTGTTTAACTAAGATAATAAAATTTGATTATTTTCATGCTATATTTTTTTTTTTTTTAATAAGATTAAATATGATTATAAATGGAATAAATAAGGTAACCTAATTCTAATGCTTAACTTTTTATTAATATATATTACAAATGTGACTAAATGATTAATAATAAGATAAATTCTAATTAAAATAAATAAATTAAATATGAATGAATAAACGCCTAAATAAGCTAATATTACTATAGGTTATAAATATGAGTTACAAATAAATAAATATGGTTAAATATGTAAAACTAATTCTAACCATCCCTAAACTAAAAAAAAAACTTTAAATATAATTTCCCTATGTTGCTCTAAGAGTACTTCTAATCTGGTACGGTTTAATAAGCGTGGTTTCGAACTCCTTGTATTAGACTTTATGTAATTTAAAAGTAATTTTCTCCAGCTTTCATTTATCTGGTCTGTCCCTTTGTAGAGTGGGTAAAATTTTCGGTTCTTGGATAAGTGTCCGTTATTTGGAGGCTTATCTTTCACCCAAACTCGGTCCCCTACTTCGAACTGGCAAGTTGAATTCTGTTTTCTTTTCTTATGTGCGTCTGCACGTTTCCGGTGTATTCGAGCCTGCTCTTTATTCTGGAGGTCCACTGTTTTATTCTTTATGCTTAATACTACGGGAATGGCTGGTGGACCACTGTTATCAAAATGAAGTCTCCAGGGTGGAAATTCTGTGTGCTCTGTCTTATTTATATTATGCACTATGAGGTCTCTTAAAGTGATACTGTCCATTCTTTTTATTTTTTTTCCATGGGTTTAACGTTGGGTTCTCGATAGAGGGTATCTTATTGCTCTGACCGTTTTCTTGGTTTATTATCCTCGCTATTTTCTCCACCTTTACTTCTGTCTCTGCTGAACCTCTATCTTCCACTCTGACTTCCCTTTGTACTATCCTATCCTCTGCTTCTTTTCTTTGTCTGTTCCGATCTTCAGCTTCCCCTTTGTCTTCACTATCTAATTTTATTCTTTTTGGTGCTAATTCTCTATCTCCTAACCATGCTGTCTCTTTCTGCTCCTTTTCTACCTTATCTACTCTCTCCTGCAGTTCCTGTATCTCTTGTACTTCATCTACACTTTCTTCTATGGTTCTTTTGTTTGCTATCTCTAACTCAATTTCTAGAACTTCTACTTTTTTTTCTATTTCTGGTCTTATCTCTATCTTTATCTCTTCCTTTTTTGTCCTCACTTTTTCTCTAGCTATCTTTTCCTTTTCAGCCTTATCTTTTTCTTCTCTGGCTATCTTTTCCTCTTCTTTTATATCTCTCCTCTCTTTGCTTTCTTTATTCTGTATCTCTAGGAGCACCACCCTCTCTCTCGGTGTTTCCTCACTTTGCTTTTTACATTCCGTTGTTAATCTTTCCATTCCTTCTAGAGCAGGGAATTTTTGTTCTACCTTGCTGTCAAACATGTGCTCTATATAGCGAAGCATCTCCTCTCTATCTCTTTTTTCTTTTTCTTCCCTTTCCACCTTATCTTTTTCCTTTTCTTCTCTATCTCTTCTTTCCTTTTCTTCTCTTTCAGCCTTATCTCTTTCCTTTTCTTCTCTATCTCTTCTATCTTTTTCTTCCCTTTCAGCTTTATCTCTTTCCTTTTCTTCTCTATCTCTTCTTTCCTTTTCTTCCCTTTCAGCTTTATCTCTTTCCTTTTCTTCTCTATCTCTTCTATCTTTTTCTTCCCTTTCAGCTTTATCTCTTTCCTTTTCTTCTCTATCTCTTCTTTCCTTTTCTTCCCTTTCAGCTTTATCTCTTTCCTTTTCTTCTCTATCTCTTCTATCTTTTTCTTCCCTTTCAGCTTTATCTCTTTCCTTTTCTTCTCTATCTCTTCTTTCCTTTTCTTCCCTTTCAGCTTTATCTCTTTCCTTTTCTTCTCTATCTCTTCTATCTTTTTCTTCCCTTTCAGCTTTATCTCTTTCCTTTTCTTCTCTATCTCTTCTATCTTTTTCTTCCATTCTCTCATTATTTTTGTTTATTATTTCCATTATTGTCATTAGGCTTGGTGCCTCGTTTACTCCCTGTTTTTCCTTATGCCTCTTTTCTTGTGTTGGTTTTGGCCCACTTTTCTCTTCTAAGTTTTCATATTTGCTCACTGCTATTTCCTCCTCCATACTGCTACTATCTTTTACTATCCTTCTCCCCGATCTCAAAGTTTTACCATCACTTTCTACTTCATTTCCTATCTGCTCTTCCTGTTCCTCTTTTCCCTCCTCTTTTCTTTCAACTTCCATTTTATTTTTATTTTTCTATATATATCTTAGTACTATTATTTTCTTTGATCTGCTTCTTTTATTTTTATATCTGACAGCTGACTCGCCGTCTACTCCCCCAGAACTGACTACCTATCATTACCTCAATCACTCCTTCTTTGCCCATTTTTATTTGCCACTTGATACATTTAAATAATACATAAATATATAATAAGCACATCTAAATAATCAATTAAATTTTCAGACTCACCCAGCTTCTGACTTGTCACCTGTGGTTTCTCCCTTAAAATATAAAACTTTTTTTTTTTTTTCAGTACGCGTGTATTTCTTTTTCTTGCCTGATCATTTGTGTATTTATATATATTTTTCTTGCTTGATCATTCTCTTGCTCATCCCCCTTCTGAATCACCAATTTATTTAAATTATTTACAAACTCAATTATTTATCAATTTTAATACTAGATTATGAGTTGTTTTGTTTAATTTATACATATCTTTGTCATACTGCAGTGATATTTGGAACGAAAAATATAATAACTCTACTCAGGGTTGTGTACTTAGTCTAAGCCCCACGTTGGGTCGCTAACTCCGGGAAAAAAAATATACCTATGTAACGGTCAGGTTTGTACATTTGCTCAACAGACTGAGAGTCCAAGCCAGAGAACCAAAAGCTGACCAAGTCGGGATAGTAATATCCTACGTCTGATCATACCTCAACTCTCTCACTCGTGCTTCCAAGTCAACCCATTGCGAATGACATGCCTGAGGTTACACTCGATATCTCTTTGATCACGTTCCAGCAATAGCAAAGCAGTAAAACATGAGACATTCCCCCCTTATTACATATTCTATTATATACCTTAACTAGTGATTCATAAGATAATGAGCAAGTAATGAGACTGAGACAAATTTATATTTCATAAATTTAATATAACAATAAATACTCAAGCATAGTAGGTTGTGTACAGCTAGCTCACACGCAGGTGAGTGGATTCTCAGGGTTATAAATAATAATACAAAGCAATGAATGCATGCTCAGAGTTATAAAACAATATTATTACAAAGCATTCAGTGTGTTCTCAGGGTATAAAATAATAGTACAAAGCATTGAGTGGATTCTCAAAGTTATAAAATAATATTACAAAGCATTGAGTATGTTTTCTCAGGGTATAAAATGATATTACAAAGCAATAGACTCTTAGTAAGCTTATGTCACCTTTCATGTTGTAATTCATGCCATGTTTTATATGTTTGAAATCGGTTATAGTTAGCTAGAGTAATCGAGTTGATGGATAAATGCTAGATATTACTAATACGTTGAAGATTATATCATTGTTGCCAAGTTTAAAATATTATAATGACTAAGTTTAAGATTATATTATAAATATATTCAAAATCATATTATAGATATTTGCGTGATATAATATTGTTATACAGATAAACGCATTAACTCAGATTCTAGGTCGGATCAAAGCCGAAGTCACTTTCTAGGGAAACTGAACTGAGATGTGGTGGCAGGGGAACGTCAGATTCTAGTGCGTTAGAAACTATACTATCAGATAAGTGCGGCTCGAATGCATTCTTAATGGGGTTTATTACCTAGTAAACGGTTCCCTAACCGATCTGCTTGCTACAATGGAAGAGGCCTTTTTATTAAGAACAGAAGATTGGCTTATAAGCCCTTTGGAAACGCTTTGGTTTCGTTATACAAGAATAAATGTCACATTTGCCTAAACTTTCGAGGCGTGACTTGACGAAATACGAAGAACTGTCGCAGTGGCCTAAACTTTCGAGGCGTGCCTGGACGTGGAACAATCTTGAGATGGGCCATTATAGACATAGCAAGTAGATATGCATTTTTATGCAAATTAGCAATACATTCGCAACGCTAAATTAATATTTAATAAATTTAATTACGCCAAAATCTTAGCTTCTTCAGTGCTACTACCACCGGTCAGTTCATAACTGAGATTATTAAATGATAAAATGATGGCGATAATGAGAATCTGATTTAAGGGTTTTCTGCATAGCTACTTATAGAACTGGGGACATTAGTTATATAGTATAACTAGATCTAATATCAAACGGATTGTTAAATAATAAAATGTGAGTTATAAAATAGCTCACGCAAATTTTGATGTTTAAATAAATTACACATCTTAAATAATTCGTCAAAATAGACCTTACTAATAATGAAAAATGGGTTTTAACTAACGAATGCAAATCTATATTTTAAATAGCTTGCGTGAAATATACTTTTTCAGATAACTGGCAAAATACATATTTTAAATCATTTACGCAAATATAATTCTTAAATAACTTGGGCAAAATCTGCGTTTTAAATAGCATACGCAATATATACGTTTTAACTAACTTTAGTAAACATTTTCATTTTATATAACTTTAGAAAAGATGCGTTTTAAATAATAGACGCTAAATATACCTTTTAAATAACTTTAGCAAAACATTTTCATTTTCAATTAACTGGGGAAAAGATGCGTTTTAAATAATATACGCAAATATACATTTTTAAATAAGTTTATCAAAAGATTTTTTTCAAATAACTTGAGAAAAGATCGTTTTAAATAATATAAGCAAATATACATTTTAAAATAACTTTAGTAAAAGATTTTAAATAACTTGTTCGATTCACTCTATCACAAATATAATTCAGAAAAGAGTCTTAGCTATATTCTTTATATCGCAATATTGATATAATAAAAGTAATTGCTCACTCCCTTCCCCCCAATAATTTATTAACACACCAGACTCCGTTCTGATAAAAACACAGCATAAATCAATAAACATGAACTTAAAATATAAGAATTGCATAAAATGATCGATAAGATAATAATTTAGACATAAAAATTTATAGTATGGTTTTATAGAAACTAGATGTGTGTGATTATTTAAATTATTAATGATCAACGGCTACTTAAAGTTATTAATGATCAAGCAAGAATTGAGGGTGTTCTAAGATTTAAACCATTTTACGATAAACATTTTAGTGGAACATTTAGAAATATTATAAATTATGTGATTTATTTAGCTAGCTTTCATTTAGTATACGTTTTAGTTAGGAAATGTAATATTTTGTAGAAAGGATTTACCGGAAAGTCTTTAAGGCCTTGTTCATTGCGCTTCTCTTTATATTCAGTCAGGCTGGGCTTCTCTTAGGTTTTAGTCTGGATGTAACTTCGTGAATTTATCTCGGTGGCAGCTTTCTCCATTTCTCTGATCAGGAACTATCTGGTTTCTCAGATACAGGTTCTTTCTCTTGTGATGGGCATGGTGGAGGTCTTCTTTCATCGGTAGCCGCTCGTGGAAGAGCAAACGGCTGTCTCCTCGTCTCTAGCCAACGGTCATCTTGGTAGCAGCTTGGATGGTAGTTTTTAGATTTAGATTTCTTAACGGCAGGAACAGTCTTATTTAACTTCAGCTCTGGTCACAGCAACAGCAAAAATCAACACGGATTATGATAGATGGATGGAAGAGGCTAGGTTAGAGAGTTGGTGGCTATTTGGTCCCCTTTTTATGCTATATTTTTGACAGAAGTAACCTCCTACTTTGAGTCATGCCACATCACAAGATGACTAGTTCAAACTAGCCTTTAACCAAATATCCAGTTTAATAAAATATTAAATATAGCTAAATCTGGACTTGGAAAGACTCTATTGTTTTAATTGACTTCAGTTTAAAAAGATATATTTCCAAGATAAATGGTCACAAGCAATTTGTATAGTTTTTGTATAGATTTATGCCTGACTGAATATTATAATTGGTCTTGATTATACTTTTTAAATAGGTCAAATTTTGGCCAGAAAGATTTATTTTTGGAACGAAGTGTTAAAACTGATAAAACTTTCTGCTTGTAATTTTAAGCAAACAAAAGAATTGAAAATTATCTAACTTGGAAAATATTCAAAATGAATACTGGCTTAAATAATTATTTAGAAAGAAATATTGAAAACTAAGTAATATTATAAATTTAAACTTATTATGCTATGATATAGATAAATTTTAATTATAGTTATGTTTATTCAGTTTTAACAAATCGAACAGACTATGCTCGTATATAAATATTTGAGATTGTAATTTTATATTAATGGGACGATTATATACGCACATACTCGCAATATTATAAGGACAAAGTTTTTAAAATTTAAGAAATACACGTCATCTGAGTACAACCAATATATACTATTATCGAAGATAATAGGTGAAACAAGTGTAACCGTTTCAATAGATGAATCTAAACCATTTTGATTTGAGAGCATAAGATTATAGCTTTAATATATATTACTTACATAATAAGTATGTGCTTTACAAATTATTAATTACAACTTTAAATTGTTTTAAAAGATTTCTAACTATAAGAACTTCACACTGACTCATTGTAAATCGAAAGATTTTGTGTATGTTAGTTTGTATAGAAATTGTGGACTTAATCTGTAAAGTAGTTAATTTCTTCACACTCAAATCAAAATGCTTTAGATTCACCTATATAATTAAAAATTAGGTCGAAGATAAAAGTGACTGCTCTTGTCTTTTAAAGTCATTAATCTTGTGTTTAGATCTGTAGAGGTCCCTACTGTCACATTTTAGGTGCATAGCCTTAATGAGTATGCACTTTACAAATTATTAATTACAACTTTAAATTGTATATATTTGTATAACTTTAATATAATAATTACAAATGTTTAAAAAATAAAAGTTAATATTAAATAACAAATATAATCATTAGATTTTTAAAAAATAATCTTAGATACCATTTTATTAGCACTCTAGAAATATTTTTGACGCCAGGAATGCCACCAAGTGATACTAACAAGTAATAATCAACTTTAGATATTTGATTATAAGATAACTGTTCCGGATATTTTGTCTACTTAAAAATTATACGTTTCATTAAAATTAGAATTAGCAAATATTAAAATCAAAACAATTTTAAATATTTCATTGAAAATATCTATAAACTACTTGGTTAAACACAGACACAAATTAACGTAAATTTCATTAAAAGGTTAAAAAACAAAGAGGTTATATATTAAAATTGAAATTAATTTTACAATTAACAAATAAAAATTTAAAATAATTTTCAAATTTTATTTATAAATTAGTATAAGTGACTTATTGAAAGTATGGAAACAGAATAAATAAAAAAGTGGTTGAATTATATAAATTCCAATTTTTTTTGAAAGCATCTTAAGTCAATTTACTATTGCTTCCATTAGCATTCAATGAAATGTATGAGAATACAACGGATTCATTTTGGAAAATTTCTATCTATATTCATAGGCATATAAATCTTAGCAGTGATAGAAAAGCCTTTATTGTATTTTTGTCATCAGTTAAAAAGCTTGATGCCATCCAAAATTTTGCTTAGTGAGTTATTGGGGAGAATTAAATTTAATCTTAAGTTATTGAAAAAGAGACAGTAATTAATAATAAGTAATAAACTTTCTTTATCTAATCCACGTAATTTACAAATTGTGTCAAAGACCTGTCTATAAGTTTAATGGAGAAATGATGCAATTTGAAAAATACTGTAAAGAAATTTGATGCCAATATCATTCAATAATTCATCATTAACATCGTTTGTATTACTTTTATAGAAGAATGGATTTTCAATTTGCATCCAATTGAATTTTGGGGTACATCATCGCTGATAGTCTTCCATTAAATGGAATAACTAATTTTGCCTTCTGCCTGATATGCTATTAATCTCCACAATTGTTGTTCTTCCGCTCTTTATTTTTAATAAATTCCAATCAACTTTAGCTTCCTATATTTATGTCTTTATAGTAAAATACATATTCACCTCTTAAATCATTTCCTTTTTTTCCTAATTTCACAAAGTCTGACACTATCACATTTTAATATTAGATAATTCTGATTTATTCATCTGAAAATGATGCATACTTATAGTTAGATAAATAAAAGGTTATCATCCAACTTAACACTTTTTACTTTCAATATCAACTGCTGTGTTGATGAATTTATAGTCTTCTAGGAATAACGGCAAACATTTTATTTTGTTTTTAAAGATTCTAAATAAAGAATAAAGATTATCTTTCATTCAGTACACATGTTTATCCCCTTATCCTGCCTCAAGGAAATCCAATTGATATAGCAATTAAAACTATCAGGAAACAGAATAGAAATTCTAAGGCATTTCTTGTGCTTAAACTCACAGATGAAATCCAATAAACTGACTGTAGATGAGCAGCCTATCCACATTTTCTTACCATATAAATAATAATAATAATAATAATAATAATAATAATAATAATAATAATAATAATAATAATAATAATAATAATAATAATAATAATAATTTAATTCATTTATTTAAGCGCTAAATAACAGCATATAGCCAATTACAGTTTGCATATTAAAAAATAAAGTAGTAGTAGTAGTAGTAGTAGTAGTAGTAGTAGTAGTAGTAGTAGTAGTAGTAGTAGTAGTAGTAGTAGTAGTGGTAGTAGTAGTAGTAGTAGTAGTAGGGTAGCCATCTTGGCTCTTGACAGAGAAAGTTGACTCATTTCAGCTCCTGCTTTAGACTTAAGTTTTATTGGTTTTTGATTGAATTTGATAGTGAAAAGTATACCAAAAGAAAAAGGAAATTTTCCACTTAAAGGTAAGCTCTATTTCGAGCAAAATTGTTGTTAATATAAAGAAGAATATTAGATTTAAAATGTCTAATATTTCTGATTCTAATTCTAATTTAAAAATTGCTAATAATAGCTTAGATAAAAATAATTCTTATCAAGATCTAGAAAAAGTCAAAGTTAACAATAGTTCTTTTTCAAAAGTAAAAACTGGATCCAATATGGCTGAAGCCTTATCTGATTTATCTAAAACAAGAAATAAATTTAAAAATACAAATTTGCCTGAGGCATCTGATTCTATTGAATTAAATAAGAATATTAAACAAACTTATGCTAGTATTTTAAAGCAAAAATCTGAACAAGATAACAATGTAATTACAGAAGAAAATTTAACAGAAATTTTTAATTTTGACAATGAACTACAAATGGAACAAGAAAATACAAATTTATTATCAACTAGTAATACAGATTATATTTCTGTATGTGAAAAATTTATACAAACAATTCCTTTAACAGTACTTAAATCATTTCAAAAATTTAAAAGTATTAAAACGTCTACAATAGCTATAACAGATACTAATTCTTCAGTCATGAATTTTCCTACTGATGAATTTTATTCTTATCTATCAGAAAAAAAACTTTGGTCAATGATATACAAAGTGCTAGATCATCCTAATAGCAGATATAAAACAATAGAATATCATAATGTGGCTCAGAAACAAATATTTGAAAAACATATTCACTTTCTTAATGGAAAATTTATTTGTTACATAGACATTGATAGACCTACAAATTTGAATGGACAAATTAAGAACTGTCATGTAGACTTTAAAGCTGATGATCTACAAGATTTACTAAAAAATGTTGGAACTGTGGCCAACTTTAAATATGTATGGGAAAAAAGAGCCACACAGCCAGTTCTAACCAATACTGCTCATTTCACTATGTCATTGAAGAAAAATATGCAACCAACAGATATACCAACATTACATGCAACAGATTCTTCACCTTTGATAGTTACTTTCAGAGGCATTTCACCTCAGTGTTTTTTTGTAAAGCCAGAGATCATCTTGTCAAAGAATGCCCTAACCGTTTTTGTAAAAAGTGTGGTATTTAAAAAACAAAAACGCATCAGTGCAGTGGAGATCCAATAGCTAATAATGAAATCAGACTCATGCAAAGTAACCCTGAAAAAACAAAAGTAGATGAAACTATTCCCAATATGCAAAGTAACCCTGAAAAAACAAAAGTAGATGAACCTATTCCCAATAATGAAGACAACAACACAGATATCCAAAATCTCAGCCTTGATGAATTTATTTCCAATAATGAAGACAACAACACAAATAAGCAAAATCTCAGCTTTGATGATCCTAGTCAAAATAGCTCCATGAATACTATACCAAATAAATCTTATACCTCACAGGAGGAAACAGAAACAGAGTACATGAGTGATACCTTACCATTTCCTTGCTCTGATGAAGAGTTCCAATTAATTAAAGTAAAGACTAAGAAACGAATGCACAAGAGGAAAAAATCCACATTGCATCAAGAGCCTATACAAACTAATGAACCTGACAAACATAGTGAAAAAAAATCAAAGAAAAATGATACAAAGTCTACCACACCAGCATTAAAAAAAACAAAACTCACAAATAAAACAGGTGAAACAGATTATCCAGCTAATGAATCAACACTTCATTGGACCAGACAAAAACAAAGTACAAATCAATTGACACAGGAGCAGCTTCTTCTGATGGCAGGAGTGGATGTACACAGAAGATCTACTAAATCTAAGGATATCATAACAAATACCATGTCTCAAAATACAAAGACAGACTTTGAAGCACCATAAAAAATAGACTATCAAGATCAGTTGCATAAATAACACATATAGACTTTCAAACCAGAACAATTTTTTGGATTTAATTCCAAATGTGAAAATAATTATCATGTTTATGAACAAAAATATGCACAACAAACTCAATAGAACTTCACTTGCAAGGGTAAGTTCATTGTTTTCACAGTGGTGTATTATTATAATTTTTCTTTTCTATTTAACACATTCCTATTATACTTTTACTAATATTAGTTGTCCCATTCATTATACAATAAATTATAAAATATCATTCTCCCACCATTTTATATAATTGATAATATGGGTCTTTCTATTACAGCAGTCAATGTAAGGGGTATTAACTCTACCCAGCGAATATATGCAATTAGCAATTGGATAAGGCAATTCTCACCCCATATCCTTTTATTTACAGAGACAAAATGCTCAGTACATTCAGCATTTAATCCTGAACTCTACCTTAGTAAATTTGGATACAGTAAATTTTCAACATCTGATATTGCTGCTGCTGGGGTAGGGATTCTCATCCATCATTGTTCTCCTTTTCAAACTTTTAAAATTTTGTACTTAGATCAGCATATGAGTATAATTATTCTTTATCATTCTTCTTTTACAGTGAATTTAATAACATTCTATTTATATAATCAGCCAGTGTTAATTCATCAATTAATAAATAAAATAAATTTAATATTAGCTACAAATTCTTACCCAACTATAATCATGGGTGATTTTAACATGTCTTATAAGAATTTTACATTAAAATACCTTCATTTGATTAATAAAAATCTCATGAGTGCTGAAGGTTTTTTTCCAACTAACTCCATTTCATTCTACACTAAAAAACACTCCTCTCTAATAGACCTTGTATTCTATTCACCAGATCTACATTTCATAATAAATCCCTCTATATGTCCTGTAACTTTCTCTGATCATTTAGCACTTAATGTGGAACTTGCAATACACATGCAACATCAACCAATTCTTTCTCTAAATAAAACTACTCATCTTCTTTTAAAATCCACTACACCTGAAGCTGTTCTCTCTGAGATTTATATTTATTTTAAGAAGGTAGACATACTATCTTTAAACCCAGTAGAGGCCTGGCTATCATTTATTAACATAATCTCTTCTACTATTCGACATTATACCTCCAAAAATAGTTCTCCCACTAATCTTGTTAATAAATTAGATACAATACACTTAAAACTAAAAAATACTTCATGTGACCCTTCTTCTAATGTTTTTAAAACAAGAATACAAGCAAACCCAACTCATACTGGCTGATTATCTCTCTATAAAAAAGCAAAAATTTTTCTAGCTAATCCCCATAACTGGTCTAAAGGATATATTCAGTGGGCTTTAGGTTATACTCCCAAAAAATTAACTCCTTCATCTATTATTTTTGATTCAAAAATGATTGCTGGGGAAGACATGACTCTGCAAATATATTACCACTTTAAATCTAGACTCCAAAAATTTCCTTTTCCAAAATTTTCTTCATTTCACTTTGGTTTTACCACAGAAGAACATAACATTACAAAGTATGAAATTGCTCTCAAGTTGAACGCTTTTCCCAACAATACACACCCAGGTACACATGCAATTCCAAAATTTTTATTATCACATCTTAGCCACTTTACTATCCCAATAGTACACAATATGATAAATTATCTATCAAAACAAATATATAACATTGACCAACTTTATCCAGTATCACTGGTCCCTTTTCTAAAAAAAAATACACTTCCTTCTCCTCTAGATAATCTACGCCCTATTTCAATGTCTCCTCTGATCATCAAACTAATAGAGTCTCTTTTAAAAGACAAAATTCAACCTCTAATACTTCCTGAGTTGTCTAAGTTTCAGTTTGCTAAAAAAGGATGTTCTACTTCTGAAGCACTTATGTTATGTAAAATATTAATAGAGGATGTAAGACAAGCTAGAAAATCAGCACCTATTGCAATTCAATTAGACATACAGGCTGCATTCGATTGGGTGCCTGTGGACAAGCTGCTACAGGTGCTTAGTCAACATAAAATTCCAATACCTATAATGTATGTTCTAGCAAACCTGCTCATCAATAGAAAAATACACATTACTCTTAATGGCAAAATGTCCCCTGACTTCACTCCACACAACTCAATACCACAAGGCTCTCCCCTTAGTTCACTGTTTTTTATCACATATATTAACCCCCTCCTACTAGAAATAGAATCTAAATTGCCAGGAATATATGTACCCCTCATAAACCAATCCATCAATCATATTTCATACATGGATGATATAGTCATTTTTTTGCCATCCAAAAAACATTTGCCTTTAATGTATACCATTTTAGAAAAATACTCTGCAGCTTATAGTTTAAAATTTAACAAAGAAAAAACATCTATTTGGAGTATACTTTCTGGTAATCAAATTCATTCAGTTTGCAGTTCCCCTCCCCACAAATTTCTTGGTCTCCCAATTCATCTGTCTATGAATGCAATGAGAAAGATAATACAAGAACAATTAATATCTGCAATTGAAAAGGTGACAACCTCACTTTCAAAAGCATATCTTTCATTGCATAGTAAAATATTACTCATTAACATATTAATTTTCCCAAAAATAAATTACTATGCACCTATCATTAAATTTACTAACTCATTTAAGAAAAAAAATAACTCTTTTTGCACCAAACTCATATGGAATAAAAAGGCAGTGGTAATAAGCATCAAAAGTCTGCAAAAACATTCAAGACAAAATGGCCTGTCATTACGCTGCATTTCAACATTCTATTACCAAAAAACTCACAATGCATTGATGAAACTTTATATGACATATGAAAATTTCCAAGTGTTTCTTCCAATATCACCTACAGACACTCCACCTCCTATTAAAAATAAATTCATTAACAATCTAATAAAAACAATATTCAAACATAAAGTACCTGCTACAAACCTTTTCTCAACTAAAATTAAGTATTGGGAAGCACATTACATAACAACTAATTCCAGTCCCTTTGAAAATCCCATTAGCTTAATTAACATCACAAATAAAGCTATAATCCAAAAATTTAAATTCTGGTACTTGGAGCCTAAGTACTTAGATTTTCTAATAAAAATCAACCTTAGAGCTTTACCTACCAATGCTTTTCTGGCTGGAAGATGGAGATCTCCAAACATAGATGCCATTTGTCAACTATGTAATAAAGAAGAAGAAACAACAGAACATTTTATTTCTCAGTGTACTTCTCTCAAAACATATCGAGAACTAATTGCTGATATAACCCATAATCCAAAATGCTCATTGACAGTATTGATAGAAAATATTCAAAGAGGGTTGTTTCCAACAATAAGAATAACAATCTTTATACTATACACACTCTGGTTTATGAGATGCCACTTTATATTCAATCCCACATCTCGTAAACTTAAATCACTTTTTCTCAATAAGTTAGGAAAAATTAAAACAAGAGATCAAGCACTAGCTCCAACAGATATAGTATCAGCCACTTGGAGTTTGATCAAATTACCAACACCACTGTGAAATATGAATAGCATATTTGCTGTATGTAAGTGAGTTTTGTTGTCATATATGTATTTAATATTGTTACTGTTATTGATTAATTTTCTTCCTCAGTTTTTCAACATTATTAATGTAAAAATATTTCATGTATTCATAATAATAATTTTGTTAATAATTTTCAATTCTAAATTGTAGATCAGTTTTTGTAACATGTTTTAAAATTGTATTTTCATACATGTTCTTATGATATCAAATAAAGTACTTTAAAACTACTACTACTACTAGTAGTAGTAGTAGTAGTAGTAGTAGTAGTAGTAGTAGTAGTAGTAGTAGTAGTAGTAGTAGTAGTAGTAGTAGTAGTAGTAGTAGTAGTAGTAGTAGTAGTAGTAGTAGTAGCAGTAGCAGTAGTAGTAGCAGCAGCAGTAGCAGCAGCAGTGGTAATAGTAGTAGGTGAAATAGTAATAGTAGAAGTTGTAGTAATAGTAGTAGCATTTGTAAATACAAGAAATTGTATAGTTCATATTAAGAATTTATACTGGGCTATATATAAGCTTTGGGGTTCTTAAAATTTTTATTTGATTTTAGAAAAAATGATAATGTAATAAACTTATATACACGAGTTATAGATAAGCTTTGGGGTTTATTAAATTTCTATTTGATTTTAGATGATAATGTAATAAACTTATACAGACGAGTTATTAATAAACTGTGGGGTTCTTAAAATTTTAATTTGATAAGGTGATAATGTAATAAACTTATTGAATGTAAAACAGAAATAACTATGTAAAGTAAAATAAATGATCGATTAAATTTGATTACTTTTTTATATATAAAACTTTAAACAAGTTTATGAGAAATAAAACTGTTTTGAACTCATAAAGTTTTTACGACCGGTTAAAAATATTTAGAGTCAAATTTTGACCAGTGCCTATTAAAATCGCCAATAAATGTGAACTAAAAGATAGAATTGCACACTAAATACTCTTATTAGTTTTAAACAAGTTTTAAAGATTTAAATAAATATACTTGACACATGTCAGTACGTTATATATACGATAGACGTACATTCATTCAACTTAAATATTAAGTTTTAATCGTTGAATTTTTTAATTAATTTAAATCACTAATAAAGAATATGTGATTACTGGCAGTTTTTAACCTAAAGTGTTTACACTGATAATATCTCAAATTAAATTGTCAAAACATATTTGAATAGATAAGTAGAAAAAAAATCTATTATTATTTTTTGTTGTTGCTGTTTGAATACATACAAACAGATTTGGCAATGAGCGATGCATTCTTGATAACGCTTGTTAGATTTCTGACTGTCTTAGCTAACTATATGGGTGTTAAAAGTTTGATTGATGAAATCTACTTGATGATAATTCTATTTATGACTAATAATGTTGAATATTAATTTCAAAATAACTCTTAGTTTGCTATCACGAATGCAATACGTTATTTTTTAAAAAATATTTTGCTGATAGTTTAGATATATTTCACCAAGTGTTTATTAAACAAAAATACTGCACGTAAGAGCAAAATTACGTGATGTACATCATAAAATAAAAGTCCCCTCCCCTGCATTAATGAATAAATGGCATATCCTCTTACCAAACCTACAATTTGGGATTTTGCTCAGATTCCAAATATCTTGTATTTTATATATATTTAAAAGAAAAAAACATCGCATAATTTGCAATAAGAAGGCAAAGTTAGATTTCTGATGAGTATAGACATAAAAATATAAACGTACAGTATTAAATACTTAATTTAGATTATCGTTTTATTTTGAGCATTAAGTTAAATACACTGATAGATAAACAAATATTGAAAGATTTTAGTGGGGGGGGGGGAGCAATGCCCGGGTAAAACAAGTGAATATGGAAATATTAAAAAGTGTATATGATTAAAGAAATGTATAAAAAAATGTTTTGAACATGTTTTTAAAAATTGAACATTTAGTAAGTTGTATGAGAGGAATGACGAGGAGAGAGAAAGAGAAAGAAACAAATTAACAATAATTTTAATAATGAGATATTATGAGAATTTGAAGAACATAGCATATGCATACGAGGATGGATGGGCTCAGATATTACATAATAACAAATCAAAGCAAATGATAATTTATTCTGAATTTTGAATCAAATTATGATTACAGAAATGTTATTCCTGTATTGCAAGAAATTAAAAATGACACGCCAGAAATTAGTGATGACCATAAATTATATATGTATACATAATTATTAATAAAAACTTATTCAATGTCCAAACAAACCAAAGATATGGATAAGTCACAAGCTATATTTCCAAACAAATCATTTCATTCATTTAAGATTTAAATCCTCCCTTATTTGAAAGTTTTCAATAACAATTTAGTCTCATTTGCTCTTTTCGTATTGGATTGTAGTTTTTGCTATTCATATAAATTATTTAATGAAATACTTCTTATTTGAACTCGATTTTTAAAATGGAAACAAATTTTAGTTGACACATTGAAAAAGAATGAAAATATGACTTAAAATTCAAAATCAAGCTTTTTTTCCCATATATCATAGCATCGGCTGAGAGGCGAATCCGCAACAACCCTCTGCAACCAACTGCGTGCTTGCAAGGCAGCTGCGCTGACCTCTCGGCTAACAGCGCTTGACAAAAAACTTTTTGTTACTAAAATTTTACAAAAATTTACTGTGTTTATTAAAGTTATTCTTGTTAGGCAGTAAAAAAACATCTTCTAGTTTGCTGTAATAATGTTTTAACAAGTTTTTTTAAAAACAAATGTTTTCAAATAAAATGTAATCGTAATCATTCAGTTTTTTGGTTTAAAATATTTACAAATATGTTGCACAAATATGCCTAAATATGCAATGAAATTACTAAAAATTACAATTCTTCTTTCAGAAATGCTACACAGTAAAACACCTCTGAAAGTTTTGAGGCCAAATAATCTACCAATCAATGATGCTGTCAGTTTCTTTGTATTATAATACAACCAATTGCCAGTTTGCTTTCATATTTAAATTTACAATGACATCTATACGAAATCTATATCATACTGACATGTTGAAATTTTTTTAAACTAATAATTTTAATTAATGATTTCTATACACACAAAAAAGAATACTAAAAATCTAATGTTAAAGATAACCATAAAATAGTAAAAAAAAGTTGAAGTGATAGAGGTGCTATTGTAACACCCCAAAATAAGTACACCTGGGTCTCTTTTTATGTGGTAGATAGGTTCCTCAGAAAATCCACATTTAAAAAAATTGCACAAAAATAGATTTAACTTACCTTGAAAAATGTGGTATACATTCCATAATTTTCAAAAATTTGCATAAAACCAAAGCAACAAGGTAAAATTACTTTAAAATTCGCATAAAAAAAATAAGGAAATAAAGTATGACTAATAAATAATTTCAAATATTTGAAAAAAAATTGATACAAGACAAACTTTTTTTTATTAACTATTTAATTTTATTCAAAACAATATATTTTTATGTGTAATTTATTTTACATTTTTTCATACATATTTTAATCATTATTTCTATTTGACAACATGCGGTTTGTTTGTGAACTGATAAGATGTCAGATTTGTCACAAGAGGAAATACAATTTGTGCCAACTTCAGTCTCATGCTGTGTTAATGGTTTTCTGTCGACAATGTAGTCGGTAATTTTTTTTTTTTTTTTCATATTTCATACTAATTGTTACTTGCTTGCATGGCGGCTGCGATTTACTAATTGTTTATGAAGCTCATGATATCCAGACTGCTATGTCTAGCTGTTAGAGAATGCACTTTCATGAGTGCAACTATATATATAACACGCTTCCACAAGTATGTTAATTATGATCAATGTTAAGTTTTTTTTTGTATATATATATATGGAGAAACTTGTAGACAGAAAAAAGTTACAAGTAAAAATATTTAAAAACTTTTAAAGATACATTCTTTATAAATAAAAATTAAAAGTTCTTAAATGTTTTTACTTGTAACTTTTTTCTAAAAGTTTCTCCATGTATATATATGTGTATAAAAGAAAATATAAACATACATATACATATCACAGAATACCACTATTTCACTCTTGTTGGAATTTAGTTCATAATTCTGTCATTAACAAGAAAATGATTTTCCACTTGATTAGAAAGTTGAAGACTTTCTCGAATCATTTTTGCTATGAAATGAACAGGTTCCACTTCCGTTTCATTATGTTTTTTCTAAATCTTCTTCCAACAGGCATTTAAAGTATGTAAAATTTAATGCATGTATATAGAATGGGGGAATCCCGATTTTAAGTGAAATATGAACATCTTTATTGCATAAAAGAAAACCTCATAAAAAGATATTAAGAAAAAACATGAATTGCATAAACATGTTAAATGAATTTGCAAATAATCCAATTTTTTTTTATATCAATGCCAATCTGTTCAGTACTATTTGCAAGTTCATTTAAAGGATTTTTTGGGAATCTGATTTGTGAATTATCATAATAATGAGGACTTAATTGGTTTTTGAATAGGTTTTATATTATCAGCATTAATATTTTATAAGCTGTGGTTTATTTACAGGTTCATTAAAATTGTTGTAATACCTAATAAATAGAGCACTTGAAACCATAATCTTTGTAATTAGTGTGCTATCCTCGTTATCATATTGCCTTATAAAATGAGCCAATAGAATCAATTTAAGTTTATGTTTCTCAGCATTAGGTCCATTTCCTATCTTCAAGATAATCTTACAAACAGCAATTGAAAATTTACCATTCCAATGTTTACAAATCTGATCAGATTTCAATATATCTCACTTATCAATTAATCACACACACATACATATATTGTCATAGTAGTTGGTCAACTACAATTATTGTTTCACTTGACTTTGCATTGTGTTTAGTTAATTTATATACATATATGGGTTGTCAGCATAAAAAATCCATATGAGATAATACACTAATGCTTGACTGTTTTTTTCTAACAATGCAACTGTTAATTATCTAACACATATATAAAACACAACAATATAACTTGAATTATATGCTGAAATAAAATTTTTAAGTTCATTCAACTGTTCATGATAGCTCACATGTTAATATATAACATAGCAAGTCATTTGACATACATTTCTTTTTTTTTAGGTATTGCTAGGCTGACCAGTGATGGTGGGAATCACATTTGGGACCTTCAAATTCTTTAATACTGAATTAAAGGTTATTGCTGTAACTATCGAAGATGACAGTCAGTGAAATTTTATAGACTCTCTATAAGGATCTTCCTGATTTCTTCAATTTTTTAAAGAATATGTTAATGAGTATTTTTAAAAACATTACGTATAATCTCACTAAGTTTACTTATTGTGTTATTTGCTTTAACATATGATTAGCTTCTTTATTTTTTATTTTTTATATTAATTTTATCTTTTCTCAATAAAACATCTTCACTTTTTCTTTAAAATGATGTTAATAAATGGTTTCCAAACATATTGTACAATCTCTTTAGGTTAATTTATAATATTATTTGCCATTCTTTTTATCCAATTTTATCTTTTTCCAATCGAACATGCCGTTCATTGGTACATGAATCGTCTTTAGATAAATCTGTGTTCTTCTTTAATCATTGTCTTGAAAAATACTCATTAATCTTGCTCTTAAGAAAAAAATAAAAAATCAGATGGACTCTCAAAGATAAGTACTGTATATCAAATTTCTATAGATTGTTTCCTTTGACAGAATAGTTTAACTAGTTATGCATTCAGTATTCACAAACTAAATATTCCAGGTTCTATTCCCATGCCTGTAATTATTACTGGCCAGAGTAGCAACGCCTGAAGAAGAGAGAGATTAATTTCACGTGTAACGTGTTTTATATACGAATCTGTATACTATTACTAATGATTGAATGTATTTGAAATTTTTTATTAAAGATTGACATTTTTTAAAGATATTTAACAATGAATTCTAAATGATTGAAATAGATTATCATATAATTAAAATAAAATGCCATCATTATAAACTTTCAGAAAACAACCTAATATTTAAATTTATTCATCTATCTACTTAGATTACATTTTTTTTTTGCTTACTTGTAACTTAAACTCTGTGATCTGAATGATGCAGTAGAGAAATTTAAATGTTAAGTTGTGTGACTTGTTAATATGACTCTAGTTAGCAATATATATATATATAGTCTATGAATATAAACAACTCACTTTAAGATAAAAGTCTCACTAACAGCTATCATATTCATCAGAACTGCCAATTACATCCTGGTTAAGATTTGAATAATTTTCTATTATTATTATTATTATTATTATTATTATTATTATTATTATTATTATTATTATTATTATTATTATTATTATTATTATTATTATTATTATTATTATTATTATTATTATTATTATTATTATTATTATTATTATTATTATTATTATTATTATTATTATTATTATTATTATTATTATTATTTTATTATTTTATTATTATTATTATTATTATTATTATTATTATTATTATTATTATTATTATTATTATTATTATTATTATTATTATTATTATTATTATTATTATATTATTATATTTTGATTATTATTGCTGCTGACTTTGTAGAGTTAACATGTGTTATTTGTCTCTCTGATTTTTGAATTCTATAATTCTTATTTGGCTAAGTTTTTTTTCCTATTTGTGATGGTATTATTAAGTAGAGTTTGAAGATTTTATTGATATTGTTTTGTATGTATTTTATTTTCTAATGGTTTTATATTTCAATTTTTTTTATTGATTTCTTTTAACTTATTTTTAAGTAGCCATTTTTTTTTTGATTTTTTAATCTTGTTTTAGAATTTTTTTTTTTTTATCTTAGTTTTTTATCTTTGTTGTAATTTTTTTTTTTTTAATTAATTGATTTATTTTATTCTTTTTGATTTTTTTTTTTATCTTTACTTTAGATTCTTAATTATCTTGCTTTTTAATCTCTGTTGGAATTTTAATTAGTTTTAATTTTATTTTTTGTTTGTTTGGTTTTAAAACTTAAGGTTTTAAATATTATGGATAAATGTAATTCTTGTCATTTAGCTCTTCCTTTTGGTGGAAATTTTATAACTTGTCTGGGTTGTAATGGGAATGTTCATTTTAAATGTAGTGTAAGTGAAAAGACATTTAAAAATATGTCATCTACAAATAAAGCATTATGGAGGTGTAAAAATTGTAGAGCAGGAACTAATTTAAATTTGACTTTAAATGATGGATCTAGTTCTGATTCCTTATCTAATTCTTTAGATAATAATTCTAGTCTTGAATTACTTCAGCAGATGAATAGAAAACTTGATATGCTGCCTGTTTTACAGAATAATATTGATTCCTTATCTCAATCTTTTGCTAAACTTACTTTAGAACTTGAATTAGTTCAAAATAATATAAAAATATTGATTAGAGAATTTAATGAAATGAAAGAAAAAGTAAAAGCACAAGATTCTTTGTTATGCAATTTGCAAAAAGAAGTTTTTTATTTAAAGCAGCAAAGATTAGAAAACAATATTGAAATTGTTGGTGTTGATTATGCTAATGATGAAAATTTATTTAATATTGTTGAAAATATTAAATAAATTATTATTATTATTATTATTATTATTATTATTATTATTATTATTATTATTATTATTAGATTTTCTAGTTCAAATATCTATATGACCAAGTTACCAGTTAATATGCTAGACACCTTAATAAACAAACCTTAGATTAATTTGAACAGGAAAAAATATTTGTTTTATATAATTGGGCTCGAATCCAGACTGTAGACTTATCTGGTGGATACTCGATTACTACATCACGAGACCTTTTATGTATGCATGAATGACAGTCCATTAAATTTATTTTAATATTTTTCTAATTAAATTATTTTTGGTCGTAAACAAAATAAAATAAATGAATTATTTGTTTAATTTTATGCGAAGGAATATAATACATATTACGTATTTGCAAATAATTAAAAATCAGACACAAAAACACTATAAAAAATAATAATAATAATAATAATAATAATGATGATGATGATGATGATGATGTCAAGTTGCAACAGTTTCTCTGTTGTGTCAAAAATAAGTCTGGAAAGTAGAAAAAATCTCTAAATTTTTAAATAAAAAAAATTAAAAAAATTACAACGAACTGCTAAAATTAGAAAAAGTCAATTAAATGCTAATTTTGTGCAAAACTGAAGTGAGTTTTAGCGAGAATAAGTTTCAAAATTGAACTTTTTCTTACAAAAGTGCACTCGATTTATAAAATATTTATAACTAGATGTGTTCTTAAATTTAAAAGTAAGTAACAAATAGCTCGTTTCTAATAAATGAGCAAATACGCAAATATTACAATAGAAAAATCTGTTTAAAAAATCACGATTCAAACCCAGACGGAAGTAAAAAAATATTTACGTTAAATCTGTTAACAATCGAATTCGGCAATAACAAATTTGAGAGCTAGAAGTGAGTAGGTTAAATTGTATTTTCTGGAACTTGAACACCAGAGCCCACCATTCTACCATTGTTCTCAATCACACAGAGCAAAATAAATAGAAATGATCTTTATCGCTAGGGAGTTCATAAAAAATCTTGTACTGAAAATGACGGAGGCGCGATTATGTGGATCTTAATTTCCAGTCTTCCACTCTACCAAACCACATAAAACTCCGATTCAATTTATTTTTATGTAAAACTATTACAATTCATAACATTTTCTTTATTTCCCTGATTTTTATCATATATCAGAAACTACGGACCCATTGTTCATAAGTAAGTGATATTTTTGTCATCTCTCATAAATGAGCATTGAAAAAGAAAATATTATTTCTTAAGCTTGCGAATTACCGATTAGTAACTAAGAATAGTTAGATACCCATTTTCTAACCAATATTAGATGGTTATCCAAATGGGTTAGAGATCAGTTATTTTTAAAAAAATATAATCCTGATCACAACCTAAATTTTATTTCATTTTTTTTTAGGTGGAATTCGAATCCAAGTTGTAGGTATGGCAGGTAGGTGCAATGTAGCTAGACTAAAAAACACTAGTTGGTCTTTTATGGCATCAAACAATTAGAATTTATAGTTCCTGATCAATATTCATTTAAAATATATAGATAACAATAATAACACATTGTTTGTGCACTTTACACATAGAAAATGTTGTCAGCATCATTTATTAGTTGCCATTGTAAAAAAATCATTAACCAATATGTATATATTATTATGTGCCACTTGTATATCTTACCTGAGTTACTATTTACTATCTAAAGATGCAACCATTAATGGAGTAATAGAAATAGAACTTAAAACTTATCTATTGTATATCCTACAAGATAAAGTGTCCTGAGTTAATAGCCCACCTACCAGCAAAAAAACCATATAACAATGAAGTTATGAAAAAAATTAATTTCATAAAAAGTAAAATTCCACAAAGCTTTTTATATAAAACTACATATATATAACTAATATCAGAAAAAAAAAACTTTTTAACTTTGCAAAGGTTAGCCTTTCGGTCAACCAATATACATTAAACCAATCTACTTCACCGACACACCTATTTCAGTTTACACCAACAACTCTCACTTTAAAATTAAGCTAAATGACAACATCAACCCTGAAAACATCCACAACCAGATAATAGATCAGGAAGCTATTCTGACTCTTCAAATAAAAGGCCTGAGACCAGAGTACTATGGTTGCGGAATTAGAGGGCACCTAGCAGTAAATTGCACAAACAATGAAAACACTAAAAGCCACCTAATCTCATCCAATATGCCTCAAGAGAAACTAGAGCATGGAACAGATGTGGAACATACTACAAAAGATGAAGCAAATCTATTATATAGACAACAAAATAATGCTAAGCAGACAACAAATGAGATGGAAAATACCAATAAAAATCAACTAAATACAAAAAAATAGTGGATATACAGATATTAATAAGAAAAAAAACTTGAAATAGAAACAGTAAAAAACAAAAAGAAAAAAATCGCAAATATCTGATAGTATAAATATATCAAGCACAGAAGACCAAATGAGGGTCCAGGAATCAGACCAACCAAACACCCAAAACAAAATAAGGAGCACAAACTCACAAATTGATGAGCAAGCACCAAACCTGGTATGTAATAAGCCTTTAGAACAAGACAGAATAAAAGGGAAGACAAACAATACTACAAAAGATCAAGATCTGATCTAGACTAATGATAAAGAAATCCAATGTTAGATAAACAAAAAAAATTCAAAAGGGAAACAACAATTAATGAAACACAGCTACACAATAATAGTAAAATAAATAACAATGACTATATCACAAACAGCAAGAATAATAAACCAGACCAGCACACAAATCATGGATCAAATAACCAGAGATATATCACAAAATATATCAGTAGAAGTAGAGCAAAAGGGAAAACCAGGTCGACCCCTAAATAAGAATAAACATTTAAAAAAAGTAAAAACTGAAGAAATAGATAACAACCAAATTAACCCACTCTGTCAACCAGTTGATTTTTTCGATGAAGAAATTGACCTGGATTATGAAGATGCATCTGAGATGATATCAATGAACAACGGCAACTAAAATAGCAATAACAATGGATAGGCTTAATATGAACACACACAAAAAAGCACAGAATTGGAAGAAATTAATGATAATAAAATAAAAAAATATTATTCAGGCATGGTAAAATACTCCTATGTAATCTTAACCCCATTCATTGAACTGTGAATATACCAATGTACGATCTACACAGCTGTAAAGAACCTAAGTAACATATTTATTGTGCAATAAAGTTTACTATTGAAATGTAATAATAATAATAATAATAATAATAATAATAATAATAATAATAATAATAATAATAATAATAATAATAATAATAATAATAATAATAATAATAATAATAATAATAATAATAATAATAATAATAATAATAATAATAATAATAATAATAATAATAATAATAATAATAATAATAATAATAATAATAATAATAATAATAATAATAATAATAATAATAATCATCATTATCATCATAATAAATTTTTATACAAATAAGGGCTTTATTTAGTATCACCTTGATTTTTTCATGAGTAATTTTATATTAGATATTTCAGAGTCATTATTTCAAAATTTTTAAAAATTGAAGTGAAAAATATTACCTTACATAATAAAAAAAAAACCTGTAACAGGCAAAACGTTGTTACAGCGACTTTTTTTTTTTTTTTTTAGGAATTCCATCTTGTTAAATTTTTATAACATTGAATTAAATTTAAAATTATTTTCCTCTCATAAGCTATTTTTTGGCCTATAACAATTAAAAATATTCCACAGGAGTCTCTATTTTTTTAAAATTTTACTTAGCTGACAATCAATTCTAGAATCCTTAGTTCTCACATCAACATACCACTATTGTGCAAAATCTCCTAGTGCATATATATATGTATTAATGCATAATCAATAAATACAAGTCAAAAATAACCTTTATAAAAATATTTCTCAATAATAAATTTCCAACTGCCAATTGCATCTTTCATTTTCTCATATTTTATAAATTCAAATAAGTTTATAAATACAATTCGTCTATTTTCTTTTTGTTATTTAATAACACGAAGCAATATTTTTATAGTAATATTTTTAGAATTATTTATTCATTACTCTTCTGTTACACGACACTTCTTAATTGGTGTAAAAAAAAAAAAAACATACGTTTTCAAACGTGCAAAAACAGATTAATTAAAAATACCAACTTTAATTTAGCTCTTTTTTAACCTCTTGTTGTCTTATTAGTTTCAATAAAATTTATTAAAATCTCCCTCCCCTCACCATAAATACATGCTAATAACAACGGAAGCAATTTGCTTTAAATAAACTTAATTAAAACAAATGTATTTGGTAATTTAATATTTGATAACTTAATGTTTTATATATATAGAATGAAAAAAGGAGTTTAACTTGAGAAGTGAATCTGGCAGCTGTTCCATAAGCAGTGCCGCACCCCCATAAAAAAAAAAAAAACTAATTAAATTTGTTTTTAAAAATAGCAATAATATAACAATTATTTAATATTTTGTCTAATTATTATGTAAATACAACTATTAAACCGTTTATTATTTTAAGTAGTATTTGAGATTCTATTCAAAGGTGCTGTTAAACATAGCAGTGCCAGAAATGTCGTCATATTTGGCTAATTTCAGCAAATTCCATGAGATTCGTTACTTTTATCAATGCTAACCAGCATGCTGCTAGCCTTTGAGCTTGGTATGTCTATCTATTTTGGTTTCTCTTTAGAACGAGAAATAAATACTCCGTTTTTTTTCTTGTAATCAACATTTATAAATTAATATAAATATTTATTACAGAAGTATATAACAAAATAATAAAAGAAATATTAATTTTTTTTATCATAATGAGTGTTAGAGTTGAATATATACATATATATACTTTTTACAAATTGACATTATAAGAAAAAATTGAAATAAAAAATAAAGATAGATCAACTCCAAATATTATTATTTAAAAAAATGCAGGTAGTAAAAGAAAAAAAAATACATTAGATTTTTTAACAATGGTTGGTACAGGAAGACTAAAATGGCTGTGTGGTTGTAAAGTTAAAAATGCTCTGTTTTGGTTTCCTTGTTTATTTTTTGTCAGTGATGGGGTAATGAAGCACCCCTGTTTAAAAAGGTAATGGGCTGCCACTGGGGATAGACCAAACCAAATTTCTAATGTCTATTATATAAGCTACTTCTATGTAATTATTCATTTGAAAAACAAAATGGAAAGTTTGCTCAATAATATATATATATAAGCCACGGTGATGAGTTTAGGCTCTTACCTTTGAATTTAAACCCAGGCAGCATCCCAGCATTTTTTCCCTTAGTTACCTGGTTGTTCTCAACTAAGATATCACACACATTTTCTGGAAGACGGATGAAAATTACTAAATAAAAATCATTGTTTTGTATATTAGCATGCGTAAAAGACATAACTAAATTATGGGTTACATTTCCTGTGTCTATAAAATTTTAAGTCAACCAGCAGTTGGTGACTGAAGGCAGACAGTGCAATAATTTTCTGATTTTCAATCTAGATTGTCATTAAATTGTGATGTTTTACTTAGCTTATTACAAACATCAGATCATTTTTATGTAATGGAAGATCTTATAAATAAAGTGACTTGTTGTTGCTATTAAATTTCTTTCTAAAAAATGTCCAAAGTCAATAATGAACTCAGGAAACTGAAATATATAATTTCTGACATGTGGGTAAAGTCTATATAACTGTTGAAGTATGTCATCTTGAGTTCAAAACCTTAGGGTGTATGCACTTTACATTTTTAGCTTGAAAAATAAACTGGAGTTAAATGCAGGGGTTTGATGCATAACTGCATTATTTCAAGCTTTGAATGTCAAGTCTCATTAATAAATATTGGAGTTAGAAATTTAAAAATACTATCATACAATATTTACTGAAAACTCAAGCCTATTAAAGATGACACTAGACTAAAGAACTGCTTTTCTTCAATCCCATATTGAATAAGCTAAAGAATTACTTGATTTGTTATAATAAAAGACTGCTAATATTTTAAAGGAAGAATGTTAAAATGAAAAAAATTGCTAAACTTTCTGAAGTTGGAAGAGAAAATGAAGACATGGTTGATTTAGTATATTCTACTGAAGGCCATAAATATTGAAAGCACAATTGGAATGGGATTCATTATAATAAAAGAAAAAAGAATATTCTGCATCCGAAGTGAAAAATTTGTTGTTCAATTGGTTTTTCATTCAAATGCTCAAATTGCTTTTAGATAAAAAGAAATAGCACATATATATCTATAAATTAAAAGGAAGTAAAGTACTTTTCCACATACACACTATTAATAAATAGTACTTCTATAGCAATACATTTTGATAAAAAAACAGGCAAACCACTATCAATATATGCTGTGTTATCATAGCACATGAAAGTGTAATTTCTTTCTATTTAATTAAATAGGTAAATGAAGCTATACTTATTTAATATATCTATATGCACACACAATGGAAAAACAATTTTATATTCCAGTGGTATCATATTCAACCACCATGCTTATGCTCCTAGGTTCAAATACAGATTCATTATAAATTAAATTTTTTTCACTCTGGTTTAGAACTTTTATTGCAGATATCTCACTCATATTCAACCCAGTTAAATATGATGAATAGGAATCAAGTCATTCTTAACATTAAAATAAAACCAAATTAGAAAACAGCACAAATTCTCACTATCTTGCTGTTGAGTAACGTTATTTAATAAGACGCTGTTACTGAATCTTTTAATAAAATGTAAGATACTTTATCTATTCTGAATGGACAATCATCTAACATGCATATAAATGAATGTTTAATTCATGAACAATCACAATCTTCTTAGTACATTAAGCACAATAGTTCTTTACTACAATTTTAGCTTTGACAAAAATAATGTTGTTTCATCCAATTCGGTGAAGGAATTTTTTGTTTCAGTAAATGAAGATGGTTTTGGAGATTTTAGATTAAACATGATTGTTTGTGTGCTGGACAAAAAACTAATATACAGTACGATTCAAAAAGTTCTCATTTCATAACTGATAAAAAACCCATTTTCAAAATGAAAGATGCATTGATAAAAATAAAAAGGTGCAATTATATATGAAGTTAAATTTAAATATATCTAAAAATGTGTCATCACCATCAACTATTATCAATCTACTGCAAGATGGTCTCTGCAAGTTCAATCCATCTTTTTTAATTTCTAGCCTCTCTTCTCCACACCATCTCTGCACATTTTCTTATTTCAACTATCCATTTTACATGTGGTCTCTTTCTGGGTCTTTTACAATCTCTCTTGGAATCCAGTTGAAGATTTCAATTGTTCATCTATTATCATCTCTACTAGCAATATATCCAGCCCAACTCTACCATCTTTCCATTTTTTCAATAATGTCATTAATCGTTTGTTCTCTTATCCATGTATTGCATTTTCAATCAATTCTTGCTAGTCCTAACATACATCTTTCCATGCTTCTTTGAGTGATCTGAAGTCCCTGTATTACTCTTTTATTAAGTGTCCAAGTCTCAGATCTATAAATAAGAACTGGTAAAACACATTTATTAAAAGCTTTTCTTTTCAAACACATAGGCATATCTCCTGCTAATATTAAGTTATATCTGCTAAAAACAGTCCAACCAAGTTTAGTTCTATGATTAATTTCATCCCTTATGTTTCCAACTGTAGTAATAATCTGACCAAGGTATTTGTAGTTGTTGACTTCTCCTAACTCATCATAATCTTTATTTTCATCTTTTGAGAAAATCTATTGAACATTAGTCTAGTCTTTTTAACATTTAATTTTAGTCCCACTTTCTGATAACTCTTGCAAAATTCCCTGAAGCTCTGAAGGATTATTTTTAAAAGCATCTACACCATTTGCAGAATCTAAATGACTTAAATCAGGGGTGTGCAAATAGCAGCCCATGAGCCACATTGTAGCCTGCTAAGATTTTTTGTGGCCTGCCAAGACAGTCAGAAAAATCCATCTTGAACCAAGATTTCCTTCCCATGTGTGACTGAAGATTCATCTCATATTTTTTATTAGAATGGTTAGGTCAATGTGCTTTTCCAGTTGATCTGGTTAATTTCAATTTTGTCTTTGCAACAGTAAATATATAAATTTTCAACTTTATTGAAACCATGAACCCTCTGAAAAAATGTAAAATCGGTGATAAATGCCATGTGTTTAATGAAGAATGGACAAACAAATATTTATTTGGTAATATAGGGAATAAAGCAGTGTTTATTGTGTTATGAAAAAAGGTGTGGTCCTCCACTAACCTCCACTTCCACAAAATAGCCCCAGAGCCAAAAACAATTGCCCACCCCTGACTTAAATGATCTCCATTTACTTTAACTCATTTAGCTGCTCATTTTAATCCATAAAATACTTCTTGCAGCACAGCTGTAAAAAGTTTTTCCAGATATGGAGTCTCCTTGTCTAACACCCTTCTCAATGTTAATGTTACTAGTATCATTATATAATATAATTGTTGCTGTTGCATTTTTATAAATATTCTTCAAAATAAGACAGTAGTATCGGTCTATACCTTGATGATCCAATGCTTTAACTACTGAAGAAATGCTTATAGAATCAAATGACTTTTCATTAAAAAAATGTATATATAAAGTTAAATTAAAGCTTGTGTTTATGTATATCTTATTCATTTGAAAGGTGAAATAGGTGTTTCAAATTGTATTTATAGTGAGAAAGATTGTTTTGGCTTCTGCACTGATGGATTGGTTGCAGCAAGGTAGAACTAAGATGAAAGGTGCGCAGATTAAAAAAAAAAAAAAAAAAAGAATTTTTATTTCACCGTAAAATGGTCAGTCAAATTAATTATAACATTAAAAGAGCGAATTAACAACTTTACATCCAGCTAGATAAAAATAGCATAATGAATTGTCTAGAGATAATGACGATTTGCTAATTGAAGGTATAAAGAGAGAAATAAAATTACACATTTTATGAATCATTAAAACGATTGCGATCACTTTGGGTGGAGATCTGGAGAAAATCTCTCTCTATAAAATACTAGCATGAACTATTACTAGTTTTAAAACTAGATTGTAAAACTATAAAATAAACTTTTATTTGTTGATAAAATATGAAGTTAAGTACACTTTAAATAACAATTTTTCTCAAAAGGGAGTATTTTTAAGAGTCGTTTGATTCCTTGAATTGACCACACATTATCTAACTATTAGTGTAGTATAATGTATATACTATTCGCAAAAAGATGAGTGCTACATTTAAAATAAGTCAATACAAAATAACACTACTATACATTTTTACTTACCTAGCAAACAAGCGAGACATTTTGCTGGGCGCAGATATCAAAATATCTAAATGCAGTAAATATGCATTAAAAAAAAAAGATATTAAAACAAATTGATTATCTTTAATGGCGATAAATAAAATTGTAAATGCAAACACTTTAAAAAAATTAACGTGCAGTTGTAAATATGAGCAGAATAATATTATTAGAAAGATTTATCGGCTCTATAGATTAATTTTAATTATTTACATTTGAAGCTTTGCTTAAAGAAAATTAATAAGATTAATTCCAAGTTTGAGATATTGTGAACATAAAATAAATAAGGAAAACATTTAAAAAATATTTATTATATCTGCATAAAAAAGATTAATACTCTTCTTTTAGGATATTTAATTCGTTATTGCGCACGTTATAATCATATTCCTGTATACAGTAGAAGTATTCTGAAATATAGAGTGTTCGTAGCCTGAAGCACATTTAATTCAAAAATGCAGATATTTGTAAAAACACTCACTGGAAAAACAATTACATTGGAAGTGGAACCAAGTGATACTATAGAAAATGTTAAAGCAAAAATTCAGGATAAAGAAGGAATTCCTCCAGATCAGCAGCGATTGATATTTGCTGGTAAACAGTTAGAAGATGGTCGTACATTAAGTGATTATAATATCCAGAAGGAGTCTACTCTCCACTTAGTGTTGCGTCTTCGTGGAGGAATGCAAATATTTGTCAAAACATTAACGGGAAAAACCATCACTTTAGAAGTAGAACCCAGTGATACAATAGAGAATGTTAAAGCAAAAATCCAAGACAAAGAAGGTATTCCGCCAGATCAACAAAGATTGATTTTTGCTGGAAAGCAGCTAGAAGATGGCCGCACCCTAAGTGATTATAATATACAGAAGGAATCTACTCTACACTTAGTGTTGCGTCTTCGTGGAGGAATGCAAATATTTGTCAAAACATTAACCGGAAAAACCATCACTTTAGAAGTAGAACCCAGTGATACAATAGAGAATGTGAAAGCAAAAATACAAGATAAAGAAGGTATTCCACCAGATCAACAGAGACTAATTTTTGCTGGGAAGCAGCTAGAAGATGGTCGCACATTAAGTGATTATAATATTCAGAAGGAATCCACGTTACACTTAGTGCTCAGGCTACGGGGAGGGATGCAGATTTTTGTCAAAACATTGACAGGAAAAACTATAACTTTAGAAGTAGAACCTAGTGATACTATTGAAAATGTAAAGGCAAAAATCCAAGATAAAGAAGGAATTCCACCAGACCAACAACGACTAATTTTTGCTGGCAAACAATTGGAAGATGGCCGCACTTTGAGTGATTATAATATTCAGAAAGAATCTACTCTTCATTTAGTCTTGCGTTTGCGTGGAGGGCAATAATTTTGCAGCAGTCTTACTAAAATTGTAATCTTTTGTCTATTCAAAATTTTAAAAATGCTTTCTTTTTCTTTTAATATTAAATTTTTTCTAAGTTGAAGTATTTATTTAAGTGTAACTTGAGAGTATTTTCTTAACAGTGTAACCTATAAAGAAATAAAAGTTCTTCTGCATTTACTCTCCTTTTACTTCTAAAATCTGAATCTTTTAAGACACTTAAAAAAAACAATTAAAAGTTAAACCGTTATTCTATTACATTAATCGTTGTTAAACCACTAAACATCACATGATCACTATCTCATACTAGCACAATAATTGTTATTAAACAATTCAAAACAAAACAACACTCTCCATATAGTAGTGCCATCTTGTGCTAACTAGAGCAATCAATGGATGCCAGAAGGCTTGTGCATAAAATCCCTATCTAGTGCCTACTCATCCACAAGCCAGAAACTAGTCTGGGGATATTGGATGAGTAGGCACTAGATAGGGATTTTATGCACAAGCCTTCTGGCATCCATTGATTGCTCTAGTTAGCACAAGATGGCACTACTATATGGAGAGTGTTGTTTTGTTTTGAATTGTTTAATTAATCGTTGTGTTTATAAATAAAGATTCATATAGGCATGAGCACAAAACATATACAAGTGAATGTAATAATTAAATATTTAAGCTAGAAGAAAGATGTAATATTCAATAACTGACAGTCTTTAAAAGCAAGTATTGGATTTTATGATGGCCAATCAAAATAAAAACACGGTTTTATCAAAGAGTGAGAACATTATACCCAACATCAAGTAATTCAAAGATATATACAAAGCAAAATGTGAGTGCTGTTAAAGATATCAAATAAGTGATAGTGGTATAACAAACACTGACCTATCGTGGCCACCCATACTACAGGGTATACATTTACTCATAACAAATAATGAGTATAATAAAAATATTAAGGAGATAATCTATCTGAAAGCAAGCACTTTTATCTCAAAAATGTGGATGTTTACCACAGAAAGTCCTAAATATAAAGTTTCAACATGCCTTGTGTTATTATCCAACAAAGGCAAGTTAAGATAAAAAATATTATGTAATTATTAATCTCTGCACTTCCAGTTATTTGCTAGCATAGAGTAGTGTGAATAATACTTTAATTTTCACACGTTTTTGAATAACGTTGAAGGATGATATTTTATGCTCATAATGGAAACTAATTAGTCTCGTCTTATTTCTAAAAAAAAATTAAGGCATCTAAAAATGATATATAACTAATATTTACCTTCCACTAAAACACCACATGATCATTTCTTATGCTTACACAATCTGTTAAACAGCAGCAAATTTCTTTATATAGTAGTAACTGAAATACGCACATACCTGTGTCTATATATGTAATATATAGGGTATATGTGAACAGATTTTCATACACCCCACCACTCTCCACACTATCTCATAACACTGATACACTTGAACACATATATGTTGAAAAGATAAATAATCACCAATATACGTATTTCATGCTAAACCAGCAATCATCAGTTGGTCCAGATTACCATCTCTACACATATATGCTATAAGTGCTCAGATATATATTAAGATCCTGGTGGATTGTGTGAAAATCTGTGCTCATTTACCCTATATTTTATATAGTAGTGCAACCCAGTGCAAACCACAGTAATCAATGAATATTAGAAGGTTTGAACATCAAATCACTGTGTATTGCCTACTCATCCAATATCTCCAAGACTAGTTTTTCATTTGTGGCTTTCATCAGTAATGGGCCTTGGATCTGAGGATACTATACCTAGATCTTAGTATTTAATGCAAGCCTCCTATGAGCCCAACATGAATCTAAATGTTTTTAATCCAACCCCATTCACTTATATAATCATATAAATCTAAATCCAGTTTCATAACTATACTGTTTGGTATCCTTGTTTTTTTAAAAATAACCATAATAACCATTATCCCGCAGCTACGATTGGTATAAAATCACTAAAACATAACATGATCATTATTTCTTATGCTTACACAAGCTGTTAATAACAGCATCAACATCTTCATACAATAGTGCCACCTAGTGCAAGCCTTAGTTATCAGATTTGTGCATAAAGTCCCTATCTTGTGCCTACTCATCTAATATCCCAGATAGTTTCTAACATGTTGTTTTCATCAGTGAGGAGTTCTGGATCTAAGAGCACTGCACCTAGATCTTTGGATCTGATCCAACCTTCCAGCACCATGTTTATCCATTTAGTTTATTTAAATTCAACTTTATAATTAACTAAATAGGTAAAAGGTGGTGGCTAGGGGATTGAATTTTATCCAAAAATCTAGATATAATGCTCTCAAATCCAAAAGCTCTTCACTCATTAAAGCTACAAGCTAGAAATTAGTCTGGTGGTATTGTATGAGTAAGTACTAGATAGGAATTTTGATGGGCAAATCTTCTAGCTTCCATTGATTACTCTGTCTTGCACTGAGTAGTACTACTGTATGGAGAGAATTGTTACTGGTCTAATATTTATTTTTCTTTTTGATGGAGAGGCAGTGGTTCTTTTCTTTCTAAAACTTTTATTTATTAATTACTATTTTTTTATTAGCCATTCGTTAGACTAGAGATTATCCGCTTAATAAATAATATTTCTGTAGCAATAACTTTCACAAACGATATATTATTCATTTATTTATTTAGTTTTAAAAAAGAAATATGTATGCACTTTATATATATATTAAACTATTGAGAAATTGATGGGAGATAAAATGAAGTTTATATAATGAAATTTATAAAGATTATTAATGTACTCGGTTGGAAAAATTTGGGAAAAGCAGTTCTACGGAGTTTTACAAGCAAATAGATTTGAAGTGTTTAAATAACTTCTTTTTGAATGTTTTAAAGCATTGTAATACAGCTTGAAACAATATTTATAAAAACTTTATATGACATTTAAAATATTTTTTAAGAAAATGGAAAACTTTCCACTTATAAAGAAAAATGAATTATTTAATGTGCATATTTCATCAAATCCTGGTCACTTTCATCGATGATGATTTTTATTGATGATGACAATCAAATATTAACACAAACGTAAAAAAAAAAAGATGAGTCAAGAAAATCAACTAAGCAAATAAAAGAACATAAAAGATGAAATAATTTTTAGTCACCCCCCCCCTTTATGAAATACTTTTATTTAACTTAGAAATTATATTTGTTTGTTTATTTAGGGGTAAAATCTTGCAACAGATTTTCTTCACATTTTTACATGTTAAAACAGGCAAAACTCACTATATATATTTTGCCACACACAGCAAGCTAGAGTAATCAATGGATGCCAGAAGGCTATGCATAAAATCGCCATCTAGGGCCTACTCATCCAACATCCCCAGACTAGTTTCTGGCTTATAGCCTTCGTCAGTGAGGAGCCTTGGATCTGAGAGCACTGCACCTAGATCTTAGGATCTAATGCAACCCTCCAGCAACCACCTTTTATCTCCATTTAACTACAAAAACTATGAGTCTTAAACCGAAAACACCTTAATGTTTTCAATCCAAGCCCATTAGCTTATATAGTCATATGGGTCTGAACACAGTTCAGTACCCATACATTTTGGTGTCTTTGGTTCTTTAATAACCATAAGAGGTGGTGGTCATGTGATGTTATTTTTACATGTGTTAGTGGACAATAACAATGGATTGGATCCGTTTGTTTATTAGTGTTCAAAATTGAAACCTGGATTCGGTAAGTTTTCAGTGACTCATAAAAGATGATATATTTTTTTAAAAATATGTTTTCATTGAATTTCATGATTAATTCGCTTAAAACGTCTACAGTTTGTTAAGCTAAAAAAAATTTTTTCTTCTAAATGCTGCCTTCACAAACTCAAAAAATCTTGTAACCAATTTTTAATGTGTGCTAATTTCATTTCAGATACTGATAATATGGCTCCATTATTTAGGTTCTCGGTAAGCTGTGGTTATGATATCAATAGGTTCCATAGAAGGTAGATAAATAGAGAAATGACTTTCTGATGTGAGGGTTAACTGTTAATTAAAGTGTTGACCAATAATACTTTTTGCTGTTTTGTAGAATAGGATGTTGGTTTATCAAAAGCTAAGCAACAGTTTTCAATATAAATGGTTGTTTTAGTCTCTCTCTTTTTTTTCTTTCATTACTTTGTAGGGTCTAATCACTGCGGAGCTCTCATGTTACAAATCATCTCTCTATTTAAACAGTGACAATGGGGTTGTATGGTTGTGTAATCATATTTACATGCTTTAACTTCACACCCACACCCTCTTAAATTCCAAATTCTTCTTTCATTTTTTAGCTGCCGTATGCAGTTTTGTTTAGATGATAAATATTCAAGGATTGGGAAGTTCCAGGATTGATTATAGTGATTGCAGGCCTGACACTCAAACTTCTTATGAATTTCTAAGCAATAAAACCATGTGCCTTTTAAACTCAAGTCTTTGAGAATTAAGAAAGCAACTATGAGAAATGATTTAGTAAGTTGGTAGAGCGTAATTGTGAGCATTTCTTGAGGTAGTACAGCAAATTGGTTTGGATCTATAATTTCAGTAGGTAAAGAATGTATGATTAGGCCAACTTATTTAGGGACCCACTTGCACATCATGGAAGTAAAAAAGAGCAAAAAATATGATCTAAAAGAGGCAACCTCACATAGTCTTGATGGGTTTTCATGCCTCATGGATTATTTATTAGAACAATAGAAAAAAAAACAATATTTTCAATAATAGTAATAAATTAAACAGCAGTGGTTCTAAAGATGAATATTATAAATCAAATTTTTATCTAAAAAAACTGCATGAAATGTTATGAACTTTACTTGATATATACCCTATAAGACCAAAATGAGGAATTACATGGATGTCCAAGAAGCTGCCATGATTTACGATCATTGATATAGCTGCACTTTGTAAAACTCCTATTTCAAAGGAAAGGAAATTTAATTGAGCAGGTGAATAAACTACAAGTTTTTTTTTTTTAGGCAGTCAGGTAATAAAAGACCAATGGTGTATTAAAGTAAACTTGCATATTGGTACCACTTATTAAAGAAGATGTTCAATAATTTTACTTTGGGTAGTTATCAACTTATCTTGGTAGTTTTATAAGTAGAAAAATAGTCTTAAATGTTAAAATATAGCACATGTTCTATTTTTATTAGTTTTATATAGAGATGTTATTTATTTTTTTCAAATTGAAAAAACACTTAAATATCCAATTGACACATTCTAAAGACAATAGAAAAGTTTCATTTAACAGTGCTCTTTAATTTAAAATATATAATTAGAAGACTATATGCTGTCTGTGATATTACAAAATCTACAATTATAAAATCTTACTTTCATTAGAATGGATTTGAAATATATGAACGATACAAAACTTTCTAATCAGTTTTTTATGATGAACTAGAGAATGCTTTTCAGGAGAGAGGAAAATTCCTTTTCCTTTATAAGGGTTATCTTAAAAACATTCAAACTCAATGCAATGTATTTTTTTTTCCAATTGGAACAATATAGAAGAGAATAGAATACATTAGAGATATATTTTTTTTCTGCTGTTATATTCAAATTTAGTAATGTTTTTTATGTTTAATTGTCTAATTATAGGTATGTTGAAGTACCTAGGTACGAACGAAATATCACCAACCTGTATATAAACACTTTTTTTTTAATATAGTATATCAATTATCATTTTAGTAAAACTCTCACGATTTTTAAATTTAAATAAATAAATAAATAGTTATTATTTTAATACGTCTTGTTTTTTAGTACTTAAAGATTTAAAAAGGACATTTAAATTTTTTCACTCACTCTTCTTAAAATGTTCAACTCTTAACTAAGAGATGTTAAGTAAATTTCTAAACCTAGTTTTTAATCGTTTCCATAGAAATGAAACGGCAAGATATTCTTCCTCCTTTTTACCAAATGTTTTTATTTTATTTTATTTATATGATAATGTTTAAAAAATGTTATAAATAGCGATATTTAGACATTATCATAAGAAAAAATTATTTTTAGTAAGAAAGGTTATTTAACGAGATAAAACAAAAAAGTTGAACCAAATATTCTAATCAAAATGAGAAATAGTTTTGTATAATGTAATAGATATTAAGTGAAGTAATAAAATTAACCATTAGAGAAAAAAAATCCAAAGATAGGAGAAGCAAAAAATGTTTTAAACCTATTAAATACTAATTAAAATTAATGACTCCTATATAAAAGATAAAATAATGTTTAAATAAATCTTTTAGCGTCATATGTTTTGTCTTAAAAGTAATAAAAAGAAAAAAGTAAATCTGATATGCTGTGCGATAAATTAATTATGAGCTCAACAGAATTCAAGCAAACTCAGACTTTTTCCAGATAGGACTTACGCAACTTAGATATTCAGTACTAGTTGATAAATGGGTATCTAGTTATTTTTAAATAAAGATTACGCTACTCTGCCACATATGTAGACTTTTATTTTTTTGGAAATTAAAAAAAAGTTAGGTCAAGAACAAAGCAACAACAGAACAACGTAGTTTTCATAACAGTGGCTAAAAACGTTAATGGAAAACCACGTGCAGAGAATTCGTAACAGTCTGCAGTCTTCATCAGTGACAAGCTGTATCACATAACGATTGCATTGTATACATTTACAGAAAGTGCATCTTCTCTCCAGCTCACATGTAACCAATATTTGAAGACTAGCTAAATTGGATAGAGTAACTATATAAATAAAACGCTTTTATGGTTTGGAAAAAAAGAACCTCTTAATTGTAACCTAGTACGTATTTAAACACCATGTCATTGACATGACTAAATGAGTATATCATGATTTCTTTCTGGGATACAATAATGATAAGCCAATGTAACAAACTTCTATGCTTACGTTGCTGTTTTAAAACAGTCTACTAATATTAACGATTTTAAATAACTCAATTTTACTTTTTTACATATTGGTAGCAGTAAAATAGTAGATATAATATTTTCTATCATTGTTAGATATATTTCTTTTCAAGATTTTTATAATTTTACTTTTATGCCAAAGTTTTGGGATAATTTCTATATTTCTGACAGTTTTGCTAACACTACTTTGGTTTTAGATCCCCCACATTTCAAAAATTCTACCAAAGTAACATCTGCTTCACAGCTGTTTAAGTATTGAATTGAGACTAGAGAATAGGAGAAGGTTGTAGTTCTGTTCTGGTGAAGCTTTTTGTAGTTCTGTTAAAAATGAGTCAAGAAATTGGAAATCTTTGTGAATTTGACAATAGTATGTATTTTATTCAACATCCACCTAGTTTATATTTAAGGTATCATACCTTTTAATTTGATCTTAATTTTTTTTCTAGAATAAAATCACTATATGCTTATTTCAATATAAAGGGAATTTAGTTCGATATTTTTAAGGAAAGAATTATTTGATAGCTGGTGTGATGAGTTTTTCTAATTTGTCATAACAGAATAATAAGTAATATTAATGTCATCTATGTTCTGTATTAATTTTTTACAATGCTTTTTTACAACCCACTCCTGACAGTTTTGATTGAGCCAGCAATCTTTTTCAGAACTATAACAAGCACAATACAAATACATGAATACAAATATACATAATGTTCATGTATATTTGTATTTATGTATTTGTATTGTATTTGTTATAGTTCTGAAGAAGATTGCTGAGGCAATCAAAACTGTCAATAGTGGGTTGTAAAAAAGCATTGTAAAAAGTAATAAAAACATAGATGATATTAATATTATATGGACTTGGCAATGCAATAAGAAAGATAAAGATAACATGTGTAGGATTATTTTAATATTTTTTGAGACCTGTTTTCTTAAATTCAAACTTAGTTTTAACTTCCCATTATATAAATGTGAATTTCAAGAGTGGTAAAATGGGGAGAACATGACCCAACTTTAGTAGAACAACAATCAATCATGACTCACTTGTTGAAGTAAATGTAAACCAGAAATATTTCTGTGTGTCATGTACTATAATGGATTATTCCTTTTAAATGACATTGTAAAATATGTGAAATGTTTGAAGCAATCCATTTTATGATATCAGAATTTGCTTTATCCTAAAGATACTTTTTTCAAATGCTACTATAACAACTAAAGCAATCTATAAATGTAATATTTATAATAATGTCTGGAAAAAACAATACCAATATGAATGTGAAGATCACCTAAAGATTATCTATATAAATGATGATTGTTATATTATATGCATTATCTTCTTAAATACTGTTCACTTTATTTGATAGATTAAAACCAATGTATCAATACCAAATATGGCATGACAGTAGTCAAAAATTTACAAACAGTAGTTGTGCTAGAAATCACTAAACATGACATGATCATCATTTCTTATGCTTGCACATAACTGTTATTAAAATAGGCAAAACTCTCATACAGTAGTGCCACTCAGTGCCAGCCAGAGCAATCAATGGCACAAGCCAGAAACTAGTCTGGGAATATTGAATGAGTAGGCACTGGATGGGGATTTTATGCACAAGCCTTCTGGCATTCATTGATTATTCTGGCTGGCATTGAGTGGCACTACTGCATGGAGAGTTTTGCCTGTTTGTGATAGAAATCATAGGCAATGTTTTCTAAGTGCAATTAAATCAACTTTGTGTTAGAGAAATAAATTATAGAGGAATTTTATTTTGGATTTTGTTGTATACTTTTTATAAATTATATCCAAAACTTCAGGAGTCCCATGACTATTATCATCATATAATTTATTTTAATTTAAAGAGTCTAGGATCCTGACGTACATATTCCTTTGTAGTTTACTATCTTTATTATAAGTATAGGGGATGATTGAAAAGTTGGAGGTTGGAGTGGATTGAAGCCTGTCCATTAAAGTATAAAGATTTGCTATCTTAATATAAACTGAGTACTGATTATATATATGTCTGGGAGATGATAATCTGAACCAACTGATGAGTGCTGGTTTAACACGAAATACGCATATTGGTGATTATTTATCTTTTCTACATGTGTGCGGTCATGTGAATTAGTTGTATGAGATAGTGTAGATAGTTGAAGTGTGCTTGAAAATCTGAGTTCAAATTCCTTCTACTTACAATTAAGCTCCCAGGTTTGTGAAGAGGGCCTGGTTTTCAAATATATATCTTATTATATGATTTCATAGTTTAATATCTTCATTCAGTAATTGATTATAGGATGAACTCTGGCTTCCACATCATAATCCGTTTCACATACAACGCACGCACACACACACACTGCAATCTTAGAAAGACTGCTGTATGAAAATCACACCATTAATAAAAATAATATCCTAATTTTAATAATTTAATTAACAGATAAAACCCATATGTTGTAAAGCCTATTTTACTTAACACAATAATATATATATATATTAGTAATGTCTTGAAAATAATATTAATACTACCAGTTCTGCTTCGCATTAATAAATAACGTTAACAACTTCATAATCTTCTCAGTTATAAAAAAAGTCTTTGTCCGTTATAATTTGGATCCAAGAAAAAAAAACAAATATCGAAGAGAATTTTCAAAATATTGGAATTTAACTTATGGAGAAATTCTTAACAACCAATATTGTTTTCAAAATATAGTTTTTGTATAATCTTTATAAAAAGTCAATGGTTATTTAAAGCAAGTAATCAAATAATCTTAGAAATCTGAAAGAAAATGATTGAATTTAACAAAAATCGGAAACGTTAGGGATTGATCAATTCGAAAATCTTTTCTAAGCTGACTTATTTTCAGCGTTGAGATACTCTCTATAGCATTAATCGATATATTTATTCGACTGTTTTTCAAGTAATATTACTGATAAAATGGAAATCAATAGTATGCTTTCTAAATCTATTAACGATTTTAACAAAATTACTTACAGATGAAGCTAAATAAAAATAAACTTTGAAAATGGTATGATGTCTGTGTATCATTCTTATCAAACTTATACCAACTTGTCAAGCATTGGTGGTCGAGAGGTCAGCGACAGCTGCTTTACAAGCAGTTGTCCTGGGTTAGCGGGTTCGCTTCCCGGCTGATGCTATGACACATGAAAAAAACTTATACCAACTTTAAAAAAAAATACAGTTCCATATTTTCAGGTTCTTATAAATATGAAATGCAGAAAAATAAAAACCAAAAGTGATGAGTTGTACTTCCTTCATTTCATAATTCAGAATTTTTTTATTTTCATTTTTTAAGCATAAAAATTATAAAACTCTCACACAAATTAAATACATTCACTTATGAATGAGTTTAAACAGTAAATAATTTCAATAAGAGTTGAAACTAACTATTGAAGTTTTTAAAATAACTTGATCACTTATCATCTGTCTACCACCTATTTAAAAAAAGTTACTTCCATTAATATTTACACTTATATGTATGTCTTTTATCTATATATATACACAATAAGAAAGAAAATTCCTGAAGGTTTGTGATGATGTTGTTCTAGTTGTATTTTTATATTGGACTATTTCCATCATCTAATGTGTGTGTTGAATGTCTTTAGAAAAATTCAATTTTATTTAAATATTCCAAATACATTCAACTGTTAGTAATATCACAGCAAACTGGTTAGTATATGCACTAACTGTTAGAGCATATACTAACCTGTTTATATATTTCTAACAGTTAGTGTATCTACTAACCTGTTTGCTGTGATATTACTAACAGTTGAATCTATTTGGAATATTTAAATAAAATTGAATTTTTCTAAAGACATTCAACATTCATATTAGATGAAGGAAATAGTCCAATATAAAAATACAATAAGAAAGAAAATGTTACTTTTATTTTTTATAAGTTGTAAAGGCGTTAAATAAAACATCCAGTTGAATATTAATAAAAGAATGATGATACTAAAATTAAAATCATGTTTTGAACACATGTCTTATTTTGAACAGATTTTATTTGAGGCAACTAATTTCACTCTATGAATTGGAGGAAAACGAATTCCATATTTTAATGTGCTCTTGTTAAATTTCTCATAAGATAAAAGGAAAAAAGTAGGCTCGATTTGGGAAAATATGCCAAAACAGAAGCAACAGGAGTGCCACCCAGGTTAAGCCAAAGTAATCAATGGATGCAAAAAAAAGTTTGAACTAAAATCTCTATTTAGTACTCACTCAACCAATATCTATAACTAGTTTCTAGCTTCACATGATCACTATTTCTTATGCTTCCGTATAACTGTTGTTAAAACAGGCAAAACTCACTATACGTATTGCCACACACAGCAAGCTAGAGTAATCAATGGATGCCAGAAGGCCACAAGACAGAAACCAGTCTGGGGATATTGGATGAGTAGGCAAATAGATGGGGATTTTATGCACAAGCCTTCTGGCATCCATTGATTACTCTAGCTTGCTGTGTGTGGCAATACGTATAGTGAGTTTTGCCTGTTTTAGTTTCTAGCTTGTGGTATTCATCAGTGAAGAGACTTGTATTTGAGAGAACTGCATTTAAATCTTAGGATCTAATGCAACTCTCTAGAAGCCACAATCCCTCTGCTAGAGGGTTGCATTAGATTCTAAAAATCTAGATGCAGTGCTTTCAGATTCAAGGCTTTTCACTGATAAAAGCTGCAAGCTAAAAATAATGGAGATATTGGTTGAATAGGCACTAGATAGGGATTTAATGCACAATCTTGCATCCATTAGTTATTCTGGATTGTACTTGGTGACACTACTGTATGAAGAGTTTGCCTCTGTTTTAACAGCATGTGTAATCATAGGACATGGTGATCATTTGAAAATATGTATTTTACTATCATTATTGGAAGCGACAATCAGCTGCAAGTTAGTATAACTGGTTCAACTCCAAAAAAGAGATAAATTAACAAAACAACACCAACAAAAATAACACTATAAATAAATTTTAAACTGATATTAATTAAACAAAGTAATAAAATATGACTACATGCATAATAAGCTGGTCTGTTATTCTGCTTATATATGATTTTGTGAGGCTGACTTTTAACTTGGGCTGAAAGTTTTCTTTTGAAATATAGATATGCAATAGTATTCATAATATCACATCTAAAAAATGAAGAACATATTGATTAGTTTTATTATTTCATTAACATTATTAATATCACCACCACCATTTTCAATCATCAATCCAAGGCAGAATAAAGATCTCTCCAAATTCAATCCAGTTTGTCTGATTTCTAACCAGTGTTCTCTACAATATGCCAACAAGCCATCATCTAGAAGGTTGTCTCCTTCTAGGTTTTTTTACAATCATAGTTTGAGACATCAACTGTGTCCATCATCATCTCTTCTAACAATATATCCAGTCTAACTTCATTTCAGTTTCTTAATTCTTTCAATGTTTATCAGCAACACCCATTTGTATTTTTTAATCAAGTATTTTATTTTTGATATCTTATTGTTGCTCCTAATGAATATCTCTTCATATTTTATTGAATGGTTTGAAGTCTCTAAATTGCTTTTCTAAATTTTGAATCCATAAGTAGAAAATGATAAAACATATGCATTAAAAACCTTCACTTCAGACTCTTAGATATATTTCCTTTTAGTATCAAGTTACTTCTACCAAAAGCACTCCATCCAACTTTATCTATAATTATTTTCATTCATTATGTTTCTGTTTCTATTGACCAAGGTATTTGAAGTTACTTTCTTCTAATTTATAGTTAACAATCTTAATTTACTTCTGAGAAAATTTATTAAACATTACTTTAATCTTTTAAAATTTATCTTTAATCCTACTTCCTTAATTTATTCTAATAATTTTTGCAACATTCCCTGAAACACCATTATTCGTAAAAACAACCAATCACCTGCAGAATCTGTATAAATTAAAGAAATTTTCATTTATTTTTACTCTCTTAGCCTATCCATTTAATGCACAAAATATTTTGCATAAAATTACTGTAAATGTTAATTACTGCTGTTGAATTTTGATAAATATTCTTCAGAATATGAGACCATCTTGGATCTATATCTTAATGATCCAATGCTTTAATTACTATATAAAAGCTTATAGAATCAACTGTCTTTTCATTATCTAATAATACAAAGCATAATGGCAACTCATATTCATTAGTCCTTAACTTCTTTCAATATTTGGATGTGATCCACTGTGCTAAAATAATATTTAAATGTAGCTTGTTCTTATTGGTGATTAATTCCAAAGTGTGCTGCAGATTAGTTGCATTTATCTTGGTAAAGATTTTGTATAAAACTGATATAAGACTGATAGATTCTAATTAGTAATATCTTTTTTATCATCTTTTTTAAATATTAATATTAATACTGCAATTTTTTAATCATCTGGTACATCTTTATCATTTAGACATTTAGTATATAAGTTTGGCAGCCATTTTTTATTTCTTCACTTAATTACTTTTAGATATTGACTATAATACCCATCATTTCCTAAAGTTTTTCTCTTCCTCATATATTTGATTTCCTGTCTCATTTCTTTATTTAAAATGCTAAGCAATTCAGAAGACATAATAACTGTAGGAGAATACTTTTTCTTTTTCTTTATTATGTAATTCCTTATATAATTTATTTATACATTTTATAATGTTATCTCTCTATATAGTGATAATTCTATTTTTTTTTTATTGCCTGAATAACTTTCGTTCCAATAACCAAGAGTTTTATTTACACTTATGTGAATTTTATTCCCTTCTACAGATTTTCTTGGCAATTCGCAATTATATTTTTTATATCTTTATTAATTCTTTTTCTACCACTTTACAGGACTCCAGATATTGGATTCTTTATATTAAATCATTTTTATATTTTTTTAATATATCTTTTTTTACCTCACATACTGTCTTGACTCAGTAGAAAATTTTCTAGGAAATTGTTGCTTTTTTTTACTGGTTATCTTTATTACAATTCTAAATAGTGTATACATTATCTTCTTACAAAAAAATCAAGTCAGATGTACCATGACCTAATTTAATACGCTTGTGTTTACAAATGTTATATATAGAGCTTGCAAAACAAACTCTTAACAAGCTTTGTATAAAATGATCTGAGGTTGGGGATATTCTACAAAGCTTGTTAAGAGTTTGTTTTGTGAGCTCTATATATAACATTATTTTCTTATTGGTTTCATTGAAATCTGACCAACTTAAAAATCTGCAAATATTTTAAAATGATTTGCATGTTCTGATTTAAATTCTTTGAAGTGTTTCTAAATTAGAGACATATCAACTATTGATATGATTTTTCTTAAATTTTGTAGCTTTAGATTTGGACCATCATGCATCTTACATTGCACTAACTGACTTCTTCTTATGTCAATCTTTTGTTATATGAATAATCACATAGCAATATCAAATGGAATGACAAGATTGTTATGGAGTGGACATCTTTCTCAATTTTTTTAAATCATCAATTATGTTTCAATGGGTCCCCTGCAGCCATGGTTTCATCATATTATTTCCAAACTTTTATGTAGTACTTTTAAATGAATTTTTTTAAATGTCTTTCTATTAAATTGATAGGATGTCCAGTAACTTCTATATATAGATAATTTAATTCAAAAGTGGAGTAGGATTTATTATAAATAAAATATTGAAGGACAAAGTAAATACTAGGCAAAATAGCAAAATAAGTTATTCAAGTTAATGGAACATACTAAATGTTTGTAGCGTTGTTCATGTTCCAGCATTTTCATATAATAAATTGGAGAATAGTTTTTTAACATTACAAAAGTCTTTTAAAGAGACTAATTATTTTAAAACTAATACTTTTTTATATTTTAATGCTAGGATTGAAAAATATTTGAGATACAAATGTGCAAAAACTAAATTTTTATATAAATTTACAAGTGCAATAAAAATTGTTAGAAAAATTTACCACCTATGTTATGATTGTATATATGTAAATGTAATAATACTCAAGGTTAAATGGATTTATAAGTAACCATTAGAAACCAGTCAAGACTTAGACAATCCCAATATAGATGACAATCAACAATCTCAAACTGTTGTCAAGGCAACACCTTTTTTGTTAAAAGATTGCCTTGATGACAGTTTGAGATTGTTATCTATATTGGGATTGACTAAGTGTTGACTGATTTCTAATGGTTATATATATATATTATAACGATCCGGAGAGGGACTTAACGTAAAACTGCACTACAAGGGCGCCATCTAGGCATTTGAACCTAGAAAAATTTATATAGTAGGCAGATACGTAAGTTCAAAAAAAAGTTATATTTTGATTCCGGTCGTTAGCCCATTGTCACTAGCTCAATGGAACAGCAAGATTTATATTTTATAAATTCTTATCTAAGAATAATTTTTAAAAAAGAATAAAATAAGCCACTGCCAGTAATTATACACACAAACATTTATTTACGCACATATATATTTAAAATTATTTTAGTATCAGTTTACATTTTAAAATTTAACTTACATTTTTAACTTTGATTTTAATTTACATTTTAATTTTTATAAATTTACATTTTAATTTTTATGCTATTATATAAGTTCGCACAGATGGGTTTATAAAATGTGTTATTAATGTTGAGTATAAATGTTGAGTATAGATCGGTTACATAGATTACACGGTCAAAAACATTCCAAAGTAAAAATAAATGATCAAAATATAAAGTCATTGATGGAAATGCAGAGGGAAATTTATAAGAAACCCAATAACATTCATCGTAAGATGCCGCAAGACACCAATAACTTAAAAGACATCCGACATAAATACATCTTAGATACTCACTATAAGGTATCAGTATTTACCGAATGTCTAGTATATTTTGATCAAATATGAAAACCAAAAAACATAATTAACCAGTAACGAACCCATGCGAGCATCTATACCTAACTTAAATTTAATGCATCTTTATTTAGAGTGTCGAGTATGAATAGACTACATAGATTTGCATTTGAAAAGAAAATATTCAATCCTTGTTTAACCTTAGGCCATAAATTTTGCAGTTAAACCAACGTCAATCCATCTGATATATCGATGTGTTCAATGTAATACGAATACAACAGCACCATTAGGTTAAGAGAAGAAATTGCCTCTCGCCAGATAGGAATATTACATCTACCCGATGATAAGAGCAATAAAAAAACTCTATAGGAAGGAACCGCGGTCTCCATCTTATAATTCCTTCCATAGGCCAAAACGAGTGTGTGCGCCATATAATAGCGAGAATGCCCATAGCGAATCTCATACTACATCTACTAATTACACCAATATATCCAATCCATTGACCTAATTCAACTATGAAACAAATTACCTAAGATTACCCTCCCCTAATATAACTTTACAAATCTATATAGCCGTTCACGCCCAACTTAAGTTTAACATTTATATCATTTTAAATTTAATTTATCGCAAAACAAAAATCATAAATAAAACTTAAAAAACAAAAAAAAAATGGAAATGATTTAACAAAAAAGAAATACATCAAATAAAATTATAACTAATTAATAAATTAAGTTGGTCAGATAGGATTCTATTTTTTATAAATTAAATAACGAGAAAGTTTATATTTTAAAGTTCTTAGTGTTTCCAAGTTAATATTCATTTAAGTTCATAAGATTTTATAAAGTTCTTACGGTTTTAACAAGTCTGTAGTTTTTAATTTCTTGCAGTTGCTTGCCATTTGGAGCCAGCATTAATTCCCTCAATGTCCTATGGTCCTCAATCTAGGAAAACGATGTCATTTCTCTTTTAATTTATTAACGAGATTGAAGGGATTGAAGAGTGCGTCTTTTCAATCCCTTCTCCTTCACTCCACACTAAAACATATCTGTCATCTCTTAATAATAACTCCAATAATTTCCAAACTTTTCCTTTTATATTAATTTTAAGAATTCAATTTACATTATGTCAATGCTGTGATGGTCCTTTTGCAGAGGTCCAATTCCATTGTTTTTCTCTCCTATCTGACCATTGCATATACATTTAAATGCCCAAGGCTAGTTTACATTGACTAATTAAAATAATCATTTCCATTTTTCCAATAACATTAATTAATTTGTTTTGTACAAACTTACGATATATTTTTATCTTTAAATCTTTACAGATAATTTAGTTTTAAAATACTTTTTTTTTTTTTAATAAAGTTTCTTTTTTTTAATTTCTCATCTGTGCGATTTAAATATATATATATGAGTTTAGTATAGAATTTTAATTTTCAATTTTTAATTCTTGAAAAAGAAGGTTTATTTGCGAACTTTTATTTTTTTCATGTTTACTAATAAAACAACAATGTAACGACGTCTGTGCCCGTTACAATATATATATGTGTGTGTGAATTAAAATAAGAAATAGATATAATAAAACCTATTCTGACAGACAAAAATATGTATTTCAAGACCATTAAAGGTTTACTATATATGATAGACTAATCATTGTCTAGTAATAAAATATAAAATATTTGTTAATGCAAAGGTGAAGCCAGAGCTGTTAAAACAGTAATTGCAGTTGACATGACCAATCTTTAAAAATGCTCTAATAAATTTAGTCTACAAGTTCAAAATTATATTAGAATATTAAAAAATTATAAAAAGGCTTGAACTTAAACCATAATAGACATTATATTAGAAGAGCTATTCAGATAGCAGGAAGGTAATAGCACATTTTTGTATTAAAATCAAAAAATTATACTAGAAAATATTGAAAAAAGTTAAAAACATTAGAATAAATGATTATGAAGATGTAATAACAAAGATAACATTTTGCAAGAATGAAGGAGATAGTCAAATTGATTTGCTAGTAATTATTAGAAGAAGTACCTTTTTTTGATTTAATAAACATATTATTAGTTTTCACTATCCATTTTAATCAATTAGAATTCAAAACACTCCCATGTGAGACTAATTTTAACCCATTATACAATTTCCCCCCAAACATTAATAAGCAAAGCATGTATGTTCTGAGCATCTGAATCCAAGGTTTTAATAACTATCTTAAAAATTTAATCTTTTTTTTCTCAGTAATGAAAGCTTTTATTCATCAAAAAGACAAAATATACAACAGTTAAAAAAGGTTTACAAAGAGATGATTACATGGCAAAATGAAATTCAAGTACAATATGGTAAAGGGAAAGGGAAATACATATGATATAGGAAGGAGATATGGAAAGGGTGTGTAGTCCAGGCGAAAAAGAGTCTTTGATAAGGAGCAATGTTGCTAGGCTTGGTTGCCCTGATGGATTGATAGGAGGATCCATATGTGACATTAACTTTGGAGAAATTGCTATATGTTAAGTCTTTAGAGGGTTTCAGGGATGGATTAGGAGATTTCTGAATTATGATTAGATGTAACAGGCTGATTTTTGTCTTTTATAGATGAGGAATTTTAGTTTTTCCTGTTGTACTTGAATTGGCATTATGATTGGTCATGTTATTGTTTGTGACTTGGTTCTTTACCTTTGATAGAGCAAACCACAGCCTGAAAGAGAAGAAAATCCAGAGGGTAAGAAGATGGAGATTTTGAAATAAGTTCTTGGGTGATGATGTTTTTAGTCAAGTTTTGTTTGAAACTCGATTTGGATAAAATTTGGATAATGTTGAAGGTTTTCATTCAAGTAGTTTAGGTCTCTGCACATTTTTGCTGCTAGGGGCAGTGGCCATCTTTAAACCATTTTATATAAAACATCAGTTTTATATAAAGTTCTCTCATATATGGTGGCTAGAAGAGTTGTAAATTGGATGGAAGGGAATAATGTAGGGAAGGAAATGCAAAGAGGTTTTAGATTAGATAGGTAAATAGGAGATAGTTTATTTGTAGTTACACAACTTACAAATATGAGTAAGAATTCAGGTAAACAGTTATATATGAGTTTTATAGATATAGAGAAGGCATATGATAGAGTAAATAGATATAGATTATGGATAGGTTTAGAAAATTTGGGAATGGATGCAGCTTTAGTGGATATTATTAAGAAATTATATAAAAATAATTATTATATATATATATATATATATATAATAATTATTTTATATATATATATATATATATATATATATTAATTATGGAATATAGAATCAGTCAAAGTTAAAAATGGAGTGGGACTAAGGCAAGGGTGCCCTATGTCATCTATTTTGTTTGTGTTGTATTTGAGTGAAACGGAAAGAGCAATAGAAAGATTACGAAGAGAGATAGAGATACCGTTAATAGGTAGTAAGGGAGTATATATTTTGTTAGGTCTTTTATTGTGGATGATATATCTTTGTGTGCAGAAAGAAGATAAAATATGGAAGTTATGCTGAGGAGATGTGCAAGAGTGGGTACAGAGATGGGGATTAAATTTAGTGAAGAAAAATCAAATATAATGATGGTTAATACTGGGGAAAAAGAAGATGTAGAATTTTTATTGAGAGATATTAAGTTAAATGTGGTGAATATATATAGTTATTTGGGAATTATTTTAAGTAATCAGAAAAATTATTTGGATGAATGGGAGAAAAAATTGGTAAACAAAGCAAAGAAAAGAAAGGGATTGATAAAGAAATTAACAGTGTTTTCATATAATAAATATGATGTAGCTAGAATTAGATTGAAGGGAGTCGCATTAGCAGGATTAGCGTATGGTAATGATGCATTATGTGTTAGTAAAGAGGTATTAAATTACTTAGAAAAGTTCAAGGGGAAGTAGGAAGACATCCATTGGATGCAGATGTATGGACAGCAAGGGAGGCAATTCAAGAAGAAATGGGATGGTCAAGTTTTCATATGAGAGATGCAAAAAGTAAAATGAAAATGTTTGGTAGATTGCAGTTTATGGATAATAAAAGAATAGCCAAAATAGTATTTAATTGGGTTATGAGTAAATGGTAGGTAACAAGATGGGTGAGAAATGTAATGCAGTATGCAAAATATTTGGATAAAGATTTTATATATTTGTACAAAAGATGGGATGGTTGTGTTAGGAGGATTGTTGAATGTTATAGTGGTAAGGAATGGGATAAAAGAATAGATTTATTAATAAAGAATAGGGAGTTAGAGAGATGGAGAACTAATATGGAGAGTAAAAAGAGTTTAAATATATATAGAAATAAACAGAATATTAGGTGCGAGTTAATATATGATAATAGTAAGGAAAGTAGTTTATTGTTTAAGGCTTGAATGAGATCTTTAGCAACAAGAGAATATACATGTAAGTGGAAAAATATGGGTGATTTAGTCTGTAAATTATGTAAGGAAGGAAAAGAAAATATTAGGCATCTGTTAATTGAATGTAAATGCTTGAAAACAGAAAGGGCACATATAATGAAGTTATGAAAGAATAAATATAAAAAAGTGATTATACAGAAAGCAGATTATTGGTTTTTATGCTGGGTTTTGGAAAAGATAAGAGGGATTTAGATATAAAGGCCATAGAGTTAACAAAGATTATGTTGTGAATTGGGATGGAGCAGAATATGGGAAAACATAGAGTGGGGAATGGAAAATAAAGTGACTAACAGGTTTCTCTGGGCATAATTGTTGAGAGATTCTTGACTCCATTTAAAGAGAAGCTACAGTACATCACATGAAAGAATAAAAAGTAATATTCGAAAAAAAAGAAAACAATTTCAAAATGGAAAAATTAAATATATTGATGTAAAAGCAAAAAAAAAACCCACTGGAAAACTTGTCATTAATAATTTTAGTTGAGTAATGAAAAAATTGAGTGGAATTTTAGGCAGTTAGTTACCCCTGAGGAGGGGTGTCTGAAAAAAAAAAAAAAGATTGTTAAAAATAGCCTAAATAACTGGAACAACAGACAAAAAACTTTGTAAACAAGTAAGTGACAGGAAAATTGGAGTAGGAAAAATATATAAGAATCTAAGAGGGAATAAAACCCTTTATATGTCCATGAAGCAATTGAATCACCCACCAAATGGTGGGGAAAATGAAGTAGTTAATTGCTGATGAGGAAATTGTGATAAAATTGCACTAAAATTGAAATTTAGTGAATGAAAGAGCACATTAGCAGCAAAAAAGGGCCAAATAAATATAAAAGGCACCTTTCACTGCTGCAAAACCAACTTTTCAGAGCCATTCTGTGAGAGCTGTGAGGAGGATGACTTGTCAGTAAGAGCTCCACCTATAGTTTTGTTCATATATTTCTTACATTTGTATTAAATTCTTAGAGGGTATTTTAGAATACAAGGAGAAAACATTATTTCATACAATTTTTAGACTAATTCTGATATAAAGAAAGTTATTAAATTTTATGAAATATATTTTTGTATAGATTTAAAATTAGACGTTAAAAAGAAAAAGAGCAACTACTGATATATGAAATGCTAAATAAAAAAAATTTACATAATAAATAAATAAAAACTCTGAAGAAATCTATTAAACAGTCAAAACATATAGCTATTTATGGAAATTTGGTTATAATAAGATATTGTATTATATGGTATTAAGTGTACAGAAAAGTGTACTGGTATTATTTGTTTTATATTAGAACTGAAAGAATCACATTAAAATGCTTGTTATGAAGATCATGGGATACTGAAGGACCAAGACAACAGTTAGAGCATAATAGTTTTATTCACTTGATCACATGAATTTTTGTTGTTTAGTGTAGTAACTCATAAAACTAATACATATTACATAACCAGTTTAACCAATGGTTTCACCATCATACTTTTTTCCTTTCATTTCATCACTGGCACTTACCATAAGCTTTAATGATTGACAGATACAGATGGTAGTGGCTGATAAATCCGTATCCAGTGCTGTTCTATTTAATAATTCCTGTCAGATTATGGCTTTCATCAGTCAAAAATTTTGAATTTTAGACCAGTATTTGGAACTTTAGGATCTAATGCATCTTTCTTCTGCCAGCCATCATTTACCTTTATATACATGCAAATTGTCTTAAAGTGAAAATATTTATACGTTTTTCAAGTTAGACGGACAGCTTGATAGTGAAACAGAAAGGTAAACAATGGCTAGCAGAAGAAAAATGCATTATAATCTAAAATATAGATATTGATCCAATATCCAAAGTTCCTCGCTAATGAAAGCGATAATCTTGAAACTAATCTGGAAATATCGGATAGAACATCATTGGATTACGATTTATTAAGAACTATAATCTTCATCTATCAATAACTAAGGCTTACAGTATGTGGTTGGTGTTGTGGGGAAATAAAAATGTATATTGCTAGGAATTGATATCCAATTCTTTGGACTCGAGGCGGCTAATCAACCACTGGACCAAATTTGCAAGACAATAACAATTATTTAGAGTATTAAGTATAAATATTATTTTATTACTTTTGTTTTATTTTTTAATGAAAATTATATAACTTTTAAAAAATATATTATATTTAGTTTTGTTGTAAATAAAAATGTTTAACATCCCCCATAAATTATTTTTTAAAAGATTAAAAATTGTTATTCATTGGGAATTTTATCTTTTTTAAAAATAATATTAATAAAAAAAAGAAGTAGAGGAGGAGGAAGATGGAGAACAAGAAGAAGAGGAGATTAAAAACTATTAAATATATATATATATTAGAATTTTTCAATGCTGCTAGTAGTTGAATAATTGAGTTTAATATTTAAATTCCCACGTTTATATTTATATATTTTTATTTTATTTTTTATTACAACTATGCATAAATAATTGCCAAGACTTATGTTTTTGTCTCCCTCCTCTTCTAAGAAAAGGTATACTTATCATACGTCAAATTTATTTATAATTTAAATGATCAATCAATTTTAATTAACATGGATACTTTTTCTTTACAAAATAAAACCTAAATTCTCAATTTTCAAGACTTATCCATTGGTAGTAAGTTGTTTCTATCTGAATATTCAGCAACTGTTCAGGGATTTCTTCTTGTAATATCAATTTAAAGTATTAAAGGAGTGTTTTATAAACATTAGCTAAAATTAAACATACTTCATTAGCAAAAAATTAAACGTTGTAAGTGCATTAATAATATATTGCAGTAAAGATTTAACATCATACGTATGTTGAATTGGTTTAAATATATTCAATTTGCTATGGTATTTAAATAAAAATACTGCCTGCAGTTTCTGATAAGGAGATATGGGTAGTTAAATCTGTAGCTCAGGTGTTGGTCGAAATTTGTTCTGAGAAATGTACATATAAAAAGAGAAGTCAGCCGGCTATCTTTTTCATAAGGAGATAATTTATAGAAGTGTAAAATACATATAGAAAAAACTGTAAATTAATTTAATGGTTACATATATATTTCCAATATAAAACTTTATTATTATATGTATATATTTTGAAAGAGTGATGCATAATATTCCCTTGGGTGTTACAATGGGGACATGAAATCATTTTCACTCATTGAAAAATATTTGCATTAACGCATTAAAAGATTTAATAATTTCATATGTGTATTTAATTGTAAATATACTCAAGCTTTAATATGGACAAATTCACAATCTGAGTATTTAAATAAAAAACTATGCGATAGTTTATGTCAGAGTGCTTCATATCTCTTTTTACTGGTTGATAATCCAAGCAAGTTTGGAGCTCATGACAGTAATACTGCAAATTAATTTGATGTGTCACTAAAGTTTTTTCAGTGTAATACTTAATTATTACGCCTATATATTCTTCAATGTGTGGTGTTTAATAATCCATTGGATGGTATAATATGAATAGAAATCATTTCGACCGACTCACAAATGTTTATAGTATATAAGATTTGATTGCATATATGTGTGTATGTTTGTGAAGATAAGTTTGCAACAGGCTATTTAAATATAAAGTCTTGCTTTCCTTTTAGTGGGGAGATTCATGTGTTTATGCATGGGAAAAGTATGAAGGAGACTATTTTTATTATCAAAAGGAAGTACTGTAATTTGTTTAATAGACTAGATGCTAGTAAGAAAATTCGTGAAGCTTGGGAACTAATATGAAATATGCACTGTTGGAGCTTATTGTATTTATTCTGTAAGTGTACATAATTGATAAAGATTATATGTGACAATGATCAGCAATTAGTTTATTATTTAATAATTCTTAAAATGTAACGCTTACCTGATTATTTTATCAAATCAAGTAGCAACTTTTATTTATTTATTACGTAATTGATTACAGTTTATATATATGTGCGTGTGAATCAAAGATATTTGCATGTGCTATATTTAAATAATATTCAACGTGTCACAGTCCTAATATCTAGTTGACATGTCAACTAGACTGAATTTCATTTTTGCGTTTGGACTAAATTGTTGTATAAGTGTTTAATCTACACAGTTGTGCATTTGCATAAAGTTGCTTTAAAATAAGAAGAAAATCATAGATAAAATAATGCTTTTATTTGCAGATCTTATTCAGTATTTAAATATTTTATCCATTCGACAAACATTAACTAAATGATTCACAAATAATGACATCATGGATTTTAGTAGGCATTGATGAAAATTGCAAGGAAATAAAGTCATATATCACATGACTGAATTTTGATGAGGATGTTTAGCATTTTCTTTTGTTTTAATATTAATGTATTTTCAAAGGGCTCTTGCTTTGTTTTGGCTTTGATTTGATAGTAATATATTTCTTTAGTTGTTCTTTCTTGATTAGATATATCATAATGTGTAATAAAAGCAGTTATCAAGAGATTCCACTCAGACTGCAACCCATAGAAGATTTTTAACTCTTACAAATTCTGACATTTTCTTTTTTCTACCTGGCTAGAGTTTTTGAAAAGTCACAGTCCTTTACTTCTAAATAAAATCTTTATTTTATAAACTCACTAAATTGGGCTTGACTTTTTTAAATTCAATTTTATAAATGAATAATAAGCTAAAAAAAAATCACACTTGAACTTATATATATATGCCTTTACATCACTTTCAAATGAAAATTTTAAAAAAGAATCAATAAATAAAATGTATTTAAATTGATGTTTTACAAATGCATAGATGATAAATGATTAAATAATTATTTAATAAAAACTGTTAATTTATTTTCTTTTTTAAAGCTATTTTTAAACTATAGTAGGATGGAAATGAATTTCTATTGAAGTGTTGTGGCAAACATGCCCTTGGGGCATTTAGCAGACTTTAAGTCAGATAAGAGGAATTAAAATTACTAGTACATTTAAAGTAGATCTGATATACATGTGATGTCTGTCTTTGGAAAAATCACTTATATCCTATTATTATGGAAATTCAATTATTTTATTTTGAGAAATAACTTATAATTTAAATGTGAGATGCTTTTATTTAATCTAAAGATATGTTTGAAGGGGTGAATTATATGATGTGTGCATAGCTATATACATATAACCTGGAATTTTTTATCATTCATTGACCTATCAATAGACTCTCAGAATTAAGCATAAATGTAGTTGAATATATTAATAATCTCTTAGATCGTAACTGAGATACTTCTAAGGAATTAACTTGAGAAGTCTATACTTAATATTTCAAATGGGAGCATAATTTAGAATAGCTATGCTTATATAACAAAAAAAAAAGAAAATGTGGCTTACATAATGTGAGGAGAATATTGATTTTATTTATTTTTTGGTTATAAGATTAATGCAATCTTGTCATTGAAAATGTATCTATGATTTTAAACTATATAATTTCTTTGCAATACTATTATAAATATTTCATTATATTATTGCATTTTACTTAAAGTCAAAAAACAAGTGGTCTTCATGCACAAACATGAATGTATCCCAATAGATCTGGTTAGGAATACGAATGACTTTGAAGTCAAGTGAAAAACGTAGAAAAAAACAAATGTTATATTATTATTATTATTATTATTATTATTATTATTATTATTATTATTATTATTATTATTATTATTATTATTATTATTATTATTATTATTATTATTATTATTATTATCATCATCATCATCATTATTATAATCATTATTATTATTGCCATTAAAAAAAATAAGGTAAATATTCAATCATAAATAAAAGTTATATTACTTGTTTGATTTAAACTAACTTTATGATTCATTTTCCTTTTTATCACTTATAAGTACATGGGGTGTCCTTTGGGCATTGTCAACTTAATCATTTTCCTGAGAATATATGAATGCTAATGACTGCCTGAACAGACACTAGTATAAATAGCTACATTGTCTTACATTAATAAATTTAGACATATTACCTTAATTATGTATAGTTAGTTGTTGGAAATGTAAAGTAGATATAATAGAATATTCTCTTTGTATCTATTTTATATTTAGCAGGTAAATCATGTCTCATGAGTTATTTTATGTGAATCTCTAGAAATAAACTATTTGAAACATTGAAGGAGAGTGTAAGGTTAAACCTATTCTTTTGAACATGTGCTGAAGCCAATTTATGTTGTTATAAGATGTTACTTCAAAAAGTGAGCTCATCATATATTAACTTTAGAGTTTATACCATATACCATTACATTTTCAATTCCACCTCAGTGATGCATAAGAAAGCCTTCATTGAATAAAATGAACCTTTGCACACATTCACCCTAAGGCCATTATATTTTGGTGTGATCAACTAGGGGCTCAAAAAGTGGGCAATCAACTGAGATTAAGGTCATATATTTTGAAAGTATAGAATTATTTTTTTCTTGACCAGTATTAATGTTTATTCTTATGACAGTGGAGAAAAAAAGTAGATCTCAAATTAATGTTTAAATTACAGTCAATATATGATCACCATTCCTATATAGGGAAAGTAAAATATATCATTATATAAATTTGGCTTGCCTATGTGTGGACTTATGTGAATCTTTTAAGCTTATTTCCATTATATATTGCTAATACAGTTTGATATATTTTAACCTTAAGTACCAAAATTTGAATATCTCAGCATTGCTTGAGTGTAAATGTAATATTATATTTTTGTGACTCAATAAGTGAATCACATGATTTGAAGTATTGATAAAGTAAATTTTGTTTTTAACACATGTGTTTGGACAATGTTTTAAAATAATTTGGAAAAATATGGTATTATTGAAGTAAAGAGTTTAAATTTTGGAGAAACTACAAAACAATTTTTTTTTAAATTAGGGTTATCTACCATCTCTATTTTATATATTTTCTGTGTGATGATTATTTTTGAATAGTACAGGGGGGTGTTAAGCCTCAAGTTATAGTTCAACATATACATTGAATTTTTTTTAATTTCAATATTTAGAATTGTAACTTACTAACTTTAGCATACATTGTATGGATAATAGTAATAAAATGTTGAGTGGGCCTAGTATTTGTTTACTTGATTCTGATGAATATGATGAAAGAAATGAAGAATGAGTTGAATGCCAACTCTGTTGAACTGACAGCAGAAAATGTTAAATTAAAAGCCGAATTAAATGCAAAAAAATAGATGCTAGTTCTTTGGAATTAAATATGAAGATAGATGCTAGTTCTGTTGAATTGAAGGCAGAAATATTTAACGAATTCAAGAAATTGGAAGCCAAGTTTGAGAAGAATTAAAAATGAGGTCATTAGAGAAGAGTCTAAATTTGAAGCAATTTCTCTAAGGGCAAGGTTTGATGAAGCTAAAAAGAAAATGAGAGAAGAAACTCAAAAGATGATGATGAAATTTAAAAAATCTAGAAGAAGTGCCAAAATTTGCAGAAATAAATTGTTGAGAATAATAATATCTTAAATGAATGAATTTCATGCTTTTAAGTATGAGACAGAATGGTCTTTGCAGATCATAATGTCAAGATGAAGGCTGAAATTAAAAATGCTTTCTACCTTCAAAAGAAAGAACTTCTTTAGCTTAATAAACAGTAGTTTAAGAAAGTATTCCAACAGGCTAATGATGATAAAGGGCACTAGATGGATGAAAGAATGAATGCTGTCACTAGTGCAGTCTCCAGTTGTTTTCAGGTAATAGACACCAAGTTGGATGGTGTTCATTTGAAATTAGGGCAGATTGGTGAGTATGCAAAACCCAATGAAATTGATAATTTGAAAAATGTAAGCATGAGATGAACTAAGATTTTATGTACTTATGTATTCAGATTGAAGAGTTAAAGTCAATAGTGCAAAGAAAAAAGTGATCCCACCACAAATTTAGACATGATGCTGCCACTAAAAGTGGCTCTTACCATAAGGTAGCCTCTGTGAATACAGAAAATGAGAAAGGCCCTCATTGTGGATTTAGTCATCTACTGATGAGGATGTTTTAAACAATTTTAACAATAATAACTATGTGAATCTATCCCAAGGAAATAGTGTTTGTCATATGAATTCTAACTCCTCTCAGTTTATCACTGTAAAAGCTTTCAATGGGGGTATAACAAGAACCTTATGGATTCAGAAAATTTAGAGATTCAGTAGTTTTATTATTGTGGAGTACATGGCTATGAATGTAGGGGCTTCAGTAACAGAGATATATTTAAGGTAATTGAAGAAGTGATGTTAAGTTTCATGAGAAAAATATAGCCAAATTTTATTATGAAGAGAATACTGTGGAATTTAAAATATATTGACAAGTTTCATTTATTCAGTGGTCATGAAGATAAACTTTTATATGAGTATCATTATTTATAAAAAACTGCTTGAAATGCAAAACATTATGAATAAGTTTGGCTCTTGGTCATTTCCATAGCCAATCATGGTAGAACAAACACAAGATGTTTGATATTTGATATGAAGTTTTAAAATAAGAAGTGTTTTCTGAATATGACAAATTATGCAAACTATGAAATGTTACTTCATAATGAACAGGATCATTATAGTTTTATATGGTATGTGAAAGCTATATTTTTGGCTGGACTAAAGTATAGATATACTGATAGAAATTTGTACCATTGGTTAAATAATCTAGATGTTTTATAAATATCCTGCCTAGACAAAAATGAAGGAGAGTATAATGATAAGATATAAAAGAAATAGAGAATTAGAGGCAATTATTAATAATACATCTTTTATCTATTATATAGAATCCATATTTTAAATATTGTAAAAGTTAACTATTTTATTTTTGAATTACCTAAAGGGTACATTATTTTTGACTTATTTTTCAAAAATCCAATCAGGATCTAATTTGAAATCATCTGCCTCACATTAATACTCTTTGTTTTACAAGTAATTATTTCTAATCTCAAGTGATATATTATTATTGAGGTAATGTTTTTTTTCTTCTTCTTCTTCTTCTTCTCCTCCTCCTCCTCCTCCTCCTCCTTCTTCTTCTTCTTCTTCTTCTTCTTCTTCTTCTTCTTCTTCTTCTTCTTCTTCTTCTTCTTCTTCTTCTTCTTCTTCTTCTTCTTCTTCTTCTTCTTCTTCTTCTTCTTCTTCTTCTTCTTCTTCTTCTTCTTCTTCTTCTTCTTCTTCTTCTTCTTTTTTTTTTTCTCTTCTTCTTCTTCTTCTTCTTCTTCTTCTTCTTCTTCTTCTTCTTCTTCTTCTTCTTCTTCTTCTTCTTCTTCTTCTTCTTCTTCTTCTTCTTCTTCTTCTTCTTCTTCTTCTTCTTCTTCTTCTTCTTCTTCTTCTTCTTCTTCTTCTTCTTCTTCTTCTTCTTCTTCTTCTTCTTCTTCTTCTTCTTCTTCTTCTTTTTCTTCTTCTTCTTCTTCTTATTATTATTATTATTGTTGTTGTTGTTGTTATTTATGCACTTAGTGGGTATAAATCCAAAAGGCAAATTAAGTTAATTCCTATATTTAGTATTGGTTCAAACCCATATTAGTGACACAAGAACATCAATATAAGAATTTTTAATATCTATAAGAGACAGGAAAAACTCTCCATAGCGTAGTGCTACTCAGTGCCAGAGTAATCAATGGATGCCAGAAGGCTTGTGCATAAAATCCCTATTTAGTGTCTACTTTTATGCACAAGCCTTATAGCATCCATTTATTACTCTGGCTTGCACTGAATGGCACTACTGTATGGAGAGTTTTGTCTGTTTTAATAACAGTTATGAGCAAGCATAAGAAGTGGTAATCATGTGATATCTATAAGGGACCATACAAGATTAAGAATATTGGAGTGAATGCCTATGTAATTGATACATCAGATGGACTGAAAAGGATTTACAATGCCTGGAGGCTCAGGCCAATGTATATTGAAGGACCAGCATTGCTTTTACTAAACCTGTCCCCATAACTCTTTATATCCTCATGAATTATATATTTTGATATTAAGAGACTTGAAAAATACTAATATAATGCTAGTGCTGGTTATTCATTGCCCTACAATAGTTGACATTTTCCTCACAAGAGGATTGCAAATGTTTGCACTCTCTATACTTGACAGGTTAAATGTGAACATGTATGTTTAACTTGGAAGATTCCTGTTATTGTTTATTGGGAAGTTGTGTTGTAGTCACCAAGTGTTAGTAAGAATATATACATCTTTTTTTTCAGTTAAGGTGAGAAATTTGTAAAGACTGGAAGGATCCATCCTAACATTGATTATAGTATCATATTTTTGTTTTAAAAAAGACTATATATGTATCTAGCAAAAAAAGATTCCTTCTTCCTATTGCATATGATTTTAATTGTTTATAATCAGAGACTAATGGATGTTTTATTATTTTGAGGCACACATATATACTTTACATTTGACAATTTATAAAAGGTCGTAAATTCTTTAAGGCTTGTAGCAAAAAAGTGTTGCGAATTTTTTTCCCTTTGTTTATTATCTTCATTGAATTTTGATGTATCTTTTTGTTTATTCACTTTCTTTTGTGGTACATATGTTTATTCATGTTTTTGAAATTTGGCAATGTTGTTGATAATATATAGAGTGGCTAAAAAATCTATACAAATCACTGTAAAATATTAATTTATATTTAAAAATATTTTTGTTTGAAAATGTTAATATTTAAAATATTAGTATTGAATAATATTAATATATTCATATTATAAATTTATTTCTTTATTTTATATATCATAAATTGTTATATTTGCATAGAACATATATATATATATATTAACAATAGTAAAATGTTTTTTGTAGATTAATAGTATGCTAACAATAGATTTTAAGTCAGTGCCTCATAAAAGTGTAGACTAGGGGTTTATTATGAACAATCACCATTAGAAAAAGAATAACAAATTCTGTTGTCATCAATTCTTTCAATTTTCTTTTACCTGACGTAATTGCAAAACTTTATCTGAGTTTGTTTCTATTAAAAAATGATGGAGGTATCGCAGCTGCCATGCAAGCAAGTAGTTGGTTGCAGACGGTTGTGGGTTCGCGTCCCGGCCGATGCTATGACATATGAAAAAAAAAATGATGGAGAAGAGGGAAAAGTTGCCATCTGGGGAATTTGACTCACCTATTTAGTTCTTTCCAATATTTGCTATCGTAGGAAGAAAGAGAAAAATTATCAACAGGCATGTCTTTGAAGAGAAATCATTATAAAACTGAATAGCTACTCCTTACCCAGAAATCAATTTAAGAACTATCTAAAAACATCTGAAATAATTGTATCATCTTCCATTGATTTGCCTTGGCTTAACTAGGATAAAAAGAATCTTAAGAAAATTAGTGTTGAATAGTTTTAAATTTGCACATTTTCCATTAAAGGTCATCTGATACGTTAACAAAATGTACACAATGATGAATATTGACACTTGACAATTCTCGATTTTTGAAAGAAAGCACATTTTAAAAAAGAAAACTAAATTGTAGTCAAGCGTTGGTAGCCGAGAGGTCAGCGCAGCTGCCTTGCAAGCAGACGGTTGTCGCAGGTTCGCTTCCCAGCCGATGCTTTGATATATGAAAAAAAAAATAGACTAAATTGTAATCAAACTGTTTATATATATTTCTTATTTATTAAAATGCATATATTTTATTTTAGTTTTACTTTATTATGATAAAAACAATACTACGTTGGATATCATTTATTGTTTTTTTGTTTGTTTAACAAATACATTTACTGTATATGTGATACATATATGTATTTAATAAATACTGAGCATTAATTTATTGACATATGTCTTCAATAAAATCACTTATATGCACATATAGATATATTACTATTATTATTGAAGTTCAATTAATTTCTTTTTGATAAATAATAGAATTTAAATGTGCAAGCATTGGTGGTCGAGAGATCAGCGACAGCTGCTTTACAAGCAGTTGTCCCGGGTTAGCAGGTTCGCTTCCCGGCTGATACTATGACACATGAGAAAAAAATACATTTATTTAATCAAGAAACATTTGAAATGGTGAATTACCTTATTAAACTTTTTATATGATGTGTGCATATTTATATAGATATTACTCAGAATCCTTTATCATTCATGAGATTTTGCTTTAAAAATATTAGAATCACCGTAGTTTGATGATGACCTATTAATAGACTCTCAGAATTAAGTGTAATGTAGTTGAATATATTAATAATCTCTTAGATCATAATTGAGGATATCATAAGAAATTATTTTGAGATGTTCATACATAACATTTCAAAAGAAACCATAATTTAGCATACTTATGCTTATATAACAAAAAACCAAAATGTGGCTTGTATAATGTGAAGAAAATCTCGATACTTATTTATTTACTTTTGGTTATAAGGTTATTGTGACCATGTCTTTGAAAATATATATATGATTTTAAACTATATGATTTCAAAAGAATACTATCATTAATATTTCAGTATATTATTGCATTTTGCTTAATTTTAAAGAAGTGGTCTTCATGCAAACATGAATAAATGCCAATAGATCTGGTTAACTAATGTTAGGAATATGAATCATTTTGAAGAAATGACTTTAAAGTCAAGTGAAAACCTAATCATTTTGAAGAAATGACTTTAAAGTCAAGTGAAAACCTTAGAAAAAAACAAACAGATGTTGTACTTGACACACACAGGCAAAACTCTCCATATAGTAGCACCACTCAGTGCAAGCCAGAGTAATCAATGGATGCAGAAAGGTTTATGCACAAAATCCCTCTCTAGTGCCTACTCATACAATATAGAGATTTTGTGTGCAAAAACTTCCTGCATTCAGTAATTACTCTGGCTTATGTTGAGTGGTGATAATATATAGAGAATTTTGTCTGTGTGTAAACAGCTTCTGTATGCATAGAGAATGGTGATCATAAGATATTTGATGTTGTACTTTGTTGTATTATTATTATTGCTATTCGAAAGAAGGCATACCACTTCTTTAACTAAAAGTAACTTTTTGATTCATTTTCTTTTTAATCACTTATAAAGTGCATAGGGTCATTGTATCATTGGGCCTTACTAACTTATTAATTTCCCTGAGAACATTTGAATGCTAATGATTGCCTGCACAGACACTAGTATAAGTCACTACATTGTCTCACATTAGTAAACTTAGACATGCTATTTTAATTATCTATAATTAGTGGTTGAAAACAAAAATTAGATTCAATGGAATATTCCCCTCATTTCTATTTTATTTGTAGCAGGTAAATCATGTCTCCTGAGTTATTTTGGTTGAATCCCTGAAAGTAGGCTACTTGAAACATTGAATAAAAGTGTAAAGTTAAACCTATTTTTTTCTACACATCTTGAATCCAAGTTATGTGATTATAAGATGTTACATCAAAATGCTAGGGCTTATATCATGTTCTAGACAGAGTCAGTTGTTATCTCAATGGTTCCTATACTAATGTATTTACTTAATTTTATACCTTAATTTAGCAGTTTTGTTGATGAGGATAATTTTATATTTCTTTATTTGAGAAGGGAAGGTCTATACTATTGTATAAGGTTATATGGTATTGTTCTGTGCTGGTGGTCTAATCCACAAGATAATCATTTGCCATTTTGTTATATTCTTTACATTTGTTTCTGCATTGGTGTTTAATCCACAGAATGTTCTGTAATATTGCTTGTTGCTCTGATGATGATCAGAAAGCTCCCAGGGCATTTAATGCTTTGTTACTTCTTGGTGTGGAGGAACACATCCACAGGAATACCATTGCTATCAGTTGTATAAATGTATGTTTGAGCAGAGTCTCCATGCATTACGATGCTGATGTCATTATCTCATTTTTAGATTAATCTCGCATGTTCAGTTATAAAGAGGGCATTTGATAAATTATTTGCATAATTATTACATGTCAATTTATATAATATTTCAAGCTGATGTGAGAAACAAATCTTCTTGATTCATTATTTCTGCATGACTGACTTTTTCATGTTTATTAATACCAATATTTATCATCATCATCATCATCATCATTATTATTATTATTATTATTATTATTATTATTATTATTATTATTATTATTTTAAATTTGTGACATAGGTGCAATGGTTCTCTTATTGTCATATTGGAGATGTGATTGACTAGGTGTTTGAACCCATTCTCTCTCCTACAAGGACTGAAATCAAGTTTATTGGTGAGAAAATCTTATGTTGTGAAACTCATGAGTATTATCCATATAGCAAGAAGTATATGTGATGACATTTTATGTTAATTACATACTTATTTAATTTTTGAATATTGTATTAATCAGTCATTTATTTAGTGGTGATTGAGCTATAAATATATGTTAATTTTATGATTTAACCTAACTGTATCATTGCTATTTGTCACACACAGAAACAGAATATCCATTATATTAAATAAACCATACATTAGAGCACATATTGTCATTGATGATGCATACAAGGTTTGCTGAAGTTCGAAGAGAATATTGTACTGCTTTTGTTCTTGGGTAATTATTAATGTATAGGTTATAATAAAATCTTATTTATCCTCTGCATCACCCCCACTTTGGTTTGTTAATTATGGAATATAGTCCAGAATCTGTTATTTTTATTGATGTTTGTGATATTGAGATTGAAATTAATAAATAAAGTCGCTAGCCAATATTATAATTGAATCTATTTCTAATATTATAATTTATGCTTTGGCTATTACAATAAGAGTCCCATTGCTATTGATTTGATTTGACAATTTAAATTAATGATGAAAAAATCTACAATTTATGTTTTTACCTTTTATTTCAAGACAAATACTTTACATAATATTGCTGTATTACCTGAGTATATCTGAGCTATGACCAATCATGTTACGGTGTTGATTATAGTTGCTAAATGGCCTGTATTTCCCATGTTACAGCCAATATTAATGCAATGGATCATATATTTAATTCTGGAACAGTAATTTTTAGTCGTTTTATAGATGATACCATCTTGTTCATGGTCAGCCATAAAGTCTCATGTAAATAATATCTCAGTTTAAGGTTTTGAAATGTAGTTTTAAAATACATTCAGTAGTGAGAATAGTTATTAAATGAATAGTCACATAATTTATTTTGGGGTAATTTAATATACCTTCATGTAATGTTGTGATGGATCTTCACGATGTATCCTGGCATGACTGAATTATATTGCAATTCTTATGTTATATTATTAATTTTGCCTGTTACAGTCCAGGTGGACCCTTTGGTTACAATATATTAATATAAAAAATACTAAAACAGAGTTTAAATATAAAATTTTATGTGATTTATTGTACCAGTATATTTTTAACACTTTCACTTCATATTGGTTATGATATCAGATTATGTAGATTTATAAATATATGAATGTTTTATCATGGCTACGAATATTATTAGTTGATTATAGAGAAAACATGCTTCAAAAAATCTTTTTTTAAAAATATTCACAATAAAAAAATGAAGCTTCCAAAATATATTTAATAATTATAATAAACAGACTTTAATCAATTATTATAATATTCATCATTAAATGACATACGCTATGTTGTTAAAACTTTCTTTAATTTAATGTTTTATTGTTTGGATTATATATTTAAAAAATAATAGTAAAATTAGTACACAGTTCAGTATCTGATGCATATGTATTAAAAATAGGACATAATATGATTATAAGACACATTAACTGGAGGAAGGAGGCTATTTTGACATTCTATTAGTAGTACTATTATTAAAAGTTTGATGTGTATACCCACCAAAAAACTATGCATAATAAGCAATATTTATTTATAGATATGATTTGGGGTTAAACCTGTAATTGAACTCATAATCTTTCAGGCTAAGCTATTGTTTGATAGAGATATTTTTCCAACAATGTGATAATATTTCTCCCATATATGCATAAATATTTTTAAAAATACATCCTGTTCTTCTTATAAATAGGTTTACAGATAGACAGTTCAATAGAGAAAATGAAACTACTACATTGCATATAAGTAGGTTTTTTGTCTTTTTAAGTACACTCTCCATCTTATCCCCACAATATTACAAGCACCTACTAGTAAATAAACTCAAACTACTGTCTCTAATTGTGCATTCATTTCACAAACCTTTGTCCATTAGCTATGCTAAAGATATCAAACATTTGAATCTTCACACTCATGTTTACAGTTTGGTATTACTCTATTATATCACTCTTTTGCAAGTTAAGGACTAGTTTTGATACACATTTAACATTTTATTAAAGGGTGATGACTTCATGCACTGCAGAAAAGCACTTTGTTAGTACTTTTTTAAAAAATTTAACTGTTTTTTTTCCATTTTTCCTTTATCACATCATAATTATTTATTGCTGTCAAAACATAGATTATCTTCTCACCATGAATGCTCATTATGAAAAACTTCACTCACTGAAGGAACTAGTGAATTACAATTTTAAATTCCCACACTCATGTTGATTGCTCATCATCCTCTCACATAATATAAGGACTTATTTATATTCATCTCCAATGGTTTGTGGAGTGTAAATGCATGCTGCATTGCAAAAACATCGAGATTTTTGCACATCACATTAAACCACTACCTTCTCTGACTATGCATATTTTTCTAAAACAATTATTGCCAGATAAACTAAAGACATCAACACTTAAATCCTCATAGTTCATTATTTGTCATAACAATATTAATGATAAATAAGCTGCTTTTATGTTTAAAATGTTAAAGTTATTGAAACTTTTAAATGGTTCTTCTGACTCAAGCAAAAAGCAGTTAATGAATTCATAGATGCAACCCTGTTCTTTTTATTGATACAAGCCAACAGTGAGAAACTATTCTGTTTGGAAGTATTATCTAATTTTTAGTAGCTATTTCAACAGTTATTCAAACAGGCAAAACTCTCCATATCATATTGCCACTCAGTGCAAGACAGAGTTATCAATGGATATCAGAAGGCCTGTGCATAAAATCCCTATCTAGTGCCTACTCATTGAATATCCGCAGACTATTTTCTGGCTTGTGGCCTTTGTCAGTGAGGAGCCTTGGAACTGAGAGCACTGCATCTAGATCTTAGAAACTAATGCAATCCTCCAGCAGCCACCTTTTATCTTTACTTAACTACAAAACTATGAGAATAAAATTGAAAACCCAATAATATTTTTAATTGAAGCTCATTAGCTTATATAGTCATATAGGTCTGAACTCAGTTAGTAACAGTTATGAGCAAGCATAAGAAATGGTGATCATGTAATGTTTAGTGATTTATTTATTTCCAGAGGAGAAAGATACAGAGTGGATTACTAATGGTACTGCAGATATCAGGTGTAAAACTTATAAGATCATGCGACTCTTTGTTTTCTGTGGTATATCTTATTTATCACATGATCACTATCTCATACTAGCACATAACTCTTATTAAACAAGGCAAAACTCTCCATACAGTAGTGCCACCCTGTGCCAACCAGAGTAATCAATGGATACCAGAAGGCTTGTGTATAAAATCCCCATCTAGTGCCTACTCATCCAATATTCCCAAACTATTTTCTGGCTTGTGGCACAGGGTCACCTTGTTTAATATCTTATTTATGTCAAGAAGATTAAAAGCATTTATAATTAGCACATAATTTAGATTCTTTTTAAAAAAATGCTAATCTAGTATTATAAATGAAATAAATAAAGGTCCAAACATATAGGCTGTTATAATTTGGAAATTATCTATTTGAATAATATAACGACCTTCATTTTTGAACCAACTGGTTTATTTGTGTAGTTTATAACACTAGATTAGCAACTATATATATATAAATTAAAGATGTATGGATCGGCAATATTGCTAATAAATTTGAATTTCAATAAAATAGGAATATGACTAAACAATAATTCATAAACTAAGTAATAATATTATATTTTTTTATTTTATTATACTATTTTTTTAGTTTTCCTGTCTAAATAAAATCTAATTAAAATAAATTCATCTTACTTTGATAATTCAGTATTATCTATGTAAAATTAAGAATTAGAAAAAAAAAAGTTATTCATATAAATTCAAGAAAAGTAAAATAATATTTTTTTCAACTTTAACAAATAAAAGAATGGGATTTTCTATCAATTTTTATGGGGCTTTTATCCCGCAAGAATTATTCTTTAATACTTTAAACTTGATATTCTTTGTCGTTTTGTTACTATATATATGAAAGTATACAAATTTAGTTTCAATTTACTTACGTAAAATATAACTAAGATTTTTGCTAAATATGAGTACCCAAGCCATTATTTATGAAAACTGTAGAAAATTTATTTTTTGCTTTTATTTTTTTTATTTTTTAATATGTCAAAGCGTTAACCGGGAAGCGAACTCGGGCCGGCTGCTTAGAAGACAGCTACGCTAACCGTTAGGCCACCAACGCTTGATTATTTTTAACTTTTAATGCATTAAATGCGAATAAAAGCATTTCTTATATATATTACATTGTTTATTATGATTTTGTAAAATAATCGTTAATATTCGCATTGGTTTGTAAAACTAATAAAAATTGTGGAAAGATAAAAATTTACAATCAAAAGAAAAATTGATTAAATTTTATTCTCAATTTCGGATCCCAATGTAAGTCTGAAATCTTTCAATATTTTTAACATTATGGGAGTGTCAGAATCGAAAATAACATAATTATTATTTTTTCCAACAATATATAAAAATGATTTTTCTTATGAATTATTTAAAAATCAATTTTTGATTTCTATTTTTAATTTGTTTTCGTAGTGAAATCTGTCTTTTTTAAAAAATTTAAAAGGAATAATCGTTTATCAGAAAGTTAAAGTTGTTAAAACTTTTTATTAAATTTATTGCGTATTTTTTAAAATAAATTAGTAATGTATATAAAGTGAATAAAGATACATAGTAAGGAATATCTTTTTCAAATATTTCTTATTAACTTGATTCAGTATATTTAATTAAACATTAGGCATAATTTTTTCACTTCTTTGTAAAATCTTTGAATTTGATTTTAAACCCAATTTAAAACATATTAATAATTAACGTGTTAGATTATTTAAAATATACATTTTCTGAAAAATTATACCACAAGTTTGGAAGATATATATATAACTCTATACATTCTGAACTAAAAAATACATACGTATAGTCAATATTTACGAGGAAAACATCTGGTTGCTAAATACAATAGTTAAATGGCAGATTCCAGATATCCGGGTCCATGGAAATCGACCTAATATTGCTATTTCTGGTGCTTGAATCTTCTACAAATTTCGAGCAATAAATAATTTTTTTTGTTACTTCTCATATTATACATATACATAAAATTAAATATATATAATCAAAGTTTTACTATATCAAAATAAATAACTATTTATATAAACGAATACAGATTTAGTAGGCACTATATATAATTATTAATATTTTGTTGATTTTATACAATTAATTATATATTTTATAATACTGGAAAGTGATATATAAAAATATTCTCGGTTGTTTTTCAATAAATACGAAAGCGTATATATATATATATTATTGGGTATATGTATATATTTATTTATTCTAAGTATCACCATCCCTTTCAAATATCGATTAAATTGAAAATAATTGTCTATCCAAGTTTAATTCAGTTTCTTTGATCAATAGCTACTCTTCTTCACATCACATCAATAAACTTTCTTATTGCTCCCATCCATCTCACATATGGTCTTTTTCTAGGTCTTTTACAATCTTTTCAAATGCAATTTAAAGCTTCGAATTTCATATATATTATAATCTTATATAACAACATGTCCAATCCAGCTTAATTTCAGTCTATTAATTCTTTCAATGATGTCAATTATATCTATTTGTTCTTTAACCCAAATATTTTGTTTTCCATAACTTTTTGTTTAAATACATTTGGTATTTGTTGAGTGATCTGAAATGGTGTTGCTTTTCTGTTAAGTATCTAAGCCATAAATCTCTAAGCAAAAACTGATAAAACATATATATTAAAAACTTTCCTTTTCATTCTTGCATTTCTTTTAATATTAAATTATATCTATCAAAAGCACTCTATTCAAAATTTAATTCTAAGATATATTTTGTCATTTATTTTTGATATGTATTAATAATCTGACCAAGATGTATACTTGAAAATATATTTGTATATGTATTATTATTTTCAGATTTATTATTTTCACCTTATTGAACCATAGAGTTACCTAGTTTGTATTTTATAATTATTATGCTTAAATTTTATTTAAAGAGTGTATTCAAGATGTTAAATAGAGTAAAATATCAGTAAGTGGCATATGTGGAATATTTGCAACTTGTGAATTCATTTCTATAATCATCACTGAAATTGATCTTTAATTCTATTCTTTATCATTCTACTTTTTATTTTTCATTTTATAAAAGCTATACTGGTAGATTCATTTTCTTTCTGAGTGACTGCAATTGCTGATAATTGTTATTATATTATTCAAAAGTTAATAACTCTTTATACTGTAATATTTTTGACACTCTAATGGTCATTTGGATTAAATGTCTATCTTTTTTTATTTTAATGAATTAATTCACAATGGTTGTAATATGGTTTTGTGACATTCCAACTACAATCAGGATCTCTCACACTACTAAAATATATATTTGTTTTATATAATTATTGTTTCAAATTTGATTTCTTTGATAAGCAATATTTACAATTGCTATTAAAATGTTTGTATAAAAATACTTAAACAAACATCGCCAGAAAATAAAATAAAATTTGGTGCATTTATTTATATATATATATAATAAAATTACTTTACTTTAACTAAATTGAACTGGTTGTTTTTTTACAATCAATTATTATAACGAAATATATAAGCTTTTTATTATTTTTCCATTAGTTAAAATATGTTTTATAACATTCATTTTAAAAAATAACAAAAATAACTTTTTGAAAAAGAATAAAAAACATTTACAGCCATTTAGACTACAAACAGTATGAGATACTGCTAAAAGAGTGAGTGATATAAAATTAAAATTATGCAATCCAAATTTAAATTAATTTGATTTTACAAGTAGATCTATACTTACAAAGGGACTAAGAGGGATACCTGTTAAATTTAAAAAATAATATGAAATTAAGCCATTTGAAAATTGATACCAGTATAATATACTATTTATATGTTAGACATAATATTTATGGATTAGTCTTTATTTTTGCATTATATTTGCACAATTTTCAAATTATTTCTTGGAAATATAAGTTTTCAAATAAAAATTATTCTTAAAAATATTATTTCATAAGTATTTTGCAGAAATAATTATAAATATATATATATAAAAGACTATGAAAAATATTCAATTTTATGTTGAATTTTAAGTGATCATAATGGCTCTTGTAAAACATTCTTAGTCCTGAAAGCAAAATGTCTACCAATCAATGTATTTCAGGTTTTTTTGTATTAGTTTCCTATACAATACTGACATCTTTAGGGTTTTTTTAAAATTAATAAATGAATATATATTTTTGTTCCAATTTTTATTATTATGCAAGATCAACAAACAAAGCTACATGAGACTGACATTAAGTGAAAGCGACCGAAGCAGCACCAATATAAATGTATAGTGTATGGAAATATTATTTCTCTTAAATGAAAGTTCTCTTAAATAAGATATTTATTTTATAAATTTTTAATGTGCGTAATAAGAACAATAGTTGAAGAGAGTTTTTCTACAGAAAAATTAGTTTAACCACTAAACATCACATGATCTCAATCTCTACAGTAGCACATAATTGTGGTAAACAAAGGCAAAACTCTCCATACAGTAGTGCCACCCTGTGAGAAACAGAGTGATCAATGGATTCCAGAAAGCTTATGCATAAAATCCCTATCTAGTGCCTACTCATCCAATATCCCCAGACTAGTTTTATGCACAAGCCTTCTGGCATCCATTGATTACTCTGTTTGGCACAGGGTGGCACTGATGTATGGAGAGTTTTGCCTTTGCTTACAAAAATTAGCTTAGTGAATATAATATTATCATTCATTATGTTTTGCTACATTCTATATTTAGGGGCTTTTGTATCAGTACAAACATGTAATAGTGCCACCCAGGGCTTACATTACTTTTAATTTCTTTTCATCATTAAACATACACTATATCACACATATCAACTGAACAGTCATTGATGAAGTTTTGTTATCTTAAGTTAATATTTGTAATTTTATCCACTTTATCATCAAAAACAAATGAATTTTTACTCATTCATAAAGTTTTCATTGAATGAGATAAAATTATAGCATTATGTGTTATTTTTATTGTTCCAACACCGATAGTTTTTTTGATAGTCCCTGGTGGTCATTTGGTTGCATTTGATTCTACCTTCATTCTGCATTATATTTTCCCATTTCAATAATTATTTTTTAAAAATATAAGTTTAAGAATGAAAACAATTGCAAAAAATAATTTTTCAACTTTAAAAATATAGGAAATATAATAAACTCAAATATGCAATCAGAACAATTATTTTTAAACCACTAAACATCACATGATCACTATTTCTTATGCTAGCACATTACTGTTATTAAAACAGACAAAACTCTCCATGAGTGGCACTACTGTATGGAGAGTTTTGCCTGTTTTAATAACAATTATTTTTATTATTTTGTATTTGTCAATATAATTGTAATTTCAAAAAATAAAATTTATTTCTAAAACCCACATAATTTTTTTTTAGACAACTCAAAGAATAAAACTACATTTAAATATTTAATGTTCCATTTATGCTTATTAATAAATGATAACAATAATGGTTATGATTTAGATAGAGGTATTTCTTTTTCATCCAATCAAAACTCTGCTTACTTTTCTTGATTTGTATTCCTAAAAAATATTTGTGAATAAAATACTGAACCTAAACAGCATATTTGTTGCAAAAGTAATCAAAAATATATAAATAAAGTATAAAAAAATATGTGACTTTCAGTTTCGCGATTTGGATAAAGGATGAGCTTGCATAATAAGCACAGTGACTACTTTGAGAACAAAAATTCATTAATTTTCAACATTTTGTAATATATTTTTGCACAGTACTGACATCTAGAGATTTTTTTTAAAATTAATAAATCTTTATTTTATTTTCACTTTTTATCATCAAGTGAATGAAAAACTGGCAAATGAATGCTACAGATAGAAGTAAAAAAATGAGTGAAGACAGGTAACCAAATTTTTAGTACATATTCTGAGAATTTTCTGACCTATTACTAAAAAGATTATCTTAAGTAAAACATTTATTTTTATATTGTTTTAATTTGTAATATAATAAACAATAGTTGAAAAAAAATCACAGAGAAAGATTAGTGGCTATAAATATTACCAGTTATTATATTTTATTTAGCATTTATTAAAATAAATAATGTATTTAGATAATACCTGACTATGTATGTAACATAGAAAAGAAAATAAACTGCTGGTCATGTGCTTTTTATAAATTTACATGCAAAGCCAATCTTTGCTTACTGTGATAAATACAGGGATTTAACCTACTATGTGCCTGATATATTACTTAACAAACTCATTGTATAGCAGAAAGAGATGGAATCTTAGTTTGAATGACTTGTGATTGAAGATAAATATTAAATTTTGAATTTATTGTAAATAAAGTGTATTTATATAGCGCTTGATTATATATGTAATATAGAGAGGGAATAAATCTCCAGTCATTTGCTTTTTATGAATTTACAATCACCCATAAATTTCAGTTTAAAAATGATAAATGGACCACTTATGATTAAAGCTTATTATTATATAAGTCAATCTTTGCTCCTTGTATTGAAGTCAGGGATTTAACCTACTGTGTGTCTGATATATAACTCAACAAATAGATTGAATAAACTTATCTATTCTATAGCAGAAGAGAGTGAGTGCATGTAAATTCATAAAAAATGCATGACTGCAGGTTTATCCCTTTCTCTATATTACATACATAGTCAAGTGGTATATAAATATATTATTTAAAACAGTAAATTTAAAATTTAATATTAATTTCTAATTCCAGGTGATTAAAAACGAAGATCTATTTCCCCCTTGCTTTAGAATAAATATGTTTATACAATTAATTTAAGTTATATATTAGGTACACTATCAGTTAAAACCCTGAATTCAGCATGCTGGGCAAATACTGGCTTATATAAAAATAAGTTCTATGCATAGGGGGTTCACTTATGCTTTTTAAACTGCTACTGAGTGCATGAAATTTTGTAAAAATTGCATGACTGGAGGTTTATTGCATTCTTTATATTATATATATTGATAATCATATATAATAGCACAGCAAAGGTACGTCCACTTTTTCTTTTAAAATATATATGTTCTACAATAATATCAACAAATAAAAAATCCTCCTTTTTCTTTTCAAAAACTTTATTTTTATATCTCAATACTGAACATATATATACATTTATATAATACAAAACTCCAATGTTTCAACTGTTTTTATCTCATACAGTCATTTTCAAGGATCTGCAACAACAATATTAAATACATATCAATAAATAAACTTCAATTAATGTAAGAGGAAGTTTTTATGTAATTGAAGTTTATTTATTGATATGTATTTAATATTGTAGTTGCAGATCTTTGAAAAGGACTGTATGAGATAAAAACTGTTGAAACGTTGGAGTTTTGTATTATATAAATGTATATATATGTTCAGTATTGAGATATAAAAATAAAGTTTTTGAAAAGAAAAAGGAGAAGGATTTTTTATTTGTTGATATATTGATAATGTGACATTCTAAATGTGATAATGCTAACCAGATCATAAAACTTCTATTTATTTTCATCAGTGAGGTGCACTGGATTGCAAATACCCCATCAATATTCACTGGTAAAGATTTATAATATTAAATTTATCTTTGTAATTTATAAATTTTAACATCAATGACAAAAACCTCTAGTCAATCATAGAGGTTTTATTTATGTAATAAAATTATAGCATTGGTTTTTATTTTCATGGTTTTACAAGTAATAGGTACAGGCGCATTTTTTTTGCAGGTTATAATGTATTGGAAGCTATATCGTGACATAATTTGGGTTGAAGAAATTCTGTAGATAAAGATAAGAAAATTATTTTACTTTCAATTTTATTCTTAGTTCACATAATCCAATAATGGAAACATCCCAAAAATAATATATATAAATAATGATCTATAATTATGGTGAGAGATCTAAACCCCATCTCACCAATAGTGGTGATATATATATTACCAATAAAATAATCAATTATTTAAACATCAATAAAACTTTTGATGTCATTGTTGCTTTGTTATGTTAAAATATAGATGGTACACCACAGTATTAATTATTTTATTTTTAGCTTATTGAAAGAGAAAGAAGTTATTTTGTTTTTTTTCATGAAAAGATTGCATTCTAGCTTAAAAGAGCTAAAAAAAATTATTATTACTATCAACCAGTATGCAAAACATCTAAATTAAAGCTCACTTCGTTTACTGGATGTGAGGGGAATAAAACAATTATCTGGTGTAGTATTTAAAAAAATAACAACAAAATAGAGGTTAAAAAATACACATCTGATTTATCTGAGTTCAAGAGCATCTACTAGAAGCAAAATAAAATCCCCATATTTAGAAGAACCAATACCATTCATTCACATAGAAGAATCAATATTCCACATTCTTTATCAGTAGTCTTATTGATATACAAATCATCTTTGTTAAACAATATATCAATATATACAGAAATGTCTTTAAGTGAAGAAGAGGAACCCAGAAAATCAAAATATGTAGAGAAAATGCAGTAAGTAATGATTTCTAGGAAAATTATGTCGATCATGGTTTGTGGTCCTATGTTTTAGATGATAAACATAAAGAAAATACTGGATGTAGTTTTTCTAATTCTTACTATACACATGTGTATTGGTTATATGAGATAGAGTGGGTGGCTAAAGGGAGCTTGAAAGTCTGTATTCAAGCCCCCAATATTATATCTAAAGTCCAGGTAAGTAAAATATACTTGTATTTAAAATTCTTAGTATATTAAGAGATTAAAGATAATGAATGATAAAGTCCCTGGAAATTATTAGAATATTCTAAAATGAAATTAATCAATTTAGTTCTTTTTTTCCATGTGTCAAAGCATTGGCTGGAAAGTGAACCTGCGAACCTGGGACAGCTGCATGTAAGGTAGCTGTGTTGATCATTCAACCACCCTAAGCACCATCAGATGGATTAAATCACTAAATATCACATGATCACTATTCTTTATGGAGGCAAAACTTTCTATACAGTAATGGCACTCAGTGCAAGCCAGAGTAATCAAGAAAGGTTTGTGCATAAAATCCCCATCTAATGCCTACTCATCCAATATCCCCCGACTGAGTGGCGCTACTGTATGAAGAGTTTTGCCTCTGTGTGCCAACAGATGGTTCTACCATTTTCTAAGACAATTAAACTGATCTAAATCCAAAACCTCACAAATAAAATCTTTCAAATTATGAAATGAATAAAATAAGAATTTGAAAATATGGTATACAATTGTTGTCAATAAAAAAACATTTAATCAAAAAAGAGCAAAAGCCTGGATTAAAGTCAAGAGAGCAAATAATACACAGAATTTTGTATTTAGAGACAAAAATAATAACCTTTTTAAAACTAAATAAAACAGAACTAAATTTATAAATAATTTTTATCCACTTAATGAATAATATTTCTGTTGTGTAATTTTCACGTGGTATGCAAGATAGGGACTAGTTTGTATCTGCTTTTAACACCTTATGGAGGAGTATAATTATAAACATTTGACCAGAAGACATGTGAAAAAGACATATCCTTAAGATGCACATTTTGTGGTTAACCAGTACCCATAAGTTAGATCAAATCACAATCTCTTACATTTTGGGGTTATACATCCTTTTCACATGCCTTTGGTCAAATGCTTATGATTACATTCCTCCCCAAAGAATTATAAGTGGATAGAAATCAATCTCTACTTTGTGTGAAAATAGTGTAGTGAAAATTACACTACAGATAATATATATATGTGTGTGTGTGTGTGTGTGTGCTCTGTGCACAGATAATGAAGCTATTAATTGTCAGTGAATTATTAAAATTTACCGCTAAGTGCTTTCGGGACAGTTTGCAGTTCCATATTCGTGGTGACTTATTCTATTATTAACTGTAAAATTAATGCAAATTTTATGCAAATTTATGTGCAGATGTTATGTGGACCATTTACAAGATAGGGAATAGCAGATCTCTCTTCTGTTGATTGCCGATGGGTCACCCGCAATGAAGTAAGCTTTCCTAACTTTACGTTTGATGTCGTTTGTTTCAGAGCAAATGACACTGGCTGTGCTAGGTAGAAAAATGTGTGCAGTGTTTCTCTCATGCTCGACAAAAATTGAATTACCTTTAAACTTTGTTTTGGTTCTATTATAAAGGTATCGGTGTTGAGCTACTCTGGTGGCAATGTTAGTTTTGGTCTCTCCATAATATGTTGCCATACAATTTCTTTGGGGGCAGGTGATTTCTACTCAACTTGAGGGGTGAGTTCAGGTTTGATCCTGTCTTTGGTATTATTTATCAGTCTATTGGTGTTGGGAGGTGAACGGAAAGTGACTTCAAAGTCACATGATAGTTGATTGATGAGGCTTTTAGCTGTAGAGTGAATGTATGGGATTAAAATTCTTGGTTTATTTTCTTTCTTGTAGTTGTGGTTTATTTTATAGAAAAATTTGTTAACTTTTCTGTTGATGGATCAATAAGTGTGTCCTATTTTTCTTAAATCAGTTATATAAATAAGCATTTATTTTTAGAGCGTCTGTATACAATTGTAATTACATTCGAATATCAGCCTTTCAAGCTAATTGTGCAAACGCTTTGTGAGTGTTAATAATAATGAATACTTTCTGACCAATACAAGATATAGTATTTATTCCTGCATAAATACTATATCTTGTATTGGTCAGAAAGTATTCATTTATTATTAACACTCACAAAGCGTTTGCACAATTAGCTTGAAAAGCTGATATTCGAATATAATTAAATCAGTTACATAATTGATAAGATTTTTTTCTTTTATCTGCCTCATATTTGCACAAGTTATGGTTCCTAAACATGAATGAAGAGAGGGCTGCAAGTTTATGGGAGTGAGGCACGTAAAAATTAGGGTTTGTCAAATCGCAAACTTCCAAAGGTTTGACTACCATTTGGTAGTCCAGCTTATCTTTATTGTTACTAACACATATGTCAAGGTATTTGACCTGTTTGTCTTAGTTTTTCCAAGTTGTAGTAAAAGTAAGCTTAGTTTTATTCTGGGGGCTATTGTGAAGGTTAATGATGATGTCTTCTGGGGCTGCAATAAATGTATCATCAATGTTGCGTGTATATATCATATGTGGGATTGACATGAAGAATGCGGGTAGTATTAGCTTCTCATAATGGTCAAGTACAACACTTGCCATTATACCACTCAGTGGGAGGCCCATAGGCCATCCATTGTTCATATTAAACCATTTATCCCTTAAAACAGCCATTATATTTAAATCAAGCCATTTTAAAAAATCAATGATGAATTTGGTTCATGTAGATGGGCAGTTTCTTGCAATTAATGTATCGTTGACTATTTCAATAGATTGTTTACAGTCAATGGAGCCGTATAGCTCAGCCACATCAAATGATGCGATTTTAAAATTAGCTGGTATAAACGCATGTTTAATTTTTCCTACAAACATGAAAGATGATTTGATGGTGTAATTTCCAAAGCCTAATGTATCAATAAGCCAGTGATTAACCAAAACTGCTGTGTAAATCTAAATAATTTCAACAGTAGGCTTAATAGAGATAGATTTATATCCACTATACTATGAATAAATCATGACAGTGTCTTTACAAAGGCTGAATATTTTTGTATATACCCATCAACCTCTTCTCCTCCTAGAATCTTTGCTAATATTAAGCTGTACAAGCCTGACAAACCTTTAAGACTTATGATTGATTTTGGAAGGGCACACTATTTCAACACGGCAGTTTTGGTTCATCGCTGGCTTATTGATACATTAGGCTTTGGTGATTATACCATCAAATCATCTTTTGTGTTTGTAGGAAAAATTAAACACATGTTTATACCAGCTAATTTTAAAATCGCATCATTTGATGTGGCTGAGCTATACGGCTCCATTGACTGTAAACCATCTATTGAAATAGTCAACGATACATTAATTGCAAAAAAACTGCCCACCTACACGAACCAAATTCATCATTGATTTTTTAAAATGACATATTTAAATATAATGGCTGTTTTCAGGGATAAGTGGTTTAGTATGAACAATGGATAGCCAATGGGCCTCCCACTGAGTGGTATAATGGCAAGTATTTGACCATTACAAGAAGCTAATACTACCCGCATTCTTCATGTCAACCCCAAATATGATATATATACGCTACATTGATGATACATTTATTGCAACCCCAGAAGACATCATCATTAACCTTCACAATAGCCTCCGGAATAAAAATAAACTTACTTTTACTACAACTTGGAAAACCAAGACAAACAGGTCAAATATCTTGACATATGTGTTAGTAAATATAAAGATAAGCTGGACTACCAAATGGTAGTCAAACCTTTGGAAGTACAGGGTTTGACAAACCCTAATTCTTATGCGCCTCACTCCCATAAACTTGCAGCCCTCTCTTCATTCTTGTTTAGGAACCATAACTTGTGCAAATATGAGGCAGATAAAAGAAAAAATCTTATCAATTATATAACTGATTTAAGAAAAATAGGACACACTTATTCATCCACCAACCGAAAAGTTAACAAATTTTTCTATAAAATAAACCACAACTACAAGAAAGAAAACAAACCAAGAATCTTAATCCCATACATTCACTCTACAGCTAAAAGCCTCATCAATCAACTATCATGTGACTTTGAAGTCACTTTCTGTTCACCTTCCAACATCAATAGACTGATAAATAATACCAAAGACAGGATCAAACCTGAACTCACCCCTCAAGTTGTATACAAAATCACCTGCCCCCAAAGAAATTGTACAACAACATATTATGGAGAGACCAAAACTAACATTGCCACCAGAGTAGCTCAACACCCATACCTTTATAATAGAACCAAAACAATGTTTGAAGGTAATTTAATTTTTGTCAAGCATGAGAGAAACACTGGACACATTTTTCTACCTAGTACAGCCAGTGTCATTTGCTCTGAAACAAACGACACCAAACGTAAAGTTAGGGAAGTTTACTTCATTGCAGGTGACCCATCAGCAATCAACAGAAGAGAGGCCTGCTATTCCCTATCTCGTAAATGGTTTACGTAACATCTACACATAAATTTGCATAATTTTACAGTTAATAATAGAATAAGTCACCATGAATATGGGACTGTAAACTGTTCCGAAGGCACTTGTTGGTAAATTTTAATAATTCACTGACAATTAATAGCTTCATTATCTGTGCACAGAGCATATATATATATATTAATTTATTTTAAGCATTAATGAAGTAAAATCTTAATGAATGATTAATAAAAATTAGTAATATACTTCCATTAAATAATTTGTGTCCAAGTTGTGAGAGTGGCAAGTTATTTGTCTGTTAGTCTGTCTGTCTGTCTACCTACCTACCTGCCTATCTATCTATCTATCTATCTATTTATCTATCTATCTATCTATCTATCTATCTATCTATCTATCTATCTATCTATCTATCTATCTATCTATCTATCTATCTATCTATCTATCTATCTATCTATCTATCTATCTATCTATCTATCTATCTATCTATCTTTCTATCTGTCTGTCTGTCTGTCCATCCGTCCGTCCGTCCGTCCATCCATCCATCCATCCATCCATCTATCTATCTATCTATCTATCTATCTATCTATCTATCTATCTATCTATCTATCTATCTATCTATCTATCTATCTATCTATCTATCTATCTATCTATCTATCTATCTATCTATCTATCTATCTATCACCTAATTGCATGTACAACGGATCATCAGTTGATATTATTTAATACCAAATAGGAAACACATATGTCTATGTAACACAAATATGTTGCAGAACATTCAGTTTCCAAAATACAAAAGAATTTAATATATATATACACACACACACACAAAGATGAATCTAGTTATTTGTTAATATAAATTTAATAGAACAAAATAAATACTTATTGCAATAAAATCTTTTTTGAACTTCTAATATAAGTGATATATCTGAAGTTAATTTAAAATCAATCAATAAAAATAATATTTTTAAATATTAAAATAATAATTAATATGCCATAAAATATAAGTTTAAACCTAGGAAAACGTAACTCTTATATTTTGATATGTGAATAGATTATTATTTAACTTAAAATTATAGCTATTTGTCAATAAAGACTACATTTAAATGAAAAAAGACAAAAAAGATATATCAATAATAATAACAAATATAAACAAACAACCTGAATGAGAATTTTTAAATATTGTATTTCCAGAATGGCGCCACAGTTCTAATATCTATTTCAAACTACAAACCAATAGTATGTCCTTATTCCAGAGAAGATATATGTTCTTGAAAACCTTTTAACTCCAATCAATTCCAATATATCCAAATTATTCTTTCAATAATAATTATTTGGTCTATATAACATTATACCTATAAATACTACTTTATGTTCATGATGACATGAAGAGATATCCTTTCATGAGTATTATTTCAAAATATTATGAATGAATTTAGGACGTTATATCAGGAAATTAAACTCATTCATATCTTAGATAAAATTGGTCAATCAATCTAATAAATCTAATAAATTTACACAGGCATGTAGTTATGATTCTAGTACATCTTGTGACATTTGTATTTCATCTTTAAAATATAGATAACATCCATTTAAAAGGAAAAAATATTCTGATGGTTTATAACATAATGAAGTAAATTTGATGAATTTTTGCTTTTATAATAAATTGTCATTATCCATAAAATTTTCTTGACATGCTGCCCAGTTCACGGGCAGATAATATTGCTTATCACCCATTTATTTTTGTCCAGTTAACTACATACTTTTAAAATAAATAAAAGAAAATCTTGTAAAGAAATTTAAAAGTGCTTCTATTGAAACTAAAACAGTAGAGAGAATGAGTTTAAACTATTCAGTTCTATTTATAAAATTTTTTATTGATGTCAGTGTAACTATCGCAATCCTCTATATTCACTCTTTAAGAAATTTTAGGCAGCATCTCTCTAATAGAAATTGCATTATACAACAAATAAATATAAATATTTTAGAATTATTATATACATCAAAAATGTACATTTCATAACACAAATGCTATTTTTCATTTTATTTAAAAATTAAATATTCTACACCATATATTTTCATACACATTTCCTTAGTATAATATCATACAAATAAAAAGTACAAATATATTTAAAATATTAAACATTTAGTTGTATTGTTTATAATTTACTACTGTGAATGCAGTAACCAAAAAAAAAAAAACATACAATAATGAAAAAATAATAATTTTATCTAAACTATATGTTTATTGTTCACATTTTTTTTTGTAAAATGAATAAAATCAATTTACAATCTTACAAAACAATTAATAAAAAATAATTTTATATCAATACTATTGTCATCATAGCAACACAGTTCATTGCTTCATAAGTTCACATATCCTCCATTTCAAATCAAAACAAATTTTGACTGACATTTTACTATGTACTGAAACTCATCTCAAATTTCAGTAGGCACAATTTATTACTTAGTAGTCCACTTAATGCCACACCTGTTAATAAATATTTTTGTTGTTTATAATAATCTTTAGATTGAAATGTAAATAAACCATTTACAACAACTTTCTATCAAATTCTTTTAACGGTATTTCTACTTTTTTGTTTTTATCATTTTTATACCTATTAATTGCTAATTAAGATCTAGGCCATGAGCCCTCAGATCCAAGACTCCTCACTGACAAAAGCCACAAGCTAGAAACTAGTCTGGGGATATTGGATGAATAGGTACTGGATAGGAATTTTATGCACAAGCCTTCTGGCATCCATTGATTGCTCTGGCTTGCATTGAATGGCATTACTGAATGGAGAGTTTTGCCTGTTTTAATAACAGTTATGAGCAAGCATAAGAAATGGTGATCATGTGATGTTTAGTGATTTAATTGCTAATTCTATAGTTTTTTTACATTGATATTGATGTACATTAATATGACATCTATGCTTTTGTAGGTTAAGATATAATTACTATTTATTTTCTAATTTATTTTTAATCTCACCTATCAAATCCTCATTGTTTTCGATATTAATAACTTACATATTTTAAAAACATTATTCACTAGCCATTAATACTCCATCAAAATATGAGTTTGTACTACTAATTATTAACCTTAATGGTATTCTTTCTTAAAAAATTTTTTGTGCTCCATAAATTTTTGCTATAGCACAATCTTTATTTCCTAATTATGCAAATATTCTCTTATCTATCGAACAATTATTATATATATATCTTAAAAATGTTTTCTGTTATTTTGGTTTATTTTTTATTGACATACAAATTTCTTTTGCTACAAATTATAAATTAATAAAAAACAACACTTTTGTTGTTATTTAGCAGAAATAATATTATTAATATATACAATTAAAATAATTGCCAAGTGATTTCAACACTAACGTGTCCTTATTAAAGCAAACTCTGTAAAGCATGGAGTCCTTATACATTTAAAAAATCACTTTAACAACCAGACTTCACTAATTAAATATTGATGTATGAGCCACATGACAAGAAATGAAAAATTAATAATCATATTTAATTAAGAAATCCCAGGATGCAATTAATTCTAAATAAATTAGCTTTCTGATTAGTAATGTTGGGTTGTTAAAATGATTTTTTATGTTTGTAAGGGGTTCATGTTTTCCAGAGTTTGCCTTGATAAGGATATGGTAGTGTTGAAAGTGCTTGGCAGTTATGTTAATTGTATATATTAATAATATTATCTCTGCTAAATAGCAACTGAAGTGTTGGTTTTTATTAATATATAATTCTTTATAAAACTATCTCACTTATTTCATGCTCTTTTTTTATAACAGCTTTGTCTTTGCATTGCTTAAGCAACTTTTTTTAAAATATTAAGATGCTTCACACTTTTGAAACATTTTTTTAAATATCATTATAATTTTTTTATTATTATTTAACAGAACTCTGGATATTCAACTCTTAAATATTTTTGTATTTCTTTTTCTTCCAACTCATTTAAAATATTATCAGTTAATTGTTGCTTTTTTGTATCAACTCTTAGTAGAGTATTGATTACCTTATTGATCCTATTTAAGTTTGAACCATCTGTAAATCTGTTATTTAAAAAAATTGCAAGTTCTAATTTAAATGCATGTAGAGTTTCTGACGGTCAGGAATATTACCTGTTTATACTGTCTTTCTTAATAATTTCTTCTCTCGTTTTGCACACTTCTTATCCAGACTAGTTAATGATAGCTTTTGCATTGTATTATTAATTAGTACTATAAACTTGAAATATACTTATATTCTGATACTCATTATAATCAAATTCTTCTAAAGTTTAATAGAATTCTTCCATGCCCATTTTTGATTAGCACTGTTTTTTTCTGGAAAATACCAAAAGCATCATGATCAAATTTACCTATAGCATTTTCATCTTTTAATCCTTTTTCTGATGCTTTAAAGTTTTCCATGATAATTTTAAAGTATTTAGCCTGATGCAAAGCATTTTGCAAATCGATATAGAAATCTTCCACCTTTTTAACAAAATGATAACTTGTTTGCTTAAATCTGAATTATCTGCATCCATTTCAGCAATTTTTTCCCACTTTTTATTTACAATAACTCCCAGATTACATTAGTGTTTCAATATTTATAACTTAAACCACTAAACATCACATGATCACCATCTCTTATGCTAGCACTTAACTGTTATTAAACAGGCAAAACTCTCTATACAGTAGTGCCACCTTGTGCCAACCAGAGTAATCAATCAGTGCCAGAAGGCTTGTGCATAAAATCCCCATCTAGTGCCTACTCAACCAATATCACGGATGAAGGTCACACGCCAGAAACTAGTCTGGGATATTGGATGAGTAGTCACTAGATGGAGATTTTATGCACAAGACTTCTGGCATCCATTGATTACTTTGGTTGGCACAGGGTGACACTACTGTATGGAGAGTTTTGCCTATTTAATAACTGTTACATGCTAGCATAACAGATGGTCATCATGTGATGTTTAGTGGTTTAACACCAATCCTGCCTAATAGGATAGTGGTGGCTATGGTTGTTAAAAAGCCAAAGACATGAAAATGTATGGGTGGCTGAACTGAGTTCAGACTCGTATGACTACATAAGATATTGAGCTTAGATTAAAAATATTATTGTTTTCAATTTCATTCTCATGGTTTTGTAGTTAAGTAGAGATAAAAGGTGGCTGCTGGAGGGTTGCATTAAATCCTAAGATCTAGAAGCAGTGCTCTCAGATCCAAGGCTCCTCACTGACAAAAGCCACAAGCCAGAAACTAGTCTGGGGATATTGGATGAGTAGGCACTACATGGGGATTTTATGCACAAGCCTTCTGGCATCCATTGATTATTCTGGTTGGCACAGGATGGCACTATTGTATAGAGAGTTTTGCCTATTTATGACTTTGTAGTAATGTTCATGATTTCTTTTCAAATCATTTACCTTTTCATCATCTCATCTAACTTCACAAAGTTCAACAATGTCACATTTGATATAAAACAGTACATACTCCAAATCATTTAATATGCTTTCATTTGAAAATGAACTGCAGTTATAGGTAGTTAAATAAAAAAGTTATCATCTATTAGCAGCTTGTGACTGCAATCAGGGGATCTTGGTAATTTTACCTTTGGGCACAACCGTGCCCTGCCCAATGACTTTATGGCCTCTCGTAAATAAAATGTATAATTTAATTATATCTCTTATGATTATGAATATCTCTCAAAGATCATTTACATGCACATTCATCCTGCCTTTAAGACAAGTCAAATGATATTTCAATTACAAATTATTAATCAGTTGCCAAGAAAGACCGTGGTCTTGGGCTTGAACTCATAAATAAAAAAGTTTCTAAATGCACACCATAACTGACTAATATATGTTAGTAAGCAACCTAACCATGTTCTTTTATCATATGAATAATCACTTCATAATAATCATTATCATATAAGTAATAACTTTGTAATAACAACTGCAGTGACAAAAACATGTGGAGTAAGTATTAGGAATTTTCCCAACTCAATCCTCTTTAAGGCCTTAACAAGGATTGAAATCAAGTTTCTTTCTATTTAAGCGAAACTCCTTTCTGCAGTAGCTCTTTGTTTGTTAGTTTGTAAATTTATTAAAGGTATTGGAAAAAGAAGAGAAGGTATTGTTATTTATTATGTAATATCTGTTCCATATAAAATAAAATAATATTTAACTCCCAAAATTCCAACACCCATCCTGCTGGTAACCGTCCAATCTAAAACTTTTTAAATAGTTTTTACATCATTGATTCTTAATGAAACATAATTTTTGGGCATCTAATAAAATTTTCATAAATTGTATTTTAAGATTTATAAAGATCATCATCTTTGAATTTAGCAAGACTATTTATTTGCTAATCATCAGAAAACTGTAAAGTTGGAATCCAAGATCTCTTTTTGATTTTGGTCCACTTTCTAATTCTAAATTTAAATAAAATTTAAATTTGGAATTAGAAAGTATTATTTCTGCAACTTAAGAAAGATACAACGACTTTTTATATACGCGATAAAGGCACAATGTTGCGAACGTTAAATAAGCCCAAGCGATTTGAGTTTTTCCTCGTCGAAAAACGTGTTTTTGAACGCGCACAAAACGTGTTTTAAAATATGTCAACCGAACCTATTATATAGGTGCGTTTTTGAAGATTTTGGTATTGTTTTTCTAATTCAAAAGTTTATTGTTTGTACATTTTAAACTTACCACTTGTTATTATTGTGTACATTTTTTGTAAAGGTTTACTTTAGCGACCAGGGCATATTCGCCATCTAGTTTTTAAAATTAGAACTAAAATCTTACGTATCTGCTCCTATATTACAATTACAGTAAATATTTATTAATTAAAACATAAAAGATAATAAAAATAAAATCATTTACCTTTTTAAGCACAATTATGTTCTATGCATAGTAGGAAGTTGGAGAATGCATGTACACCCCATTGCTAAATCTGCTGATATTATTGTACACAGCCCAGTCATCTGAAATTATGCGAATCCCTGGTAAAATGTACCGCTGGATTAGGGCCTCCAATGTGCCAGCCATTCTATCCGCAACTTCTGCCAAGAAGCACTTCATTGACCCTCTTTCAATACCACCAAAGACCCAATGCCCTCTATGTATAGTCCCCCTGTGGTATTTTCTGTGGAAATAATACGTTTCTTCGATTTTGACAACTAATGGCTCCCCATTGTCATCCATTTCCCCGAGAACCATCGAGATAGTTTAAATTCTTAAGTTATAAATGTCGATAGTTTAAATTCTTAAGTTTCAAATAATTTAAACTAATTATTTTAATTAAACTAGTGTAATTATTTCAACTTCTTTAAAATGGTAAATATTTTTTTTATTATCTTTTATATTTTAATAAATTATTTATGTAATTGTAATATAGTAGTATGCGTAAGATTTTCGAATAATAATTTACTTCTAATTTTGAAAACTAGAGGGCGAACATGATTTTTATGCTGTGGTCGCTAAAGTAAACTTTTATCCATTTTTTAATTAAACTGTGTTAGTTACTTCTATGTTTTTTTTTTCAATTTCAACTTGGTTATTGACTGACCGAATTCTACGTTTTTGAATTACAAGTTTATTATTATTTAATTGTAATTGAATGAAGAAGTTGACTTTGTTATTTGTTTCTTCCAAAAATTAGATTGCCTGGCAGAATTCCATTTAGAGCATGTGTAGCATTTTGTAAAAATGGCAGACATGTTTGTGCACTCCAGAAAAACTAGAATTGTTCGAATGGTTGTTGTAGATCGCGCACTGATAACAGAGGAAGTTAAGTAACGTAATGGCGGACGATAATTCCAAGAGATATTTGATGATTGCAAATATTTCTGGATAAAAGGCGTTACCTGATTGGACAAGGATTAATTGCTACAGTTATCAGCAAGCAATAAAAGACGGTGTAACAACTACGCAGGGATAAGGCAGTTATTAGCGGCCATATTTGGAGTACAATGGCAGTAGACGTCTAGTAGTTTTGAGTAGAGATATCTCGTGTCAGTGCTCGCAGTAAATGACCAGTGCCCAGTGGAAATGTAGTCCATGGCTGTAGCTGGAAGAGCCCACAGAAATGGAGAGACCACAGCAGAGTAGAGCATTAGTTGCAGAGAAGAGTATTAGTTGCAGAGCCAAGCATTCATTGCAGAGTAGAGCATTAGTTGCAGAGCAGAAGAGCATTAGTTGCAGAGCAGAGCATTCGTTGCAGAGTAGAGCATTTGTTGCAGAGCAAGAGCATCCGTTGCCAGAGAATTATGGAGATAGAGTGTTGCAAACTATTCGCTAGACTGAGTATGAGTAAAATATTGTGTATATTTATTTGATGATCGCAATGGGGAGACCGCAGCAGAGTAGAGCATTAGTTGCAGAGAAGAGCATTAGTTGCAGAGCAGAGCATTAGTTGCAGAGCCGAGCATTTGTTGCAGAGTAGAGCATTAGTTGCAGAGTAGAGCATTTGTTGCAGAGCAAGAGCATCCATTACCAGAGAATTATGGAGATAGAGTGTTGCAAACTATTCAGACTGAGTAAAATATTGTGTATATTTATTTGATGATTGCAATGGGGAGACCGCAGCAAAGTAGAGCATTAGTTGCAAAGAAGAGCATTAGTTGCAGAGCCGAGCATTTGTTGCAGAGTGGAGCATTAGTTGCAGAGCCGAGCGTTCATTGCAGAGTAAAGCATTAGTTGCAGAGTAGAGCATTTGTTGCAGAGCAAGAGCATCCGTTGCCAGAGAATTATGGAGATAGAGTGTTGCAAACTATTCGCTATTCAGACTGAGTAAAATATTGTGTATATTTATTTGATGATCGCAAAGACATTCTTGCGGATATAACAGCATGTACTGGGCAATTGCTTGTTTCACAACCCGTTCAGAGGAGGAAGGACGGGCGGGGGTGCTACTGATAATCGCCATTTTGTATGCAAGAATCGTCTGCATAAGTGTATAATTCATAGAATATTTTTTACTTTTTATAAAATATATATTTATGTTGGCTTTTTTTTCTCCTGCAACACGGACCACGTACTTTTTTTTTGTTGAAATTGATCGAATTAAATAAGTCAAAAGTTAGTTTGCGTCTGTGTAAAATTCATAAAAGTACGTGTATATCTCGTAATATTTTTTTTTGTTTTTGTAAAACTGTATTGAGTATTATTTCTGCAACCAATGAAAGTTAGGAGGACTTTTCACATTCATATCAAAGCATTGCTAACTTTCTAATGTTTGATTTTGCCAAAATAACAACATTAAAAAGTTAGCAGTGTATTGATACCAATGTGAAAAGTCGTCCTATCTTTTTTTGGTTGCAGGAATAATATCCAAGTACCAAATGATATTTAATATCAGCAAATATATTTTACATTTGCTTATATATTTAATTTTTTAAAATATTTTCTCATTTTTGTGTCGAAGTGTTTAAGATTAACTGTTGCGTTGCTAAAAGAAACATTTGACGTTTCTGCTTGATAGAATAATAAATTGAATGGGCGCGTGATAGAAGTTGAGAAGATTATGCTTTTACCGGACTAAACCCATTTCCGGAATTAAATTTTTGGTAATAAATTTTTTTTTTTCAGAAAACATACTTCAGCTTAGAGTTTTAGTTCTACACAATGAGGAATGACACTTGAATAAAGTTGCCTGAAGGTTTAAATAATATGATTTATTCTGAGTCGTGTTTGGGATAAAATATACAACCATTACATTATATAAACTACGTTAGCAGAATTGATCCGAGAGGATGTAAACGATGTGATAGCACGGGATCTCACTTTTATCAGGGCCGCATGATATCATAACATTTTATCATTTGCTAAGTGTAAGATTTTCTTTTTTATGGCAAAATTCTATAATTTCTAGGCCCTTCAGTGACTATCAAATGCTGAGTAATACAATTGAGCAAATGCGTATTTATAATTTATAAATAAAAACAAGCAATTGGTTATATATTATAAACAGTTTATGCAATTTTATTGAATTAATATTTGAGTAAACAAAATAAAATACATATGCAAAATTTTTTATTTTATTTTAATTTAATACACCATACATGCTTATTCACACCTCCACATATAATATAAAATATATGGGATTTGAACTCAGACTTTCACACGACCCTCAACTCTCCATGCCATCTCATATTGCTGATCCACTTTAACTAAGACAATCGTTTTTGATTTGATTTATATTAATTGTAAAACCATATATATATCTACAAATAATATATTATTTTTAAATTTTTTTTTTATTATATATAAGAGCCCTCCCCCCTCTTTGGTCCCGCATGACAACATTGCAATGATCAATTTTTGTTAAGTCCGATCTGTTTGTTGGATACAAAAGAGCTATAATCTAAAAGTTTATTGGTCTGAGAATTCAGAAAATGTTTGAATAGTGGAAGTAGAGGAGCTGGGTCTTATTCCATCGAACTTGTATTCCAAATTCTATGATTCAACCACAGCACCAAACAGTTCAGAGTGATACAAATTATATTAAAAATACTGCATTATATTCTGATGAACATTTATTCTGTCAAGGAAAATATTACTGCTTTAACTGAATGCTTTGTTTCTGTGTTTTATTCTTCAACACCGACAATGACTTTACACGTCATGATTTTATAAATTTATTTAACGCACATTGATTACGTAAGTAATATTTATTACGACAATAAACCTAAAGCATGTGCGGTCAATGCATAAGCTTGTGGTTAAGACCTGTAGAGGTCCCTACCTTCGCATTTTCAACCGCACATGCTTTAGGTTTATTGCCTTAGTAAACATCATGATTTTAAGAAATTGTTTCTTATTCTGCTTGGTTGGTGTAAGTTTGTATCAGTATTTTACTTTTTAGTGTGAAACTGGAAAATTCTAAGAAAATTATGACTTTTTGCCTAAATTCTTGCTTTTTAAAAATTCTATATACAATGTGATAATAATACTTGCCAGAAGATTTATGATGATGGTATATTTGATGTAATAATATGTTGAACTATTTCCATCACCTATCAGTAAATGTTGAATGTATAGAAAATTGTAAACTTTACACAAACTTTTCTAATACCAACATCTTGTTATTAATAACACTCAAATAGATAACACAGGTTTAGTAATTACACAATGTTTTGAGTAGCATTATTCTCCAGCTTTCTTCAGATGTTGCTGGCCTGACTAGTGATAGTATTACATGGGAGTCAAACCTAACATCTTTAGATTTTTGAATATCAAATTTCAAAGTATGCACTTTAAACAACTAATAGAAATTTCATATATTTATATACGAAATATGCATCTAATCCTCCTACATTCTACATTTTTTTTCTAAGAGCAAGTTTAATTACATCTAATGTGGTAATAAGTTTTTGATTTTATCAATGCATTGTTTACCCTTTAGCTTAATCTTATCACAACCATCCATCAGGCCAGAAGTCAAAACAACCTCCCATACTTAAATACATTGGGAACCTACACTTTTTTAAGTAAGCCATATATCACATGTTATAATTTAACTTTATATATATATATACTTCAGACCACTCAAAGAATCATGGAGAGATGTATGTTATGAGTAACAAGAAGAGATTGAAAATACAATATATGGATAAGAGAACAAACAGGTATTACTGACCTTATTGGAAAAATTAAAAGACTGGGGTTGAGCTGAACGTATTGCTAGAAGATATGATAATAGATGGACAATTGAAATCTTAAACTGGTTTCTAATAGATTGCAAAAGACCCAGAAAGAGACCACATGTGAGATGGATGGATGAAATAAGAAAGTGTGCAGGGGTGATTTGGAGAAGAGAAGCTAAAGATCAGAAAAGATGGATTGAACTTCATCCTGCAGTGGATTGATAATGGTTGTTTCTATTTCATTACATATTACTGAAACATATGATCCAAGACTTGTGGAAAGGATATAGAAATATGCTCTAGAGGATCATTTATCTTTTTCACATGACTTGGATCATATGTTTCAGTAACGTGATGGAATAGAAGTTTAATATATATATATATATATATGTGTGTGTGTGTGTGTGTGAAGTCAAATTGTATCATGTGCTATGGTGCTTACTTGAAAAGTATGAGTCCCTGATGTATCTATAGTGTAAGAAGTTGATCTGACTTTTGGGCTGATAGATGATTGTGATAGGATTGAGTTAAAAGTAAATTTCAATGCACTGATAAAACCTTATAATGCATATTATCCTACAATGATTGTATAATGTTTCTACAAGATAATAAAAAAAGGGGATAAAAACTTATTCATACCTTGCCTGAGGGTGGTGTAGTGAAAGGTCCGATGCACTGATAAAAACAAGTGTGGTAATATGATTTATATAGTAGGCTATAATCTTGGAAGAGATTCTTTTTTGCAATAGCTTGTTTTTATTATGATTTTTATCTTTGTATCATTAGAATAATTTTTTTTTCAGTTTATATCTACTATGCACATGTATTATGCTTCATTTTTATTTTGTACAATATGTGCAGTTTCAAATACATTGCTTTATTATTATGGAATCATTGTCTTTTAATAAGATAATTTATTAAGCCAATAAACATCACATGATCACCATTTCTTATGCTTGCATATAACTATTATTAAAAAACACTTCATACAGTATTGCCATTCAGAAACTAGTCTGGGGATATTGGATAAGTAAGCACTAGATGGGGATTTTATGCACAACCCTTCTGGCATTCATTGATTACTCTGGCTTGCACTGAGTGGCAATACTGTATGGAGAATTTTGCATGTTTTAAGATAATTTTTTCTCATTTTGGGCAACATTATTTTTGATAGCATAAACATATTTATAGGGATTTCTCTTTATTTTAAATAAAAATATTTCTGTGGTATACATGATTTTCAAGGGAATTAATTATACTAATTATAACATTTTGTGGCTAGCATGACAATGAGGAGTAACAGTGTCCTAAAGAAGGATTTTGATTTCAAACTGGGTTGCACATATATCAAATGACTGACTTTTTTGAGGAAATAAATGGACAGAATGTTAAAAAAAACACTAGAAAGAATACAAGAGGAGAAGCAACTGAAGAGACAGCAATGTATTACATTAAGGAATTAAGAATGTCATCCATTTTTGCTGAATGTTTAATTTCTATATTTGATTAAATCTCAATGCAGGGTTTTCATGCCACATACATTGTCAGGATTTTAATAAAATGATTTACTGTTTTAAATGGACAATATAAAAATTTGTTGAAATGTTGTAATTTATGCAAAGAGTGGGCAAGTTGTGGCCCACATGCCATATGTGACCTGTGATAACAATTTGAGCAGTCCATTGCCTGTTCACAAGTATAAAATTGTGTAACTAAAATTTTGTTACAAAATTGTGTTCCTTCTTATTATGGAAACAAAATTTGGTCTCAGGCATAAACACACACACTTGTACATATAATGCAAAGGAATTCTAAAAGTTTTTTTTTCCTGAATCTCATGTACTCAAAAGTAAAAAAAATATTTTTTTTATTTTCTCACAATAAGAAAATATTGTCCATCCTTGCTTTATGCTAAACATATTTTTTCGTGTAATTCTTTTAAAGCATAGCTTAGTTTTATTTTACATGGATTGATATATTCCTTGGTTATAACTTTCAGATGATTTTATTTGTGATTGTATATTTATTTTTAAATAGGATTCATTAATACAGGGTCCTACATTTTCATCTCGCATATTTTATAATGTTGAGGGCCTCAACGAATAGAGATAACATAACCTGCCATTTTTAAAACAGGTAAAACTCTCTATACAACATGGTGTTGAATCCAGTCAAGTAAAATATATTTCTTTGATTCAATAAAGATTTGTTTTTTTATCTAGCTAGACTATTGCCTTCCTAATAACCTCAATGAATGAGTATCTTGCAGCTAGAGAATAAAGTACATTTAAAAAATGTAAATTTTCACAATAATTGAAGAGCCTGGTAAATTTTGCATTCTTCTCACTATAACATTATGTGAAGCAGTTGGAAATATCTTAGCACTGCTGTTAATGATTTATTAAAAATATATTTAGCTTTTTTTCCCATATGTCATAGCATCAGCCAGGAGGCAAACCCACAACAACTATCTGCAACCAACTGCTTGCTCGCAAAGCAGCTGCGCTGACCTCTCGGCTAACAATGCTTGACAAAATATATTTATCTTTAAATTTTAAAGAAATTCTCCATTATTTAATATGTTAAGTTACAGGTATGGTGTCATGTTACAGCATTTGGTGCTTTAACTCAGTCTAATTTGGGTTAGAATGTTTTAGGTAAATATATGTTGATTTGCAATAATCTCTCTTTAAATAAAATTCTTATTTCAGTAGAATTCATTTTATACAGAATACAACTTGTACTTACAGGGCAGCAAAATTAAAATGTATACCGAATGCTTTTTAGATTTACCCAATTTTAATGTAAAACTGCTACAGAGGTTAAGATAAAATTATAAAATTTTGGAAGACACATTGGACTGAATATAGATAACATCCTGCACTGATAAATGTAATGCGTTCTGCTCAGTAGTCTTTATTTCTGACAGTAAAATATCTTATTTCAGCTTAAATATTTTTGCCTTTCTTTTGAATTTGAACATTATTGTCAAAAAGTTTTTAATTCATATGTGTTGTTATAATTTTAATAAGTTTTCTGACTGCTTTAATTTCTTATGATTGTCTCAGTTTTGGATGGGAAGTTTAAAATTTGATAGAAATATGTTGCTTTTATTTCAATACCTGTTTTTGTGCTTTTCATGATTCATTACAATAGTAAAGTTGCAGAACCAGGGATAAAGGTCCATGGATCACGATTTAATTTGGTCACTAGTAATGATTGATTGTTTTATCAATTTTTACAAGATCTTTTTTAATAACAATGACACTTCAGTCAACTATTTATTCTTGGCATGGCTAGCTTTGTTTATGATTTTATATTTTAATTGAGTATTTATGTTTGTTAGGAATGTTCACATAAAAGAACATAGTACAGTATGATGATATCCAGTTAATCTAATTTTTAAGATAAGATCTTTGTGTTGTATTAGGCTGCTTTTAGAATAAACATCATGATTTTTAAAGAATTTTGCATTTTTAAATGAAAATATGTTTTAAGTAGAATTACACTCATTTTAAGGGAAATGCATCTTGGGTAGAATTTTTTTTCCAGAGGTGTAACCTCTGGCAGGAAAGCATCTGTTAATTGATTTTTTTTACATTTTAATTGATATATCTCAATTTGTAATGGATATTTGAGTATAATAAAATAATGGTTCAGTATAGTTTAATACAATATTATGAGTGGTGCACTTTGAAACTTAAGATTCATAAATTGTAGTTCTAGCTCTGTCCCTTTCTGTGTGATATCACTTCCAAATATCTATTGCTAAATGGTTAATATTGATGAACTTAATCATAGAATTAATTAATAATATGGTGATGCGTTGCGGTGAAACTTTTTTTATGTAATAATTTGTAGGCTTTTTTTATATATTCTAATTTGCAGACTTAGCGCTTTCAGAGCCCTTGTTGCTCCATATTCATAGTCTTTTCAGATTATTAATATTATATGCAAATTTCCTCCTATACTATGCATTTTTTGGAAATGGCAAAACAAGTGTCTCTTCTATTTATTGATTTGGCATCACTGGTGATGAAAAAAGCTTCGTTAATTTTTCTCTTGATATTATTCCTTTCCGTGCATAAAATGTCAGCCTTGGAGGGTTCAAATCTGTGGTTGAGCTCTTGCTGATGGTCAGCAAATACAGAGCTGCCTTCTTTTTTGGTTATTGCTCTTGTATATGTGTATTTGTGCTGAGCCAATCTATTCCCAACTGTGGCATAAGTTTCTCCATAATAAACCGAATCACACCCCATTTGAGGGCACCCAATTTTATATACCACCTGTGGTGTTTCTTCAATGTAATTTGGATACAGTGCTTTTGGTGGAAATGAAATTGGAAAAAATTATGGTTATATGTCTGAGAAGAAAGTTTTTTAATAAATGTGTTTTATTAGTTTGTACACATGGATTTGAGATTTAGATATTTAACAGAAAAAAAAGTGGGAAATTTCAAAATGCTAAATGAAGTATGGATGGTTGTGTGTTTGGAGTAACAAGAATGAACTGAAAACAAAAAAAAACAGGTGAGAGAACAAGCAGGCTATAAAGATATCATTGAATGAATTAAAAGACTGAAGTGGAGTGGGGCTGGACATATTGCTAAAAGAAATCTTAACAAATGCACAGTTGAAATATTAATCTATATTCCCAGAAATTTTAAAAGACCTAAAAAGTGACCACGTGTGAGATTGATTAAATAAAAAAATGTGATGGGATTATGTTAAGAAGAGAAACTGAATTAAACTTGGAGATGTCTTCATCCTTCAGTGGAGTAGTAATAATGTAATATGATGATTATAAACTTCTTATGACTTTCTGAACACTAAACCACTTAATCATTACAAAAGATTTGCAGAATATATATTTGGGGTAGGATACAAACTGAAATATCCTAGTTACGAAAGCAATGCTAACATTCAGATAAATTTTACTTTTTGCAGATAATTCATTAAATTTATTTGTTAATTGTTTTTTGATTATTTCATATTCAATATTAAGTCAGAATATCTTTTGTTCAGATGGGTTTCGTTTTCTAATCTGAAAGAAGGTCATAATTTTTTTATGTCTCACCTTATTATAAGAAAAAAATAAAACTTGATGGAAAAATTTTAGTCTTATTTGAAAGGTCGAATTTTCATGTAGAATCCATTTAACGTTATTATAATAATATTTAATATATGTATGTAATCTCTGCTTTTATGTTTTTCAAGGATGTGTATGTGTTTATTTTAAAGTTCTTTTAAGTAAGTAGAAGGATGTTTAAGTCTATATTGTTTCTCTACTTCCTTTCAATCAACCGATACACTTGACCATTCATGCGAAAAAGATAGATGACCCCCCAATATATGTATTTCATGCAGAACTAGCACTCATCAGTAGGGCTAGATCGTAATCTTCCACACATATATACAATCAGTGCCCAGCTTATATTAAGATAGTAATTCCTTAAACTTTAATGGGCAGGCTTCTATCTTCACACCTTTTCAACTATTCAACCATCCATTTCATTGAAAGACCAATTATGAAATATCCAAAACCTTGTGGATTTGATATTGTAGCCATACCCATGTAGACATTACATCAATATAACCCCTCATATTATTGGACCATTATGTATACATGTATCTTAATAGGAGAGGAATGGGCTGAATTTATAGATGTTTGAGATGGAATGGGAGATGAATGAATGTAGAATGAAAAATCCTACTTTCAAATTCCTCTCTTTACTTATATAAGAAATATTCAGTACACGGAATAAATAGGCAATTACTTATTGCCTTGTAAATAGGTGTATATATATATGTGTGTGTGTGTTCATCCCATTCTTCTATAAATATATCTATATGAATATGTAAAGATCCAATATTATGAGTGATTAGATTGACATAAGGTCTATATGGGTATGACCTCAATAAGGTCTTTGAGAATTCCATCATTGGTTTTTCAATATAATGGATGGTTGAATAGTTGGAAGGGTGAAAAAAATTGAAGTGTGTCCATTAAAGTTTAAGGAAAACACTGATGATCTGGCCCATCTGATGAGTGCAGGTTCTGCATGAAAAGGTATATAGGGGATCATTTATCTTTTTTGCATGTATATTGTCATGTGCATCAGTTGTTTGGAGGATGAATATAGCCTGAAAAATCTTAAGTTCAAATCTTTCTAATAGGCTAATTAAAGTTTTATTTAATTTTTATGTAAATCCATATTTATTTTTTTAAAACAAATTGTTATCTTATTAGAAGATATGTACTATTTTTATTTTAGCATACTTTATCTTTCAATAAAAAAAATGTATAGAAGTTTCACTTTCGGATATATTTCTATGTTATGAGATTGTCTTTGCTTTTAACATAAAAACTCAGTCTCATTCAAGCCAGTATGCTTTCGGATTACAATTTTTATATTTTCTAACTTTTTTAAGTGCAAATAATCTGTTATTGGAGTATACCATTTTAGGAAGAAAGATAGTTTTTCCCCCAATAAAGAACAAGAAGGAATGATTTTTGCCCAATTGAAAGCATTTGCTTTACCTATTGCATTTCTAGGAATAATGCCTTTTAAGTGATATTTTTTGTCCTTTTAATGCAGTTCTATGGTAGGTATCTGAGTTATGACAAATATTCTGGTAACAATCCAAAATTTAATACCCCAAAGCAGAAGACAATCTGATCTGATTAATTTTACTCCTTAAAAAAAGAATATCAGTTATCTTTTTTTCGGTACATTTTTTATGTGCTTAATTTCCAACACTTAGTCATAATATTTTCATTTCAGACAGATCGTTAAAGTTCTAACTAATTTTTACTACCTTCATGTATTGCCCAAGATTTACTTCATTAAGACTTGCATAAAAGGCGTTTTATTTATGATGCTTTGTTATATCTTCACTTTAATAATCTATTTCCCCCAAAATAGACAATTTTAGTACAATAAAAATAAATTGGTTGCATAAATCTCCAATCAAAAAATAAAGAAATGCCTACTTATCAAGCAATATTTTCTGATAGGAAGATTGAATGTGGACTAATATTAAAAAATTTTTTTAAAAAAAAATATTTTTAACTCTTCATACGCATACTGCCTGTGATAGAACTTCAAACTAAAACACAAACTGCTGCACTACTAATATAATTCCTGTCATGTGATTGCAATTAAGTATGGCCATTCCAACGCCCAGAGAGGGCAATAATGGTAAATAATAATGCATGATTATATAAACAAATCAATGAACAATAAATACATGTACACATAACACAAAAGCATTAAAGCATTGGATCATCAAGATATAGATCCAGGATATTGTCATATTTTAAAAAATATTTATAAAAATGCAACAGCAACAATTAGATTATATAATGATATTAGGAAAGTTTACATGGAGAAGGGTGTAAGACAGGGTGACTCCATATCTCCAAAACATTTTACAGCAGTATTGCAGGAAGTATTTTGTAGATTAAAATGGGAATCTAAAGGAGTGAAAGTAAATGGAGATTATTTGCAGATGATGTAGTTTTTTTTTTTCAAATAATGCTTTAGAGCTGTAGGAAATGCTGCAGGAGTTATCAGATGAAAATAGGAAAGTAGGACTATAGATAAATGTTAAAAAGACTAAAATAATGTTCAATGGATTTTCTCAAAATATGAAAATAAAGATTGATTATGATGAATTACAAGAAGTTAACAGCTATAAATTACATTGGTCAGATTGTTAATACAGATGGAAACATAATGGATGAAATTAATCACAGAATTAAACTTGGCTGGAGGGTTTTTGGTAGAAATAACTTGATACTAAAAAGAAATATGCCTATGTGTTTGAAAAGAAAGGTTTTTAATAAATGTATTTTATCAGTTCTTACTTATGGATCTGAGACTTGGACACTTAATAGAAGAGCAATATAGAGACTTCAGACCACTGAAAGAAATATGGAGAGATGTATGTTGGGAGTAACAAGAAAAGATCGAAAACACAACATATGTGTAAGAGAACAAACAGATGTTATTGACCTCATTGAAAAAATTAAAAGACTGAAGTGAAGTTGGGCTGGACATATTTCTAGAAGAGATGATAATAGATGGGCAATTGAAATCTTAAACTGGATTTCAAATGATTGTAAAAGATCCAGAAAGAGACCAAATGTGATATGGATGGATGAAATAAGAAAGTGTGCAGAAGTGATGTGGAGAAAAGAAGCTAAACATCAGAGAAGATGGTTTGAACTTGGAGAGACCTTCATCCTGTAGTAGATTGATGATGACACATAACACAATTGAACCATTATTCTGATTATTGGATATTTCCCAATGCTGTTTTTTTAGCTTTACAACTAACTTTTATTTTGAAAAATTTCAACACTAATATTTAATTGTATCTCCGATGTACTCTTTCTTCAACCACATACTTCCAATAAAGCCAGTCAATGTCACACTTAGTTAGAATATGTGATTATATGTTGAACTATTTCCATCATCTATCATTAAATGTTGAATGTCTAGAAAATTTTAAACTTTTATTAAAACTTTTCTAAATAAAAACAACTCATAGTATTACCACACAAAGACAATATAGATTAGTAGATTGTGCAATGTTTCAAGTGGTTTTATTCTCTTCTCTTTTTTTGGTGCTTCTGGCCCGACAAGCAATAATGCTAGCATAGGAGTCCAACGAAAGCTATTTACTAACTTATGTTGTCTTTTTGCGTTATTTAGTTCAATTTCTATGCTAGAATCATTATTGGTCAGACCAGCAATACCTAAAGAAGAGTGGAGAATAAAACCACTTAAAACATTGTGCAATATACTAACCTATGTTGTCTTTGTGTGTTATTCCTAATAGCTGTTTGTATTTGGAAAAGTTTAAATAAAGTTTAAAATTGTCTAAACATTCAACATCTAATGTTAGATGATAGAAGTACTCCAACATATTCTCACATCCAAAATATCATCTTCTTTAGAATATCTTTAAATAACTTTTGTAATGTAAATGGGGTGTGCTCTCTCATTTTATCTTTACTCGAGTTCACTATAAAACATATCTTAGGCTGTCTAGTGTTAGTTTATTGGTTTAACATGTCCAAATAAATTTACATGTCCAATTAAATGATGAATAATTCATAGTAGTCTATAATATCACAATCTGTAGTTGAAAAAAATTTGATTGGTCTGATAATTATGTCATCATATTTTTAAAATTTATGGATTCTTAAATAAACTTTTTCAAATGCCAATTTATTACTCAATCTAAAAAATAACATGTCATTAATACCTGTATTAATCCTTCTTCAAAAAAAAAAAGGATCTGAGGTAATAAAGCAGTAAAAGACCTCAATCAAAAAATAATATGTGATCATCAACTTTTATAGCTTGCTAATTTTTATCACTTTATCATCATAATTTTTTCTCACACCTAAATATTTAGGAAAGTTTCATAGGGCAATAGTAGAACCTCTAACTATTATACTTGTTTTAGATTTAAATCCAGATTGAGTTAACCATGCAATTTCTTTGATTTTGTATTGAGAGGTAGAATTATTTCTGGAGGAGGAGTAGTTAGTTACTTGATCCACATTGATCCGAATAATTATCCAATACTGATCAGTAAATCTGTATCCAGATACTTCTTGCTGAAGAGCAAAACAACAATGAAAAATCATCAAACTTTCATCATCAAGAAATTGATAAACTTGGTGATTCTTTCTCTAAAAAGAAAACTGTAATACCAATAAACTAATGCACATGCGCTTTGTAGATGTCACTATATGTTAGAGAAAACCTTATCCTACAATGGGCTAGTCATAGTTTGTTTTAACTGTACAACTATATGATAACTTTTGGTCCGTTATATAACTAATAAAATTATTATTTAAACAAGATTAAGATATTTGTTTGATTTATAAGTTACATTAAGTTACGAAGACTTTATTTTACATCATCAGATTTTCAATTGGATGGACAGTTGAAGGGTTGGAGTGTGGAGTGGATTGAAGCCTGACCATTAAAATATGAAGATTGGCTATCTTAATATATATCTGAGCACTTATTGCATATATGTGTGGAGATGATAATCTGGATCAACTGATGATTGCTGGTTTAGCATGAAATATGTTTACTGGTGATTATGTATCTTTTCGACATATATGTGGTCGGGGATATCAGTGATATAAGATAGAGGAGTGAGTGGTGTGAAAGTTTGTGCTCATATACCCTATATATTACATATATTGATGCAGGTATATAATAAGCCTGTATTTCAGTTAATACACTATTCAATGTATATTCAAGTTATGCACGTTTGAGTCCATTACATCCTTAATAAAATTATTATTTAAACAGAACTGATTAATTTGATTAATTCATAAATTACATAAAAAATCAAATTTGATAATTAGACGATTTTCTAACACTTTTTTTTAAAAAAAAAATGTTATTACCGTATATATATATTAGTGTACGATATATAATATTGTATTTATAAACTCCAATCTTTCTCCGTTTTCATTATTTCAATTTTTGTTGCAAGCTATCATTATAAAGTAAATAATTTAAAAATAAGTTTGTTTCAAAGTGCAAAATAACCTAATTAAAAGGAGTTTAGTATATTTAAATTATACAGGTGCGTTACAGTAAATTAATGAATAAACTGTTATGAAATTCTACATTTGAAGAAGTGGTGATTCGTTAATTTACGCATGCTCAGTGATTTCAATGATGCGGACAAATGAATTTTGTGGATGTGTTTTATTTCCTAATACAAATGATTTTGTCACGGACCAACAGTATAAAACATTATTTCGTTCCGATACGAATGCATGACGCTACTCTCGAGTACGGAGGAGGAATCATTTTTCATTTCAATTGGATCAAGATTATAGATCGAATTCCAGCTGTGTGATAAATCTTTCTTCTTTTGGATTACTATTTCAAGTCAAAGAAATAAAGGTTAGTGAAAAAAAATCAGTTTTTATTCTTAAAACTTTTATCACATGTTTATTAATTAGTTCGGCACTAGATGTCATTTATTTCCAATATGATGTTTAAAATGAAAAGTGTAAATGAAAAGTTGAATGAGAAATGTAGCGATTCACATAAAAATATACCCGTGTTTAAATAATAATAATTAAATATGCAAAATAAACTAAATAGTTGCAATTAAACGGAGTTGTTTTATTTAATTAGGAAGTATGGAAAAAAATTAATGAATTAATTAAGTATAAATAAAAAGAAATGTAATTTATATTTGAGATGCTCTTTCTGTGTTTGAATTGAAAATTTAATATATTATAATTCGGGACGGAGTTCTATTCTTTTCACGACTATTCTTACAGAAAATGGCTATTTTAATTAAAATTAAATAAATAAACAGAATAATAATGAGTTTAGCAATGATTATATAAACCAATCTGTAAATCACTGGTAACACCCACATACAGAACGTGCTTTTCCATTATTCGTTTCATTGCGATATTGTCTTTTAACTTCGGCAACAAACTTTTCTTCCTGAAAGACTTCGACACGTTGTCTGATTGTAGCTTCTCAATGTTTTCTGTTCTCTGCCATGTCTCCCCGAGGAAAACAATTAATATTGCACTTTTTTAAGAATGTCCTTGAAATAATCTTTTATAACGTAAACGGGCTGTCTTTTCTATGAAAACTATGCTCAAGTTTACCACAAAATACTTACGGAGCTTTGTAAAATTGTGGATAGTGAATAGTTTAAACGATATATAAAAATGGGCATGAATGATAAGATGCAACTTTAGAAAAATACTACCATAATTGTAATATACCTGCACCAACACCTAGTAAAAGGTTTTTTGTTGTAGTGTATATTGCTTAACGGTATACTTTGTTCGCGTTGATTATCTGTTAAAAAGCTGAGTTGTAATCACGAAATACGAAAACACTTGAATTTTTTATGCCATTACTTTTCACTAATGTTGACACACATAATAGCATATAGGCAATACAAAGGTATTAAATTTTATAAATAAAAAAATACGTAATAATAAAATATCTTTTAAATATAATGAGCAATAGACTTTAAACATATGCAAGCTTGTTATTCATAATTCATCATGATCAATTTCGATTGAACATTGTAGTATGATGTTCTCTCAACAATTAATAAATATTCTCCACATCACTACCAATAGTCTTGTTTTTTAAACCATTCATCTCACAAAAGGTCTCTTTGTATGTCTTTTATAATCTCTTGGAATCAAATTTAAACTTTCAACTGTCTGTCTATTATCAGGGATGTCACATGTGGGTATGCGGGTTGTATGCAGCACAAAGGTACTTCATTAATGGGGGCACCAAATCACTGTGATAATTAATACAATTTATATGTAAATGAAAGTGTTTGGATTCATGAATCACTCCATGGTTAGAAAGATGATTTGATTGCAAATATTTTTTATTTAAATATAATAGGATTGCTTTTTATTTAGATTTTTGACAATTGTGAGAAATATAATTAAATTTTGGTACTTGCAAGTTTTCAGGTAAAACCAAGATAGTGGCTGTATTTTTGACAAATATAGTTTCAAAGGTCTACAATCTCCTGAAGATGTGTTAGTTGTTAAATTAAAAAAAAAATCTATTATTAAAATTTAAAAAAAAGTAATAAATTTTGATACATTTCATTAGGAATTTTTATTTCAATTTTTTTTTTAATTATATTACAATGTGGAAGTAACAATATGCTCTTAACATTATCATGTTTTAGTTCAATTCAGTTTGTTCCTTTCTGTCAGCGGGTTTTTTTTTTTTTTTTGGTAAATGCCTTCCCGTCACAGAACATGATGCAATGGAGTATTTTCAAAGTTATGGGATCCTACCCTCCATAAAAGTATGCATTAATGATCACAATATGAAACTTTACATTCAAGCCTTACAAATACCCACCTCTAAACCAGAATTGGCAGGGGAGGGGGTTATAACAAATAAATTACAGGAAAATAATTCAAGAAAAACTTCACAATGTCTTAACATTCTGAATTATATGTTCATTTCAGTAAATTTAATTTTTTAAAAATAACGAATAAAAATTATGGATTTGACTCAAAAATGCATGCGGTTGACATAAATAAAGTGTAAATATTATATTTATATATTTTTTAATTCATTTTTCTGCTAATAAGTTAATGCAAACCAAAGAAATAAAGCATAAATATGGTAATTAATTTTTACCACAATAATTTCTTTTTTCAAAATAACAATAATAATAACAAATAAAATGTAAATATTAAGTACAATGTTTCCTAGCAGTAATTTTTTTATAAACATTTTTGGAAGGCTCTCAAAACTGTAGATTTATCAAAAATACAGGTTTATATCTTGATTTATCTGAAAATTCACAGTATTCTAAATATTATATACTATATATTTCACTACACTGAACAGATAAGTGCCATTTCCCCACATTCAATAATCAAATTTAAATATAAATGAAAATGTTTAGACTTCCAAATTACTCCATTGTTGTAAACATATCTGATTGCAAATATTTTTCATTTAAATATAAAAGGATTAATTTTTTACTCAGTCTTGTGACAATTGTTTGAAATACACCAAATATTATATTATCTATCATTGCAGTAAACGGAACTGACTGGTGCCATTTTGGTGCAATTATTAATATAATTTATATGTGAATGAAAATATTTAGATTTCTGAATTACTTTTATTTAAACATCCTAATTTGTGTAAAACAAATAACACATTACTGTTAATAATTTATTTAAAAATAAACTTATTTAAAATATATTACGTCATAATAATTATCATAGTAGGTAATTTACATGATATGTCATGTTTTATAACCTCTCCAGTATAATTTTTTTGCTTTTTTTTTAAAATAGCGATATTATGATTTTTCTTTCTAATACTAATATTTATATATTTTAGTACCGATATTTTTTTTTATCTGTTTTACTAATCTGCTTTCTATTGGATTTGGACTATCATGGAATTTGTTATAGTTAAAAAGAAATTTTTAAAAAGATATTATTGTATGACTCTCATTAAAATGATATGTTTAATGCCCCTTTGTTGATTATAACAACCATACAATATCACTTGTAATTGCTCTATTGATAAAATATCTACAGAATTCTTTATCTATTCTAGAGGAACAAGCCAATCATTTGATTTTTTAAAATTATTTTAATTTATCATTAAACAAAAGAAAGTGCAGCTAACTTTGTTAACAAAAAACATACAAGTATGCATGAGAGATCCCAAATAAAACCAAGTAGAATACAATATTTATTTTTAATTAATTAATAAGTTAGAGTTGACCTAGCTAAAGCTAATCAGTATTTATTATATTGCAGCCACAAAGTCAGGAGATTTAATGCATAAATAAAAAGGTAAAAGAATAAATAATTATAATATTTTAATATTCACTGTCATCTGTTAAACAGAATTATATAGAATTCATTTTGTTTTAAATAACAAATTTTATTTCATGGGCAAAAGTGTGTGTGTGTGGGGGGGGTCTTTCATATGATAAAATCATTTAGATATTTTTTAAAAAAAAGTATTACCTTACTTGCAAAAATAGATACAGTAGAATTGCACAAACTGGTGCTTATAATATATAAATATTTACCTATTTACTATAAGTTATAAATATGCTTTCAAATCAATATTTGAAAAAAATAATACATATAATGCAAAAAAATATATTTCATTTCTTTCAATGTATTGTTGTAAATATGTTAATAACATTGTCCTAATTTAATTTTAATTCAATATATAAAAATGCTAATGACGAGAATCGTTTTTGACTTGTGCTGAGTTCACATTACAATGACAAGAATATGTAATCAGTACTTTTACAATTGAATTACTTTACATGTCATTTTCATTGTAGGGCCTACAAATTACAGAATTTTGGTAACAAAAAAAAGGAAACATAGTTTCAACTTAGCTTATGATAAAATGTTTCTTTTTTTGATTTCTGGAAAAGATGCAGCTTATGCAGGCCTAGGATCTTGATAAATATGAAGTGTTACGCCATCATGTCATCCTCAAACTGACTCAGTCCTTGAGTCTAAGGGCACTGATATTTATCTTGCACAAAGGTGTCTCTTACGCATACAGTGGCCCTGTCTATTATCATCTCTTCTAGCCATTATCTTCATAGATATCACATGCTACTTTTTGATAATCTACTTTCTGACAATCTGTTGTATGGTTTTTAACTTTGCATTAGCAAATCTTTTATTCTCATGTCTTAAAATTACTGCTTAATTATAAATTTTCATGGTATTCTACTCGTAAACATTATAACTCAATAAATAAAATTGTTATTATATTTTTTTAAGTATCATTTACTCTAAAACAGTTTTTAGAGTGCTAATTACTTTTCACTGATTTCATATGCTCAATCCAATTTATATGAGCATTTACAAGTAGAAGATTCAGCACTATTCCATTCAGAAAGCTAAACAATATATCAATTAATTAATCCATGATCTTAATATATGAATTAGAAAATAGATTAAAGCAAGAGATTCAATGTGTACAGATAGAATTAATTTAGAAGATAAAATTGTCTTGAAAGATAAACTTAATGAGTTAGAAGATAGGTGGAAGAAATTCCAATATCAAATGCAAACCAAAATTGATAAGTCAGAAGATAGCATAGGAAAGGGATAAAATTGGACTCAGAAGATGAAAACTAAGGTTGAAAAATATAAAGTAGAATGTCATAATAAAAATAAAAACCTAGAAGCTAAGCTAAACAAATGTGAACAAACCAATAATATAAAAATAGGGAAAATGCAGAATAAACAAAAACAAGAAATTAAAATTTAGAAACTCAAATTGAGCAGAATCATTCAAATTATATTAACTTAGAAATGGTATAGTTCAAAGAAAATGACCAGGTTTCCTTAAGAAAGAATTTCTTCACAAGCTTAGATAGTAATGATAAATTTTTTACCCCTAGAAATGAAGCTTTTAAAACCTAAATAGTCATGAATATAAGCATTTTGACTGGGAACATAGGAATTTTGCTTGTTCACAGAATAGAACCAATGCTGAGTGTTTGATTTATGATTATAGTAATTTAGAAAATATAGCTTATTACAAGACTATAATCAGGGGGGGGGGGGGGGGGGGGAGCCATGATGCTAGGGAGGGGGGTGGGGGGAGGAGGGGGGCGCCCCTTAAAAAATAAAATTTTAAAAAAGAAAGGATCCCTCCCTAAAGGGGGCCCCAAAAAAAATTTGATTGGGGGGGCCTAGTACCCCGCCCCGGCTCTGACTATAATCAAATGCATAAATCACTACGTCCAATTTATAGTAATGACTATAATTATATTTAGTATAAGCAGTCTATATTTATTAAAAATAAAGAATTTTATTACATTAATCAAAATTTATGCAACCTATATAATGTTATAGATTTATTTTATAAATATCCAGTTAGGATGAAAATTAAAAATGCAACAATATATTTATGATTTTTGTCTTATTAATTTTTAGTCTGTTTGAAAAATGTAGTTATATATTTAAAATTGTAGTTAGTGTAAAAGGATTTTCTAATTGTTAAATGTCCAAGACGTATTGCATCATGATGAATTAAAACAATGTATTTCATTTGATTTAAATTATTATTTGTTAGTAGATCTAAATTAAACGAATATAAAAAATGTTCCATTGTATGAATGTCCATACCAAATAGTTAAGAAATTTGAGGAAAATGCATTTCTTCTGGAAAATGAGAGAGACATTAAAAGGATATATTATGCTCATAATTTAAAACCACACCATAAACCACTGTCTTAAATGTTTAATTAATTTTTTAAAAAAAAAAAAAGAGAGAATGTGTAATTGTACATAGTCATTGATTCTATTGTTGTTTTGGTATGAATTTAGTTAGTTCTAAATTATTAATGAAATATTTAATTAGAAGTTAGTAATGACTTTATGTTGTTGTTTATAATTTTTTATTTATTTTTATCAAGGACAGGAATATGTGACATGCACATCCATCATGTATTGTTTATCTATGGTCTATAGATACATAGATAAATAAAGCAAACAATTAGAAATCATTTATATTTAATAAATCAATTCAAATTTAGAGTGAATGCTGAGTGAATTTATGATTTATTTAATTCAAAATAAAATATTACATTTATCATATTGAATGATTATATAGAAATTCACGGACCAATTTTAAAAGAATGCATTGTTGCCTAGTAATGAAAAACTCAGAAAGGAAAAAAAACACCCAAAACTTTCTTATTCTTCAGAAAGATTTTGTTTATTTTACCTGCTTTCCTTTAATATTCTGTGGATTATGATATAAGCTATAATGTACTTTGAGTAGAGAGTATGAAGAAAAGAGCATGAGCTCTCTTTAGTTAATGTCTGCAAAAATAAATAAAGTGAGTAACAAAAAGCACTATACTGAATCATTTGAAGTCATTGAATCTTTAGATTTGATATGAAACATAGCATTTAATAATTTAACTGAGAATGTAAGTCAATCAAAAACAGTTGATAATTAGAAGGTAATTGTAATGCTCTTGTTGCTGAGAGCATAATTAGTTTTTCATTTTCATCCTAGTACTGTTTATCTCTAGTCAGTTGTAATTTTGGTTAAAGAAGTGATGGGTTTGATAATAAACATTAATGGAGCTAAAAATTACATTCTTAAACATTAGGGGTCTTAACTCCACTAATAGAACCTATTAACTGTAATTTTGGTGTTTTGGGTTTAAGAAGTGGTGGGTTTGATAGTTAAAAATTGCATCCTTAAACATTAGGGGTCTTACCTCCACTAATAAAATTTATCACCTGAAACAATGATAAGATATTGTCCAATTGCATCTAACAGGTCTTCTTGAAACCAAAATATATAATAGTTCACATATTAACACTTCTATTTACTTTGTAAATAAAGGTTTTGCAGCTTTCTCTAAATCTTTCAACTTTCTCTCTGCAGGTACAGGGATTATTATATACAAATTTAGCCCTTTTAACTCTTTTAAAATTTGATATTGTACCTGTCGGAAATGTATGTCTATCCAACAAGATTTAGAATCTGAGCAAAAGTACCCTGAATCCAATCATGACCGAGATACACAGGTCAGGAGCAATCATGAATTCTAACCTGTTTGCTCATTTCCCAAATCTATAACACTACCAATAGCACCTACAGTGATACTACCTAAATTAATTATTTCCGGGCCCGGTGCTACATCATTTTGCATGAGAACTCAGCTGATGATGATGATGAGAGATTGAGTGAACCCAAGAGATAAGTTAAAAACATATATAAATATAAATATTATTAAGGAGATTCGAACAACTGGATTAAGTTTAAAAATATAAATATTTATTTTGACAAAATTCACGATGATTTTATATGTATATATTCAACTTCACGCATTTAAAACTTTATTTTTGGTTAGAAATATTTGACGATCTTGATACAATTATTTTATTTAGACAGATATAAATTTAGTGCGGCATTTAAATACATAACATATATTTAAAAATCGGATATTATGTAATATTACAAAAAATAGATTTATCTGGGTGGTTGGTGGACTTTTATACATTTAAAAAAAACAACATCTAATGATATTACAATAGAGTTTCGCTGTTTATACGAATTCATGGAATGCCCTTGGAATTTGATATATAATTTTATTTTCATTTATAGAATTTATTTACAACAATTAAGTAAGGATACATTCTGATCAAAATATACTAAAAACATTTATTTATTAAACATTTTTGACATTTAACTATCAAATATTGTGAAACTCTATCAATATGGGGAATGGCTTATTTCAATAAAGGGGAGGGCAGCTTCATGAGAGGTTGGATTTAAACTCCAATGAAAAATATTTAAAGAGAAAAATGTTTCATTATCACACATCATTACGATTTATTTTGCTAAGCAGGCCAGAAAATGAAATATAAGAAATTGTGGTGAGAGAGAAGGTGGCAACTTAGGCCAAGAAAGCATCATTCTATTTGAAGGTGGTACACCAGATTCAAGCTTGAGCAGTACCTAATGGAAAGATAGGTAAGAAGTTGCTATGGGATGGATCATGGCAGAGCCATGCAAAGCTTCAACTACACTAACTTGTTATGAATGAGAACACTAACAAACCGGAAGGCTTCAAATCCCTGGGACGAGGTACGGGTGAATTAAAGCAGTATATAAATATATATTTGGAAAAAAATGACAAATAAATATGATCATGAATCCCTGGAATGAGGTACAGGTGAATCAGATCAAGCCCTATATGGCTTATTAATAATTTGACGTATGCTAGCAACGCTATTATAAGAATATAAAATCATTGAATTTAAATACTGAAATAAAGCCTTAAATGGTTTAACAAATATGTAATGATATGCTAAAAGAATGACCCGTGTAAGATAGAATCATTAATCAGAAGTTAAAACTATAATTAATGAAGTGTGCATTGCTTCCCCTTCTTGAATCAATACTATTTTGTTTCACATAAAAAAATTAAAATTTACGCACATAAAAGTGCAAATAACAAAATAGAATAAGGTCACCAGCCTTTTTTTGGTGATGGTGATCAATAAAGAAATTAATAAAATTAACAGACACCAATATTGAAAATTATTAACACATTTTGTATAAACTTATGATAAAATATTTATTTAAAAGCATGTATTCATTTAAAATACAAACTTAATCTTACAAGCTATTTAGAAATAACTAACAAGAACTCATTAATCCCCCCTTTCTATTCCACAGTGGGATATAGAAGTTTGTCAGACTGGGTTTAATTGGCATTTACAAATAAAATTAAGTGACAAATATAAAAATATCATTAAAAATAAATTATAACCGCACTAAATTATAAAAATAATAAGAAGTGTGAGTTGAATGAAAAGTTTTTACAGTAGTATTATTTAGATAGAAGAGAATCAATATAAAGAAAATAACTATTAATTTAACATACTCACCAATTAGTCAGTCAAAAGAGATTCAATATACAGAAAACAATTTTAAAGAGTTAGAATTCAGGTAATACAATTGCAATGACTTTAGACTTGTTACCTCAGGATTGCATGAAATAAAGTACTGTTGAATCTTCTGTGGCAGATGACATTCTTTAATTTAAAACATGTCTCTTGGCCTTGGCAGTTCTTTGATGGCACAGGCACACTTGAGTGGTAGGAACTATATCTCTGCATGGTGAAGAGTTGAGCTGAAGATGGAGGGGAAGGCGGCTTAGGCCCCTTCTTTTAAAAATCAAACAGACATGAAGTCAGTTAGCGACTATTGACTGAACTCTGACACAATAGATTTTGGGGCCTATTTATACCAGTTTTCAGTTATTCAAAGGATGTTTTTAATTAAACTTCTTAACTCTAATTGAATCTTTAATTTACAGAAATATTCTCTCTCTTGTTATTGGAGATGCAATCGCAAGATAACTGTCCAAAAATAAATTCAAATCAATTTCCAGATTGGAAATAGATTTGATAAAAATGTTAACAGCTAACTAAATCAATTAGCTTCGTTTTAAATTTTACTTTCATTAACTTTAATTTGAAAATGTCTTTTAAAATCATGAAACAAACTAATGTTCCCACCCCTCTAATTACTCTTGGACAGTCAATGATTGCATCTTCCATCTTGAATATTTGTGTAATTATATGAAGAAAAATAATTGCAAAGTATTAAAAATATAACTAAGAAAAAAATTACAAAATTATTTACAAGATTTGGTTGTGCTTTTATATATATAAAAGCTCCATTAATATATGTATATATCTGAGTCACATCTAGAGATATTAATATTAAAATAATTAAAGAATTTTTATTTAAAATTTATATTTATAACTTTTATAGACGCTTCTCAGAAATATACATATAGTTTATATATATGTGACAAAAAAAAGCAGAATGAAATGTGAGTTGTTGTAGAGCAATGAAACTTGATCTTGAACTAAGATCGACTGTTTCAATATATTGATAAATACATTACTATTATTTCATTGCGACATAAAACAATGATGCTAGATGTAATTTTTGTATATATTCCTCCTGATCTTACAATAATGAACTGGCTGATTCTCATATTAAATTCCATGTTTGGCTCCTCACTCTACCCATGCATACTTATAAATTTTAATTTGTTATATGAAAAATTTGTTAAAAAGTAGTTATATCTTTTTTCCTTTCCACTGTTGCATGGTGAAGGTTTTTTGCCAAATAGTTCAATTTCCTTTAATAATGGAAGGCATTCTTTACTAATTGATTTTATGTTTTATTCCCTATTAATTCATCATTTTATTAATCTAGAAATTATAAATGCATTTTTTCAGACCATGCTGCACTTGTCACTAAAATTGATCTTGATTTCAATAATAAAAATATAATATCCATTGGACATACTATTAAAAAATTACTATCATCTAGAACATCTGAATTTCTGTTTTCAGAAATTTATATGTGTTTAAATAAATTGAGCAAGATTGATATGATCTAGAACAAGCCTGGATAGCAAACATGACTTTCCATATTACCAGAACCATACCATCACCAATAGATTGGCACTAATGGAAAAAGTCTACCAAAATATTATTCAGATTCCATCCTCAGAAAATAAACAACAACAAAAAAAAATCTTAAAAATTTATATAATGGAACAGAATGAACACTCATAGAATATCTAGCTATAAAAAAGAGGAGAATATTTATTGGATAAACTTATACATGGTACCCTCCTTTAACCAGAGTGCCAACAACCATCCAAATGCAAATGGACAGTTAGTGGGATTTATATGTTGAAACCAGCCTACTTGTATTATAGGGATAAGTTGCAATCTGGCAACTTTTATAATCTTGCAAAAAAGCCTTTTGGTGAGTTAAAAGAAGATAAATTCTTCCCAAATGGAAACTGGAGTCCATAACTGAATCTTTCCATTTCAGCCTTCATGGGATACCTCTTTTTCTAAATAAACATTTAAATTAATTTACATCCAATTATCAAGCAAATTTCCTATCAAAAGAAATATACACAATACAAAATTTATATCCTATATTACTAGTATCTTTTTTTTTAAAAAATAAAAGATATCAACCATTGAAAAACTAAGATCAATTTCAACGAGTTCATTGGGAATCAAGATATTGGAGGCTGTTCTAAAAGATAAAATGGAGCCTTACTTATTACCTATGCCCTCTATATGCCAATTTGCAAAAAAGGGCTCATCCACCAATCAAGCAGCCTTATATTTAGAACTGTTATTGACATGGTTAGAGTAAAGGATATTAAATCTGTCTTTGATACAGTTCCTATGGACATTCTGATTATCCCTCTAGCTGAAATGAATATACCTAAAGCTTACCTTTATGTCTTGACAAATTTGCTTCAGAACAGGGAGTATATGTAATTATAAATGGATGAACATCAATGCCTATTATACCCAATTGTTTTATATCTCAAGATTCTCCATGGAGTGCACTTCTCTTCTCAATATACATACATGCTTTACTAGCAGCTATTAAAAAAGAAATGACAGGCATATATATCCCAGACTTAAACATCAGTATTAAGTGTGTTGCTTACATAGAGAATATTGCAATTTTCTTATCATCCAAAAAACAAATTCCACTTGTAATAAAATAGCTAAAACAATACACTGACAAATTCAAACTCATGTTTAATATGGGAAAAATCACACAGGATCAATATTATAGAACATTATAAAAAAAAACTAGCCTTTTTTAGGTTTTTCTTTTTACTTAAATCCTACACAAATGAGAATAAGTATTCAAAACCAATTAACAAATAAATAGAATATATAATTAATTCCGTAACAAAAGCTTATTTCTCTCTATATGCCAAAGTTTCATTATACAACATGCTAATTGTGACTAGAATGATATATTATACACCAATTGTCAAAGGAGTTTCACTACTGAAAAAACTTCTTTGTGGTAGAAGGATTTCATCAATCTCAATCAGAAAGCTCCAGTGTTTATTGACAAGCAGTGACCTGGGTCTACATTCAATAAAAGTATTTGAAATACAAAAATCATTTAATATCATCTCAAGATGTACTGAAATGTTTCCTTACCTGGAAATAGCATTTAAAATTATACCTACAGATAGCCACCTCCACTTACAGGATATTTAAAGGTCATTAGAGACTTAATCCTAGAATTACAAAATCTTGTTTATATTCACCCAAAGGGTAAATATCAATATTGGGAAGTACATTTATTACTTTCCCCAGTCACAAAAAATAAATAACTACATCATAAATTTAAATATTGGTCACTTGATTTTAAATTCTTTCATTTTCTAATTAAAATCAAAGAAGCATTACCTACCAATTTTTTTTTTACAAATATAAAAGACAGATTCAATCAATAGTTGATTGCTGTGGTCTTTGTAAAAGGGAGTCCAAAATCCAAGCTCACATTTATTTCTCATGTCTCAACTTTAACCAGATGAGGGTGGAAATACGAGTCATATTTAAGAATAAAATATAAATATTGGATATATGTTTAAGGAATTTGGTAAAGGTCTTTTTTCGAATGTGTATGCTAATATCTTTGTTCTCTATGCTATAAGGTGCACAAGATGCTTATGTGTCTATGAAAACAGTTTAAGAAGACCACTGATTGCTTTCAGAAATAAACTAGAAACAATAGAAGAAAGGGATAGAAAAGATTCTGAACACAAGATATATATAGTGTAATGGGATGGGGAGGACATCCCTGGGGTGACAGTGGAGTGATAGTGAAAAAAAATATTTCAAAATATAATAAGTATTATTGGTAAAGATATTAAAGTGAGAAGATATTAAGTAATGTTAATATCTTAAAAGATATAATATTTAAGTAAGATTTATTTAAGGGGGGCATGAGATCAAGAAATCTCTGAGAGATCAGCCAGCTAGATCAGTTAACTCCTTAGAACAACTACAATCATAATTAATCATATACCAGCATTATAATGCAAAAGTAATTATAAGTAATACTCAAAATAAACCACTCATCATCATGAATGATCAACAATTAAAATAAATAAGTACAGTAAATCAACAATCAATCTTGTGACTGGATTGGAAATGGGTCTTCCATAGACCAGGCTAACTATTGAGCTCTTTCCCACTTTTGGCAGATTATTAAAATGATTTGGATGCACTACTTAAGAGCTCAACCATCAGAATATATAACCAGAAAATCTAAACAATAATTCTGGGATACAAAAACATGCTGATCAACATCAATGCTCAGGCCACTTGTATTGGCCAACTATAAACTTAACTTCTAATAAGACTAAACTAAAATAAAAGGTAATGCATGGGCTTTAATAAAGCGTATTCTCTTTTGCATCAGCCAGGATGATAATTGATTGTCTCTGGATGGCCAAAAGCACTAAATACCTATCCCTATTCAACCATTATACTCGAATGAACTTGGAGAACACAAGCCCTATTACTATTATTGTGATCAAGAGATGATTTATATAATATTCTATAACTATTTACAATTAAGTCATTGGAATAATTTTTACACTTGAATAAGTTTATTGAAAAGCAATAAAAATGAAATTAAGGTCTTATAGGATAAGGCTTCTGATTTTGAGTAATATAAAATAATAAAAGTCATCATATTGTAATTTACAGGATTGCTACAAAATTCAATTTATTACATTGATTTACAATGTCTCTTAATGAGTTTACATAAATGCATATATACATCTGTACATAGACACTCATTTTATAATATACAATGAAAACATTTCAATTAACATAAAATAATTATAAAAAATGATTAAATTTTACATATGTATTATATAATTTAATATATCCAACACACAGTTCTTCTTTTCAAAATAGTTCATATATATCTAATATAGAAATAAAACAAACTAACTCCTTTTTAAAACTTGATTTATTATGACTATAATCATGAAAAAGGAATCCGATGTTTCGACTATTTTTTATAGTCTTTTTCAAGGCACACTAAAATAAAATATATATACACAATAAATATCACATATTCCAAAAAAAAAAAAAATTAAATTAATTAAAAATTACAAAATATAAAATATATCCATAACCAAAATTTTCTTTTTTTTACCTTATCTCACTCCCCTTACCTATTACAATCACAACTAATTCCTTTTTAAAAATTCTATATATATCAAATAAAAACTTTTTAATTAAAAACCTATTATTTTCTTTTATCTTTTTTTATTAACATCCTATTTAATTCTGGTTTTATTTCATTTATGTATACACCCTCTTTTATTATCCTTTCATTATATGACTTAATACATTCCAAAGGTTTTATTTCAAAATCCCCATGCTTAAATTTATTCTTATGAATGTAAATAGCAGAATTTTTATCACCTAAATGCTGTTTTAATCTAGTTTTTAATTTATTTTTACTAGTCCCAATATATGTCATTTCTACATTCTTTCTAATACAATTCAAACATTTTATCAAATAAACTGAATTCATAATGTCTAACTTATTATAATCCCCATTATTATTAATTAAAAAATTTAAATTTGCTTTCTTTTTATAAACTGGACAAATTGAAACATTATATTTCCTATTAATCATTTTAACTAATTTCTTAACTTTAATAAATAAATCTTTAGATATATTAAAACCAACATAAATAATCTTTTCTCTATTTTTATTCCTACCTAATCCCATTCTATTCCTTATTTTATTTATTAGAAAACAAATGTTCAACTACACCCCTAGGATAATCATTTATAAAACATTCATGTGATATTTATTGTGTATATATATTTTATTTTAGTGTGCCTTGAAAAAGACTATAAAAAATAGTTGAAACGTCGGATTCCTTTTTCATGATTATAGTCATAATAAATCAAGTTTTAAAAAGAAGGAGTTAGTTTGTTTTATTTCTATATGTATTATACTTGACAAGCATTTCTATTTGCAATACAATTGACAGATATACACACACACATACATGTGTGTGCATAAAATTTCTGAACATATTTAACTTGTTACATAAAAATAATAAATGGTTAAACATTTTAACTTATATTTTTAATAATACAAGTACTTTATGCTAGGTTTATTTAAACAGCATATCAGTGAAATATATTAATTTACTTACATAACATATTTGAATTGTTATATAAAATACAATAAAAGATTTAAAATTTACATATACATGTGTGCATGTATATATACAGAATGACATTTACCTATTTTAATTTGTTACAATAATAAAGTTATTAAAATATACATTTTCATAATTAAATTCTTTGTTGAAATTATATATCATGCACATATTATTTTTATGGTAAGTTTTACTTTGGTGGGTATAGTTTCCTTTTTACTTTAAAATAAGTACTATCAAATTTTTGACAGTTGATTGATCTGAAATATCTTTCTTTTTTCTAGTCTAAAAGATTTTTGGGAAATCTTTTTCTTGACTGTTAATTATAACGTTTTCTTTTTTAAAAAATTATAAATATAAATTTAAACCTTTTTTTCTCCTTTGATAAATGATTTAAAATAATATCATTTTATATATATCTATCAGTTATTAAAAATGTCATTATTACTAAGGAATATGAAAATAATTTACAAAACATATATAGCAAATCGTCTCTCTTCTAGTTGTTTGACACAAGTATATTACTTATTTGTTTTAGTAAGTTACTAAGTTAAAATGTCTTTTTAAAGGAATATTAAAAAAATACAACTCACTGTATATACATTTATCTGTGCTTCTCTGGATATGACACAGCAGCATACATATAACTCTTTTTCATCAACTGATGGTTTCTCTTGATGGAGACCAGTTCAGGAAATCAGTTAAACATTGACATTGAATCAGTTCCCTTCTGTCTAGGATTGATAAATTTCAGGCAAGTAGGCTGTCATGGATTGGGCTCCAGGTAAGCTAGCTGTCTTGGTTTGAAAGATTTCAGGCAAGCAACTGTCCTCTCCACATTTAAGGCTATGAATTTCAACACAACGAAGTGGGTCATTTTTCTCCATGTGAATTCAAACTTCTGCAAAGAAAAGTAGTAGCAGATCCTGGATCTATTTTCCTGCCTTCAGCTACATCAATTCATGGTAGCTATTCTGCCTACTCTCTGCTACAGCCAACAACAAACTGCAGCTATCTATTTTGGTGAGTTAATTGCTGCCACATATTCAAAAAATTTTAATAGCCAAACTATTCTATTCAGCTCTTACAAAAACTACAATCCAGGCTGCAGCTGATATATTTATCAGCCCTTTTATACAACACCTTGATTGAAAACAGAGTTTTTTTATCTCTGTAATCCCTTTTGAAAACAAGCTTGAAATTTTTGTCAAAGTGTGATATACATGTTTTCACTTACGGGATTTCTAATAGATAAAAAGTTTGTTCAATTAATTAAAAAATTTCAAAAATACAATACTTGTTTTTAAATTTCATAATAATAATAATAATAATAATAATAATAATAATAATAATAATAATAATAATAATAATAATAATAATAATAATAGTAGTAGTAGTAGTAGTAGTAGTAGTAGTAGTACAATATTTATATTTATTCAGACCTTTTTAAAAGTTTAATTTATAATAGAATTTTATTTTAAATCAGACTTATTTAACTCTTTAAAGTCATTATTATTTCAGGCAATGTAGAAAAATATCTACAAAATTTATGTCTGTGTTTATTTCAACTTTTCCTTTATTTTACATATATATGCACACATACTATATTATTGTGTGTTATATAACCCAACTGGATACAATAGAAATCCGGTCAGGACCTCTTTCAATCTTCAAACTATAGCATGATACACTCGCCTCAGTAATAATATCTGTTTTTTATTAATTTGTTGTATCTAGTGTCTGTGATTTAATTAATCTTGTAAAAAAAAAGTAAATAAGTGTAACCAATGTTTTCTTTTCAAAGAATGAATAAAGTATCTTTGAAAGATAAAAATACAAATTATAAATTTAATTTAAAATTAAAATGATTAGTGCTGTTTTATTATACTTTTGAGCATTTACATGCACACACGCATACTGTATTTATCTAATATGGAATGTTTTCTTGCTAATATATTGCTAAACTTTACAATTATATTACATCATTTTATTTAAAATAAAACCTTTTAAATATTTTTCAATTTTCAATTATCTTTAATAGGAGACAAACTATAAAAAAAAAATTTCTTGTTGATTTCTTTTTACTGACATCAATTTTTTAAATGCATATTAAAGAGAAGGAACAAAGATTAATTCTAAACTCTGTACAAGAAGAAATATTAGGATAAAGGAAACAACATGAGTTTAGCCATTTCTTTTAAATCAGAAAAAAAAATTTTCTTCCCTCCTGCATATTTTATATTACTTATAATATTTTTTGATATAATGTATACAGAATTATTCATACGATTAACTACAAATATATATATATATATTAAAATAGTAAGATTTGCTGTACAAATCTTAGTTTCACCTTCTCTCACTTCTTTCCTACCCTCATACCCTAGTTCAAACCCCAGTTTATCGTAGTGTCTGTACTGCCACTTATATGCTGAAATCCTGCCTAAATTAGATCACAAATGAATTAATGCTCACGGTATATATAATTGTAAAACCCAATAATTATTTATTGGAATTATCTTTTCATTTTCAAGCCTGGTAAATTAGAAACATACTTGACATACGTCATCATTTTTTATGTTTTATCTTTGTTTATGTCATGACGTTGGTTAGTTAAGGACACTTGTCGTTAGTCTTATTACATATACATGTGAGTGTATTTATTTTCTTAATGTAAAAATCTAAGACTTTTTAAAAAAAAAAAAATTGCTTATCATGTTGTTTTGCACACACACACACACACACACACACACACATATATATATATATGACAAAGGATAACTGTTATTTGATAATTACCTGATTATGCTTAGTATGGTGTAGATTAGTGCCGGTGGATTGTTGGTTGTAAGTCATCCTTACAGTGCCTTTCAACTAAATAATATAGAGATATTTTTAAGTGTATTCTCTTACGAATATATTTATTTACTACAAAAGAAATTGAACTACTAACAAATCTTTTTTTCCTTGTCAGTGTAATAAAGAATATATCTATAAAATTTTATTTGAAGAAACTCTATGATATGGCTACTTAAAAGGAAGCTAACTTCTAGCTTCAGACAAACTAAATATTAATGGCTACTTAATACTGACCAAATCGATTTTAGAACTGGCATTCAAAAATTGTTCTAATTCACCAAAATGTCTAATGGTTATCTATTTAATGGTCAATAAAATAGATGCATATATCTATGATAGAATATTGTCACACAAAATAAATAAATTAAGGATTAGTACTAACACATAAAAAATGAGAGGATTATTTATAAAGAAACATTTTTTTATTTTATTTTATTTACCCTAGTTTGCTTATCAGCTTATTTTCTGTGTATCAACTGGATTTATTGTGAATAGCTTCTAGATTTGCATGCATAGTATTCTATTTAAAGACAATTGGACAGCACATAGATAAAGTGTTGTTGTTTCAAGAACTAATTAGGATAAATAAATTGTGCAGATATTTTGAAACTGAAATTTAAACATATTCAACACATACTGTGAACATACCTGCATCTGCTTAATAACTATATTAATTGATCATAATTATCAAAGGCTCATTGTATAAAACCACATTGCTTATTAATAGTAATATTAGCGATTAAGCCAATGCACATGCAGTTTAAAGATAAATTATAAATGAATACTCAATTTTTCCAGACATGAGATATAGTATTTTAGAAAGAATGGAATGAACCCACCCATTCTTTAGACCCAAATGTTTTTGTATGGGCAAATCTTAAGTGTGCGGAAATAAGAGCGTGAAGGTGTTACACGATTACTTTAAATTACATTTGTTATGTTTGAATGAATGACACTTGCGAAATCTTTACAATTTACGAACCATCAATCTTTAGTTGAAATTAAACATATATAATGAGCTATTATTTTATAGAGCACTATGTTTTTTTATGTAATAGTAATATTAGTGATTAAGCCAATGCACATGCACTTTAAAGATAAATTATAAATGAATACTAAATTTTTCCAGACACGAGATATAATATTTTAAAAAGAATGGAATGAATCCACCCATTCTTTAGACCCAAATGTTTATATATGGGCAAATGGAAAACTTTAACAATATCTCTGGATAATTGTGTTCTATTAATATTGGATGTTTACATATGAAAACCAGAATCTTATAGATTGCTGTCTTATTTAGAATTTTGTAATGTTAATTTGTAGTTATTTATATTAGCTCTTATTGTAAAGAATGAATGATAAAATATATAAGCATAACTAACAGAAAACAATGACAATTGTCGCAAACTATAAATTAGTATTGAAGCAGTCAATGTCTAATCATCATCGAGCTTCATGCTTCACCATCTACACTAACCTCCTGTGGGGCCTGCAATTCAGACCTCACCATAAATATATGCCATTCACCCACATACTGTCTGCATAATGATTAGAGAAATTAATAAAATTAAAACTATTTAGTAAAGTAAAACAGTAGTGTGCATGATGCATATATATATATATATATATATATATATATATATATATATATATATATATATATATATATATATATATATGAAGCAATAATGTTATTAAGGTTTATTGCTGACAACTAAACATTTTCTTTATATAACTAAATTTTTTTTGTTATATCTATATGTATTTTGATTTAAAGTATTTAATTAAACTATTGGAATGTAACAACAAAGAAAAATGAGGGAGGTGCGAAATGCTAAAATAATCTTTGTTTAAATTCAGCTTGTTGCCTTTAATTAAAATTGTCAATTGCAATTAAGATCAAAAACAAATTGTTTATCAGTTTTGTCAAATGATTTAAAATAGCTAAAAATGGTATTTCGAGCCTTATCTGTATAAAAACATGTTGTTAATTAAATGTTGTTTGTAAGGGGATTATAGAGATAGTATATAAAAGGAGCCTCTAAGACCTTTTTGAGGTCAGTCAGTTTAGTTTTGAAGCATTTCAAGACCTTAACTTTTAAGAAGCCAGCACAATACCTGCACGATGAAGCATGAGTAGAGGAATCTTTCACCTTTCTCTTCTTCTCTCGAAGAACTGTCTGCCTGAAACTGCCATGTTCCATCTAGCAGACCATACAATATGATTACTTCCGACTACTGATTGCTAATGACACCACTATGCTGTTTTCCTTACGTAAAACCTTTAACGTAGAGTTGCCTTCATAAGTCAATACTTTTGTAATTTGTAATCTATAGTTCAACCTTCATATCTTAATTTACATATTATTTTATAAGCTTCTGCTAATTTTGCTTTTAAACTCTCTCTCTCTGTAATCTTTTATTAATATCATATATTTTAACTTACCTTTCACGCTTAATTAACTTATATATATATAATTGTGTGTGACTCCATTAAGATTTTATGTATTTTGTTTAATGTATAGATATAATTTATTTTCTTTAATATGCCAAAATTTCTAAATTCGTGAGTTTGGAAAAGGGGAAAAATAATTGTTTAACTTGGAAAAGAGCTGGGATTATTTAAAACCTATCAATAAAGTTTTGTTTATATTAAATAGAAATTGCTCGCAAGTTTGGTTTCATTTTAAATTTGTTATTCTTGAAGTCATTTAAAAACTTTTATTGTGGATAAATTCTGCTAAGTTTACTGCTTTGAAATTGTATTTAAAATTTTATTTTAAAAGATTGTGAACCTTGATTAATATAATTAGTCCTTTCTTTCCCGCTGTTGTCTAAAGGGCTAGTGTAATCTATAATACGTATATGGGAATCGAATTTAAATATAAATTTTATCAGTTTAATGCTATAGAAAAGTGTTATTACTTTATTACACTTTGTTAAATGACTCAGAATTGAAAACAGGCTATTGCGCAAGAGGTTAGACCATTTCCAAACTTTAAAATAATATTATTTGAAAATTATATTATAAAAATTATATTGATGTCCAAAAAATGTTGCTGGCATACATTTTCTTTTATTCTGATATTTTATCTTTCCATTTCTTGATTGCTTTGTCATTGGGGCATCGGAAGCATGAAGCTCCCATCCTACTTTTCAAAATCATTCGTAATCAGGGACACTCTCCCTGTGGAACGTGAGGGTTATGATATTATGTGCTGCGGAAGACAGCACATCCAGATCAGGGCTCTCAAACCCAGCCCTCCAATATCGCTCCACCGGAATGCACGGACCTATCAAATCTAAGTTTGTTTCAAATATTCTTTTAAAATGATAAAATATCCACAATCGCCATGAATGCCATATTTCTTTATTGTATGCTAGTACCACTACTCTGCTCTTTAATTTAATCACCGTCTACCTAACCTTTGTAAGTCGCAATGATGTGTTAAAGATGATGATTCATTTCATAAAATACATTCAGTTCATTGAGTTAAACTGCTTTCTTTTAAAAACCGTTATCGATTCCCATAGATGTAAATCTAATTTATATAAATCATTGCATAACTTATTCTCGGAAATGTAGTGCATTGTTTGTCTCTTGTATACTTATTCCAAAGACGCTATGTCAAAACAATGCCGATCAAACATATATAATAATTTTAAGATTGTAAATAAATGATTGAGACCGTATGTTTATATTTACTTGTCAAAATGATTAATGCTAATTTATAAGATATCTTTCTGTAATTCGAATCTGTTCCGATCTTGTAGATTGTTTTAGGCATCCACAACATACTGTTAATAAAAGTTTATTAAATTGGCATATTAAATTCTGCACAAGTTATAATCCACCCTATAAAATTGTAGTCATTCAATAATTAATAAAGCGGATTTTATAAAACAATTCCCAAGTTTTGTAAATAAACAATGTCATCCCAAGCGTGAAACATTTTGTAACATATATATGTGTTTTCTCAATATTTTATTATATATATAATTTCATGTAAATCCTGGTTTGTTGTTGAACTATTATTTTCGAATTAGTGTTTAGAACTATTTTCTTTAGCTGATAGCTTAGCATGAATAAATAACCATAATAACTGTGATTCCTGGGCTGCTCTGACCTTGATCATCATCATCAGTCTGATATGATGCTCTGCCACTCTGCTTCTGGGCATGGAATTAAATAATTTTACTGTATCCTCAGTATTGTTGTTCATTGGGTCAGAGATTCGAAGAATAGGCAAATAGGTTAGAATTCAGAATTGCTCCAGACCTGTGTATCTCGAGCATGATCGGATTCAAGGTACTTTTGCTTAGGATTTGAATCTTGTTAAGTGAGCATACTATTTTGACCGGTACAGTATCAACTCAAGCACTTATAAGTAATCTATTTAGATTTTCTATATCTATTATATTATTAAATCATAATAAGCTAAAGTTCTCATTTAATATGCTTTTATTAAGATTTAGTTAATATATATATATATATATATATAGAGAGAGAGAGAGAGCTATATCGAGCTCGCAAATAAGCTCTTAACAGACTTTGCAGAATATTCCCAATCCCAGACCATTTTCTGCTACTGGAATGCTCAGTGAGGTGCTAGGATATTTAAGCATTAGATTGAAAATACCAGGACAAGCCCAGTACTTTATCTAATGTATAATTATTAAGTAGAAAATCTGAAATTTTCAGACATCCATATGTTTTTCAATCCAGCTATCTAACTTAAATATCCATGTGGAACTGAACTAAGTTCAGATACACCATATATTAATAGCTTTAGCAATATAAGAGCTTATTTGTGAGCTCTATATATAACTTTTGTAATACAAGCTTATTAAATTACATAATGTGATATTTGACTTGGATTTTTTTGTAATATATATATATATGGATGGGTTTTCCTAGTCATCAATATCCTGTCTTGCATCACTACATGTTTGAACATCTGGTTGTTTACTCTTAGCATATTAAAACTGCTTGAGGGCATGATTTCTATGTAAACAAACAGAATTATAATGTTACCAGGCTGTTCTTTTTTTTTTTAAACTTAAAGTGCTTTTTTGATTTACAATAAAATCATAAATAATGAAATTTATCTAAAATAAATAAAAAATAAATTGGATAAACCTTTTTATTTTTTATTTTTTTTTTTTCTAAAATGAAATTTGTAATTTTACCAAGAATAAAAACAACATTGTGGCGACACAAAATGCTAACACGAAGAAAAAATAAATAATTTCTCCAAAACAATATCATGGCCATGCAAATAAAATTTTGAATTTTAGAAAGAATAAAAAGAAATAATTTCCCCAAAGCAACATCATGGCCATGCAAATATAATTTGTAATTTTAACAAGAATAAAAAGAAAGAATTTTTGTTCAAAACAACATCGTGGCCAAAAATAATACTGGTATTTTTGGTTGGTCTCGCAATTTTTTTCACGCAAATTAACAATTGATTAAAGTGTCACCCTTGACTAGAGAAGTGGGCCAAAGTTTCCACAATTTTTATTATCTCATACTACATCATTTGATTTGGAAAATAATGTCTTGGGCATGAAAATTTGAAGACTTTTGACAGTTTCAATTGCAGACACCCTCACAAAATACTGTAGCAAAATTTAAAATGGGATTGTTTGTATAAACTGCAAAACAGAAGGTTCACTGTAAGTGGCAGCGGCCGACCGTGGCAGAATAGACATCCTAATTCTGTGCTGTAAATACCATAGTGAAATTTATAAATGAGATTATTCATATAACTGTGGCAGAATAAATGTCCTATTTCTGTGCTGTAGCATAAAAATAAATACCCTAGTGAAATTTAAAATGGTATGTGTTTGTATAAACTGCATAACACAAAGTTTACTGTAAGCAGCAGAATAAACATCCTATTTCTGTACTGTAGCATAGAAATAGGTGCTGCAAACAAGTAAATGGACTATTTCTATGCTTAACCATTGAAATAGAATGTTATGTAGCAGCGCAGTCACATAACAGTAAATTAAGTGCATTTGCATAGAAATTACACCTCAAGTAATTTCAACATGCTAAGAATAAACTTCCGAACATCTAACACAAATATTCATACAAAACTTTATTGATCCTATTTTAAAACATTATAGACTATTTATTAATAGTAAATAAAATGTTGCTGTTATCATGCTATGCTAATGGTCTGAGATATTATGTATTCAATTTACCAATAAAATTATTACAAACAACATCTAAGAAATAGCTTTGTTAGTGCTCAGATCATTACTTCACATTAATGTTACCCTTTTAGTAGGTACCAGTTCATACTAACTTAGTTTCTATAATATTGTATGGGTATAAATTGAGAAGATCAACCAAACAGATAAGGTTGTCTTTAATATTAAATAAGTTACCACATTTATTATGAAATTTAATTTAAGATAGAGTCTCTATCTCTCAGACAATCCCACCCACATTAGCCCCATTTATAATGATACAATATGTACATAATATATACTCCAGTTATATAAAATATACTTGTATTTAAAAAATATATATATATATATATTGTAATTAAAAAAAGTCCATCTGGATCGTAACAGGCAGAATTAATGATATAACACAAAACTGTTACAGTATAATCCGGTCACGGCCAGGGTGCACTGTAAAATTCATCATAGTAGCACATGTAGGTACATTAAATTACTCAAGATAAATTGTGTGACTATTTAATTAATTAACATTATCACTAATGAATGTATCCTAAAAACTACACTTCAAAACCCTAATTTACAACTTTTATTTACAAGAGATCTTACTAAAATGAAGTAGGACTTAAAACAAAATAAATACTTCAGTATAATAAACAACTAAGATAATAACCAACTCTGCCTAAAGCAAGGTGAAATAATAATGCGTAGGTGAAATAATAATACATAGTAAATATAATATGAGTATAGGCACAGAACCATGGGAAGACATATAGGACTCAGCAATGTGGTGTTGATGCATGTTATAGATTCATTAAATAATCACTGAAACTTTATGCAATTGCTGTTCCCTAATAATTGACTCTTTTCAATCCCTATATCACATGTTCACTCCCATGAATTTAAATTGATAAATAATTATTTTAGGCACAGTGGAATATAGATACTGTAATCTTGACATATGTATAAAATAATATGAAAATAGAAATCAAAATAAAATCCAGACTTGTTTTAATAACTACACTAAATTAAAATACATAATATTTCAAATATAGTGACTATTCACCAATAAAATCAATAGCATATTTTTTAAAACACTCAATGTACTGCATGTATAAATTAAACAGTTTTCAATTACAACATATAGAATCTTATGAGTTTGATTGTGTTTCTCTTTGTTTCCACCTGTCACATGTACACTCTGAATACTCAGATATTTTTAAAAGATAGGGCATGTATAATTTAAATTAGATTATTCCACAGAAGTTAATAAACTTCATTACTTATATTTTACAAGTTAAACCAAAGTTAAAATATTTCATTACTTTTAATTTATTAGTCAGTGTCAAAGACTAAAAAATGATTGTCCAAGCAAATAATTATCCCACAATTGCTATGACTGTTGAAAAATAATTTTCTAGTTAGCTGTTATTTTCTTTCGGAAAATAGTATAAGTTCAGAGTGGGATATAGGTAATTCCTTAGTGTTCAGATTCTGGCACACAAAAAATGTTAATATAGCATTTCACTCCACACATATGGAGCACAACTGCATGTGTTAAAGTCATGGAAGTAATATATTCCATCCAAAGTTACATAAGTAAAATATATCCAGGTTAATATAGTTTGTAAACAATAAAAAATGTTATTTAGATAGACTGACCTTTAAAATGATTTCAATTTTCACAGTTAATAAATTCCAGTACATTTCCATTATAGACATTTTGAAAGACAGTCAGCAGTTAGATTTTCAGCTGGTACACACGAACAGATTGATTTAAATTTAGTATACATTTAGTTATTAACACAGAATAATACCAGAAGTTTGAATTACATAAGAAAAACTTTAAATTACATAAGAAAAACTTTAATTTAACTTCTTTCTTTGTTCTTAAACTTTTTTTTTTAAAGGAGTATTTCATGTTCATAATATATTTAACAGCAAAAAAAAAATATTTTTTTAAACTCTTTTCATACCTGCTGCTACTATCTCCATTTTTAAAACAAAAAATAAAATCTCTGAATGTTCTCATTCTCCTTTTAGACAATTACATTTCATCTCATTTACATATTTCTGTTAAAGTGACAGACAAGAGGAAAAAATGCATTTATTACTCTATCAACTAATTCAAGTTAAATTAACTAAATAAATTGTTTTAACCAAACTAAATAATCTTTAGGATTATTTAAAGAGAAAAACAAATAATGAGTATTATTATTATTATTTATCTTAGTAAACATGATGTAATATGCTATTGGTTTTTGCAAGTTAAGCACAGTTTGTCTACCTCAGTGATTGGAAAAGAGCAAAACTAATATATGAGAGAAAATAAATATATAATAAGCAAAGCAAAAATGAAACTACACAATCTCATCATTATGTCAATATGAATACAAATTTCAAATATATACAAAGTGTTAACAATGATAATCAAGTCACCTAGAAGAAGATAGAAAAAATTTAAATCAGTTTCTCCAAGTTTTATATTTTGTACCAAAATATAAGATTCCAATATATATATATATATATATATATATATATATATTATATATCTTATATATATATATATATAGAAATAAGGAGATAATATCCGTTAAATAGACACAAACTTTAACTTTTAATGTTACTAAAAATTATCAATTACTACTAAATAATAATTCTTGAGACCTAGCAAGTTTTTCCTCATAAACCTATAATAGCTCTTTTTTTGTGGAGTCTTTGAAGTAAAAGGGATTCTAAGACCCCCAATAAAAGAACAATTATAGGTTTAAGAGAAAAACATGCTTAGCCTCAGAAATTGTTAATTAGTAGTAATTGATAATTTCTTAGTAACATCAAAAGTTAAAGTTTATCTCTAATGGATATTATTTTCTTATTTCTATTCATTAAATAACAATCCATATAAATATTAAATTCATATATATATATATATATATCATATATATATATATATATATATATATATTGAAACAGATATACTGTTCCACATATATATTCAAAAGATCTCCCCATTTAAAAAGACTAGCATGATGTGTTGTTAAAAAAGAAAAAAGAAAACAAATACATTTAAATCTGCAATTAAAAGAAAGTATAAATCTTTCTTTATTAAAATTCATCAATCCAAAAAAGAAAATCAGTAAAGTAAAAAAGAAAAATGTATATTTAAACATTAAAAAAAGATAAGTTTATTTTTGTATTTCAAAAAAATAATCCATGAGACAAAATAACTTAGGTGTTAAGCCAATGCAACAGGCAAGGAAATGTAAAATTAATTGGAATTCAAAAACACATAGCCAGATAATTGAAAACAGTCTTCTACCCAAAAAAAGAATAGCCAATGAGCTGGGGGAAATGGCACGAACGAGGATAAAAACACACCAACATCAACTGAAGCAACGGTGATGAAAAGTGAATCCTTTCTGATGGGCAGAGAAAGTATAAATAGGCTGAAAAATTTGGATTATCAGACAGAGAGAATAGTTTTTATTATCAGTTTTATTAAGTAAAGCAATAGAGAGAGTAGTTTTTTTTATCAGTCATACTGGATAAAACAAGCAGAGAAAGTATAAAATATTTGGAAAATTCGGATTATCAAAGAGTGTTTGTTTTTATCAGTTTTACTAAGTAAAGCAAGACAGAAAAATCAAAACTTAACCATGAGGAAACAATTTAACATGGGCAGTTAGCCTGCTTTTTTCTCTCCATCCATGATCATGAAGTAATCTCCAGCCTGCCTACAGTGCCATTCATTAAGACCCATTTGTATTGAAAGAGAACAACAAATAAAAAGGTAAGAATTAAAAAATAGTAACAATTCAATTATTACTTCTATAATAAAGTTTCTAATAAAAAAATTAACGGAGAAATATAAAAATGTTAATTGTGTTCTATATTTCAAATTATAAATGCTCTACCAACACAGAAATACTGGTAACAAACTTATCTGTCTATGTTAACTGAAAAATAAATATATGAGCTATGTATCAGAACAAGTAAATTAAGATTATAAATGAAACTGCTGATGAACTTATATATAAAAATATACATCTGCAGCAGACCAAGTAAATATTTATGCTAGAATAATTAAATGTAAATCATAAATGCTTAACTGCATATTACTTATATCTAAATAAAATAATAAAATTTATGTGTATGAATATACATCTATATTTGATTAAATTACAAATGCTCCACAAACCTAGAATTGCTGAGATTACATGTTTACGTACCTGTAATAATTTTCAAAACAATGAAATGCTGTATAAATCATAACTGCTTAACTGCATATTCTTTATTAGAAGGACCTGCAAATGGATTATTGATAAATAAAGTGCTTCTAAACTTCTCATAAGTGAACTGAAAATAAATCTTCACATGAATATGAATGAACTTTATTAGGACTTGCAAATGAATTATTGATAAATAAAGTGTTTCCAAACTTCTCATAAGTAAACTGAAAATAAATCTTCACATGGATCGCATGGACTTGAAAATGAATTATTGTTAAATAAACTGCTTCTAAACTTCTCATAATTGAACTAAAAATGAATCTTCACATGAATATGAATGAACTTTATTGGAAGGACTTGCAGATGAATTGTGGTTAAATAAAATTGTTGTTAATTAAAACTAGTCGTTCAGTTTTTTTTTTTTGCATCACTCGTCATTCATTGCACTTGTTCACGAGAATTTCATGCCTCCTGAGCTATGTCTGGCATAACTAGTCCTAGGTAAGTCAGGTTGTAGTGAGATGGAACTCTAGTGGCGCCATTTGGAAAACCAAACACAAATGTCTAGATGCTTCCAGTCTCTATGGTACTACAACCTCTGATGAGCAGGAAATATTGTTGTATGGGGGTAACATCTGTATTGGGGAATGCCAATTGATAGTTCCTTCCTACAATATGCTCATCAGGAAATTGTTACAACCGAGGTAATAAAGGGGTTGTACGGGTCTGGTTACAATATATATATATATATATCAATGATGAAGTGTGATATTTTAGGGATGGAAGCAAATTATATAACCCTTTTAAATAATGTTTTTATTTCACTTGCCACAACAATTTTTACATAATAGCACCTAGTGCATACATATTATTAATACATCTAAAAAAATCTGAAACTCTCTTATCTGTAAATCAAAGCATAAATTATCAAGATATTTTTATTTTCCAAATGCTTTTAACATTCTTAAGTTTTAATGATAAATTAGATTTTATTGTTGTTTGAACTTCTTATAATCAACCAATAATGCATTGGTCAAACTCATTCTTTGCCTTATATAAAAATAATTCAACTGTCTGCAAAAAAATTGAAAGTCTACAGAAATTATGTACAAAAAATAATGAGTTTGAAATGCTCATTTTTTTTATGTTAATAAGACTGTAATTAGTTTAAATATAGATAATAAATTATCAAGATATTTTTATCTTCCAAATGCTTTTAACATTCTTAAGTTTTAACTGTAAATTAGATTTAAGCATTGTTTGAACTTCTTATAATCAACAAATAATGCATTGATCAAACTCATTCTTTTCCATATATAAAAACAATTCAACTGTTTATAAAAAATTGAAAGTGAATTTTTTAAATTGAATTGTAATTAAAGCTTTTGAAAGTTTTAATGAATTTTTCTATGGAAGCACTCATTCCATTTAATACATGGACACTTTACCCCTGAAATATATATATATATATATATATATATATATATATATATATATATATATATATATATATATATATATATATATATATATATATATAATAAATGAATATATAATGTAATAAATGCACTGTTAAATTCAGTTCTATATGTATTCTCCTGTCTTGACTAACAAACCAAATGGTGCCAATAAATATTTTAGCATTCCCACTTTATTATATTACTCAGCTAATGGAAAATGATGATTTGCATTTGTTATCCAGCATAACATGTAAGAATTAATAAAGTGAGTGACTTTTTCAAATGAGGATAAAACTATTACAATTCAGATATAAATACTGTTTCATTTACATATGCATGTGAGATTCCATTTAATTGTTTTAAATCCCATGCAAACAAAAACTTATAAGTGAAATATTTGTAACATATTGAAACTGTTATGGGTTTCATGGCATACAACAATATAGTAGTGCACACACACATGTGCATGCACACACACACACACACACACACACATATATATATATATAAACAAAAAAATAAAGACTTATAAATCCAATAAATAATATAATATTTCAACCAGAGGACTGGTTTTCATCAGAAAGAAAAAAACTACTGTGTATTTTTTTTCTTTCTGATGAAAACCAGTCTTCTGGTTGAAATATTATATTATTTATTGGATTTATAAGTCTTTATTTTTTTGTTTTTATATGTATTTCCTTTGGTTAGTTTGTTATATATATATATATATATATATATATATATATATATATAAATCAATTTATATATATATATATATATATATATATATATATATAAATTGAAAGGAAAGTAAAAATAGACAATCAAATTCTTTTGTGGATATTATCTACATTACACTGGAATAACAGTAAACAGTAAATAATTTTGAAATTAATTTTTTTTATTATAAATTAAGCATTTAAAACAAAATCTAATTAATATTTTATTAATTCTAATTTTAAAATTAAAACAAGCATGTTTTTACATTACAATAGATAGCCTGAAAATTAGAAAATTCTACTATCTATTTTAAAAATCTTTTTTTAAAAGTAATGCATGTATAACATATTTTGATAAAATTCCACAAAGGTTTTTTGAGGGATTAAAGTGAATTGAAATAAGTCATTAACTTCTTTCAATCAAGATAAGAAAAACATTTTAAACTAATATATTTTTTACAATACCCTGACTATAAAAGGGTTGAAAAAAGATTAGAGAGTGATTGTGGGTGGATCTTAAGAGTTCCAAGAGTTGGCAGATTATGACAGAACTACAATGAAGAAATAAATAAAGGCAATATAGTGAATACAGTGTCTGCTACTAGTACACAATGTTGGAGTTTGGATTTATGTAGAAGCAAGATCCAGCTTTTCTGCATTCTCCATATTCATAATTGTACTAGGTAGCATACCTTATGTCTATTCAATCATAGACTAAATGGAACCAATTAAATGTCACTAGTTACCTGAATTACACATTTCCCAAAAATGACAATAAGCCTGTCTACTGCTTAGAAGGGATCAGCTTACTCAGAGTATCCATCAGCTTGTTGAAGAATTAGTTATATGTATGCTGATTTATCTATATGCAGAGGATCACAGATAAACATGCAGCATGATATATATAGTGCATCTGGTGAGTAATATATATTATATAAAAAAATATATATATATATATATATATATATATATATATATATATATATATATATATATATATATATATATATATATATATATATATTGAGAATGATATTTTGAATAATGACAATTTTTATTTTTAGAATTTAAAAGTAAAATGAATAAATATTTTTTGCTTGAGTTAAAAGTCTAAAAAAAAATTAATTCATAGATGATTTTATATTTTATGAAAAAAAAGTAATATCTGCAGGCATTTCTAGATTGGAAAACAAGGATGTTTGTTGGAGTGTTTTTAAAGATGTTTATAATTAATCAAACAGTAATCTTTCAAAGATTGATATAAAGAAAAACTTTTATTTTTAAAATAAGTGTGAATTTTATGTCTACTTTCAACATGGAATTAGTTGTAAAAATATATTTTTAATAATTTCATTATTTTGATAAATTAAAATATCACATGATATAAATGTCAGTATGTACATACATTTTTATGTACACACTTATATATGTTAAATCAGTCATTAATTATGTATTATAACAAATTATACTTCACATCTGTGTGCATATAACAATGCATGTCAGGTAGACAGATAAAAATTAATCATTTCTAAATTATTATATGACAATTCAAATATGTTCATAACAATTCAAATATATTGCTAAATTATTATATCACATATCTGTGTGCTGAAATAAAGATGTTTTATGTAAACCTATTGGAACCTATATATAAATCACAATGTGATAGCTTATTTTTTGTATATTAATCAAAGTCAGAAGTCTTAATTTATATTTATATGGTTGTATTCTGCAGGTTTTAATTTCATTTTTTTATTGTTATTAATAAACTAACATTTCATTGCTAAAATTATTCCAGTAAACTTGGTCCTAAATAATTTTAGAATATTATATATTGTATCAACTTTTGCTCATAGTAGCAATTATAGAGCTTATGTTCTCTGAGCTAGATTCATGCATAATGGTCTGTTATATAAAAGGGGTTATATTAGTGTTTATGGACATCCAGTTGATAATGATCCTTAATTGCTGCAAAGGGGATATCCTTCATAGTCCATGCACTATATTTTATTTAATTTAATATTCATTTAGAAATTCAAGTTTATATTTGGCCAGCACGTTAATTGTACAAAGTGGCCAGAGTATTGATGATGATCAGAATGTTTTAGTATTCCAGCATTATTGTTATAAATTCTGATAGATTAGCACTTAAGTTTGTGCATTCAAATTAACATTTAAATAATCTGCCCCAAACTGGCAAGAGCTAACTAGTCAACTTGGTATACAGTACTCACTTTAAATCCAGCCACCAGATTGAATGTTGATTTACTTCTATTGCTGATCATTCATGATGATGAATGAGTATTACTCATAGTTAGCTGTGCTGACAAAGATTTCTTATGATTTCATGCTCATTACTTTTATATTCCTTTGATAATAAATTTCATATTACTTTTATATTTAAATCCATTTAATTTGGGTTGTTGATGATAAGCTCTATTACTCTGGGTAACTCCCTGAGTCTGTACATTTACCATATATATGTGTAATAAATATGAGTGGGTCTAAATTATACCATAATACCTACAGATAGTTTCAGATCAAAATGAATGCTTATTAATGCCAGTATATTTTCAACAATCTGAAATTAAATTAAAATGTGGTACATATATAGTAATGTTACTACAATATCCATAAATTTACAACTTAATTCAGGCCAAATCATCATAGAGTAAGATATCTCATTTGGGTCAAACAATACTTGCATAACGATAACTTTGACACACCACTAGGAAAAAAAGTTTCAATTAACAATTCATCTTAGGTAATATTGTTTTATTTATTATTTCTACCATCATTGCTGTTAAAAATATTATTAATTTACATTTACTATATTGTAAATATCAAGTTTTATAATTATAACAATAAAAATATATATTCACTGGACTTGATCAAATTCATTATAAAATATTAATTATTCATTTCACTTATCCAATCCAAGAAAAATATGATCTTACAATAGTGGACACTAAAATTGAAAGTCATGATTTGATTATTCCTATTAATTTTTTAATCCAAGAAAGGTAAGATATTTCAATACTGGATTCTATAGTATTATGCCTAAATAATTGAAAGTCTTATATTGATTATTCCTTTTACATTAGTGGAATCTGTATAATATCACACCCAGAATATTGAAAGTTGTATTGATTATTCATGTCATGTTTCCATTCCAAGAAAGATATGACATTACAATAGTGAAACTGTATATAGTGGATTCTATAATATCATACCCAGGAAGTTAAGAAACATATTGATTTATATTATGTTTTTGCTCTATATGTTTACAATTTTAAGGCATCCTTAAATGAATTTCTTCTAGTGCCTTCAGTTGGATATCTTGCTTCCAAATTAAGATATAAGAACAATTCTATATACAATTAATTTAATTGCAGTTGTTATTTCACTGTAATGAAATACTCTATCTTTTGAGTTTTAAAAACAATAGCAGCACATTGGAATCTGTATTTCACCTGAACATCGAAGTCCAGCTTTATATTTGTAAAACTATTAAGATATTTAAATTGGCTTACATTCCCAAGTTGATACTATCCAATATAAAAATTGCTAAAGACTTTTCTTACACCATTTACCAATGGTCTTGTATATTTCTTTCAGAACATTAAGTACAGTCTATAGATAATCATGTGACTTGTGGTGGCACTATAGTCAGTATACTTTAAATCTAATAGACAATATAAAGTTTTTGTTTTTGCTTTTAATCGATTTAAATCCAAAACCCCTATCATCACATCTGTTGAACCATGACCTCTGAAGCATTAAGATACCTATAAACAGATCCAAAGATTACAGTTCTAAAAACCAGACACAAAGTTGGAGCTAGTACACACTTTATTGGACATAGATATTATTTTAAATGCCTCAAATAATTTACCGACAATAGTAACTCTACTCATTTCATCATGTAAAAACTGTTTAAAAACTTTTGACGGACATTCAAATAATTTAAAACAGTACTTTGGATCTGTTCAACAGAGTCAAATGTGGCGACCATATCAGTAAAAACAATATATATATAATCCTTAAATAATCATATTAAATTATAGTTGAAATTAATCCGCAACCTATTTAATAACATATTGATAAATATTTATTATTTTTCATAGCCAATTTTAGCTAAATATGCAAATTACTGACAAATTATATGATGTCTATTTAGATCTTGAATGGTTAAACTACCAGCAATTTTAAGCTTGGAAAGATCAAATTTTTATTTAAATCTCACGGGCATGAGCCTCGTTATATATAAATTTCTGTGTGTATATACCACAAATTTTTAATTAATAATTATTCTATCATTTTAACAGGAAAACAATTTTTTTTATATTAAATCTGTTTTTACCAAAGTGTCTAATTAAATATACGAAACATATTTGCATAAAGAATAAATGCAGATTTTTTTATAATGAGCTTTTTGAATTGTTTTTTTTATATATATATATAATTTAATTAATTCTATTTACTTTAAAAAGATATTTGTTTAATTATGCGAATCAAGTGTTTTATGTCTCTAAAGTATGTATTAATAATTTTAAATGTGTTCCTGTTATTTCAAATTACGTCGTCGAATTGAAGATCGTGTTTACCAACCATAGTAAATAACCTCAAGGAAAAAATGTTCAAATTGCAATTGAAAAGTCGAAATTATTTATCAGACATAATTCACCAGTTTAATCAAACACTGACAGATTTCATTCTATAATTAAAGTTAATATGTTTATAATTTTTACTTGTAAATGAAAGAAACATATATCTTTCAGTTTTTACATGACTTTTTAAACTAAATTACTTAAGTAAAAATACCAATAAAATATTCGAATACTTAATAATAATTTTTCGTAGTAATAGTTGTTTAGGAGGTCAAATGACATGCGACCATCAAAATATTCTTAAAATTCATTCGGTTGATTAAACCAAGCTTTTTTTTTTTTTTTTTGTAAGTTTGAAATCAGTTTAAAATATTCTTTCTTCACCTTATGACTACAACCTACTCACCAATGGTTAAAAACGTACAGAACAGTTATAAATTAAAAAATGGAAAATGAGATTATTTTTAAAGGGGATAACAAGAAACGTGCCAAGAATGGTGTAAGAATTTGAGAAATGAAAAGCCGATAATGGAAATTTTTTATGATTGCTGGATTAAAAAATATCTTCAGATTAAAAATTAAAAAATAAAAATGGTCAATTAAAAATAAAAAATTGTTAAAAGAAAATTTTAAAAAAGTTGTTTATAATAATTTAAATGAGTGAGCGGTTGGTTATATATAAAATTACATGAGCTTGAATATAAGAAACCCTTTATTTCAGTATTACTATTTTTTTTATGAAGACTAACTGCTAATATTTACTAAGGTAATAAACTTAAAGCATGTGCGGTTGAAAATGCGAAGGTAGGGACATCTACAGGTCTTAACCACAAGCTTACGCATTGGAAGAAAACTAACTATGCAAAAAAAAAAAAAAACCCTTGGATTGGCAGTAAAAAGATTAAAAATACAATTGAAGTCAAAATGAAAATAAAAAAAACAAATGTAAATATGGATGTGTAATAAAAATATTTATAGATATTAATAACAACAGAACCAAGTTATAAAACTAATTAAGCTATGCAAAAACAATAAGAAAAAGGAGAATTACAAAGAAGTAAATTTGCTTTACTGTATAATAAAGTTAGACAGTTTGAATGGAAGCAGCAAAACCACAGGATAAGGGAGTAAGTTTGCTTTCAGATGATGTTAATTAGTTTTAGATTAAATTTTAGTAATTTTACAGTTATTATATGGATATTAAATAAATATTTTCATGGGACATATATTAATAAGCTATAAAAGTATAAAAATAATGTTTAATTAATTTTAAACATTGGGATTAGATCAAATAAACTCATCTCCATCTACCTACAGGGCTGAAATGATAAAGAATTAAAAATCAATTCTTTAACCAATCACGTTATTCTACTAAAAACAGAGCATTCAGTAGGACAAACAAACCAATCACAACTATAAAAACAAATCTATTTTTACATAAAGATCAGTGGTTCCATGATTATAAAAATAGATCTAAGTAATATTACTGTGTTATCATGAAAAATCAAACACAAAACTAATTGCAGCAAACCTTTTTTATGTTAGTCAAACAAACTATTACTTTAGACTTGCTGGACTTAGCAATCTGAAAAAAAAATAGACTATTATATGTTCTTATTAATATTGATTAGCAAATATATTTAAGCTTTCTTTGTATGCATGCTTAAACATAACCATAATAAAGATACCATGCATTAAACACATGGCAAAGAACATGTATTTAAAAACAGATATATATATTGAAGCAGTCAATCTTAGCTTAAGATTGTGCTTCATGTTTCTACCTACTAACCTATGTTTAAATCCCTATTTCCCATCCCGCTCCTTTTTGTCATGTATATATATTTTATGTATATATTTGAGATGTGCGCCTAAATTATAAAATGTAGTGTTTCAATAACATGTTTTAAAATTATTATTAATTCTTTTTTATCAATTATTAATACTTTTTATTGAAATACAGAGGTGCGATTCAAATATATATATATTGGAGCAAAACTTACTAACAAAATATTGATTTGTAAATATTTTATTATACGTCATTTTTTAAACTTTTTCTTTGAAAGTCCTTTTTCTATTAAACTGTATATTTTTATAAAATCCAATATGGAAGATGCTACAGTTGATTGTCTAAAAATAATTAAGGGTTGGGAACAGTATTGTTTTAATCTGGGGAAGGTATTTTTTTAATTAGTTTTTACTTAAAATGGGATTAAGATTAGAGATACTTTTGTTAAAAACATGTTGTCAAATCTATTTCTAATCTGGAAATAGATTTCAATTTATTTTTAAATGTTATCTTACTGTTGCATCTTCAAAAACAACTGATAAAGAAAAGGTATAAAATGACTGAATTTGGAGTTAAAGGATTAGCTACTATTGAGAGAACTGAATGTAAACATATTACACGTCGCTTGAAACTTAAATAATGTAGCAGTAAATCCACTTCTTACCCGGTTGGGTCATCATCTTTCGAGGCCATACCATCCTGCTGCCCAAGAGTGAAAAGCCCGACCTAAGAACTTCAGTGTGCTAATAGAAGATTGCTGCCACAGGAGAACGTGCAATATTTTAAATTGAACTCTTCAAACTGCAAGGTAACTTTTCAAGCCATCACCTCAAACTAAATCTAGCCTAAATAATCTATCAATATTTCTTCTAATGTATTATTTAACTTTGTTTTTGTTTTAATATGTAATTTGCTCTTAAGTAATTCCTATAAATTTAATTCTCTCTTATATGCTCTTAACTTTCCTTAACTTTGGAGCGGTAATTTATTTATATGTATTTATTATTTGATTTATATATCTGCTTGTTTATTAAGATGCTAATTTCCAGCAACCTGCCGAACTTAATTTCTAAAATCCTTTTTGTCTTTGAATTAAATCTCCATTATTAAATTTTTATTAACGTCCCCTTTAAATATATATATATATATAATTCATTATAAATTAATATGTTCGCCAGTTTGTTTTTTTTGAATCAACATTTTATGTTGGTTTATTATAAAAATATATTTGTTTAACTCTGGATTTTCTACCTGGGGTAAATCCAGAACTCAAGCTAATTAATGCTTTGAAATCTCATAAAATATTATTTATTTAATTCTAAAAAGAGGTGATTTAATTGTTTTATATATATAACTGCTGGTTATTTTTTTTTATACTCTTAAAATATATGCTATGTATTCCAGTTATTGTAAAATCCACGAAGGTGAAATTGAATTATTTTAAATAGTAGGAAAGGGAAGGGGGTGAATCTTAATGTTTCTTTTACTAAATCAAATCTTAACATATATTTTATTAATTTGAAATCTAAATCTTAATGTTTCTTTTGCTATATAAAATCTTCAAGTATATTTTAAGTAAATGAAATGTAAATCTCTCTCTACATATATTATACAGCATAGCATATTATTTATATAAATTATAGTATTCAAACAAGGGTCATTTTGTCCAATGTTGTTAGTGATATTTATCATTCATACTGCGTTACTGACATTTAGCCTATCTTCATATATATATATATTACGTGCTTCTAGTCTTAATCTGGGGGTTGCAACAAGTTCAAACCCATAGATTTCTTCTCATATCTCATTCTGTAGATAGTTGAGCTATCCGGAATCATATTTATTTCATATAAAATGCCTCTGGTGGTGATCCCATAAGTTTGGCACACGCTATGCATATTCACTTCATAGATAAAAGGCCTCTCGCATCGGTTATACCAGCAAAAGTCTGGGCCATGCCATGCCTATCCACTTTTCTCTAAGCACTACCCAAGAAGGGGGTGTGAGATTTCGTTTTTCATCCAGAAGCATGACATTTTCCTCTTAGTTATTTTTTGGCTATTATGTCAGCACCACAAACTTCTCGTATATTTATTTTTTTTGCTTCATGACCCAGTTTTAATGCTCTAATATTATAATTACACTTTGCTTAAAATATATATATATATAAATGCCAACTACTACTAGATTTATTATTAACGTTATAATATATATATATTTATTTCAATCTTATACAATCCCACCTGTCATAGTTTATATATTTAAGAGTATATGACTTGGGAAAAATAAAGCATTCATCTTACTATTGTTAAAATAATTTTTCATTAAATATTTTGTCATAGATTCAAGTATAATCAAATGTTTTCAAATGTATTTTGTTTATTTTCATGACCTTAATGGCGTGAAAATAGTTTATATCATATGTATAATGAATTTCAGAATGCTCCTAGAGAAATCTATGTTAGTCACCCCGTTTCTGAACCATAAATCAAAGCATTAATGGCTGTATTATGTAATTCTTTCTAATATTCGATTGGCATCTTAATATTGGACCCACCAAAGATGTGTGTTTATTTGTAATATATTATTTAGCTAATAAAGAGCATATGAGAAATAATAGCGTGAATGACACTATGTAATTATCTACCGCTTGCTCATTCATGCACATACTAATGTACTTAATTTATAAATGTATAATAATTTGTCAGTATATTAAAATATATTTTATTGTCTAACTTATTTGAGTAGTTCGAATTCCTTTTTTTCTCCACTTCCAAAAGTAAAGCCTGCTTATATATATATTTTAGTTTAGTCATAGTATTATAGATGTCTCATTGTTTTGCTCAGCTTTGCTAGTCAGCCAGATTAAGATTAATTCTCATGTGCCATCACTATTATGTTATTCATTAGGTGTTTGATCTGGAGCTTATGGCGTGGGTTCGAATCCAGGTTAGTCCCTGACTTAAATCTTGGCCTGGACTGGGTTTGAAGTACATTTTGTGAGGTCGAGCTCATGTTAGATGGATAGACATGTTTTGACTGGTACAATATATATATATATCATTTCTATGGCATGACCTTGGTCAAACTTTTTTCAGTGGTGGTTCAATACAAACTTAGTTGATGTAGATGAGGTTATAATTTTCAAGGGTTCAAATAAAAGAAAATAAAAATAATGTTTTTTTTGCCTTTAATATTTATTATTTCAATATTTATTAATCACAATAAGATCATGATTATTATTTATTATTATATTTAATGATAAATAATATGCAGCCAGTCTTCATGAAGTATGACCAAACTAATTTAAAAAAAAAGCAAGTTGGAAAAAGATTAAAAACTACTCTAGAAATGAGTGTGATGGCTATACAAACTAATTAATGAATCATATAGAACATGTTGATTCACTTTTTTGTTATTTGTAGTTTTAATTTCTTTAGTAGAAAACATTTCTTCCTGAAATACTAATGCCATGTTGAATTGTATACCATATATCGTCAATAGAAATTATATAACTGCAAAGAAAAACAAAAAATATAATGTTAAAATAAAAATTTCATTCATAATTTAATGAAATATTTACTATTACTTATTTTCAAACACTGAATTCAAATCTGGTGTAAAATAAGCATGGGTCATTTTTCTTGAAATATACAATTTTTCATCATACTGATCATAGCTAGGGAATTATGAAGACATATTTTTTAGGACATCCTCTTTTTATATATATAAATATATCCTATTTATAACCCATATTTTGAAAATGTATTGGAGCTGGATTACAGACTTTCAGGGAACCACAGGCCAGAAATTGCTCATTTCCACAAGCGTCTACTGATCAGAGTATTTCAGTTTCAAAATAAGGTAATTTAATATCCAAGGAATTAAAGTTTATACCACCATGAATATGGTTAATTTATCAAATCTAAATGCCAAACAGGTGCAAAAAGAATTTGTTAATTGGATCTCCGTTTTTAGATTACAATTTTGTTTTCGTTTCAAGTCTGTGTAGTGTTAAATAATTGATTTATTTTTTTATTATTTTTAGACTAGATATTTTATAAAAAACATTCTGAAAAGATTAAAAAATCTAACTTATTGGTTTGATTATATTTAGGAACACAGACAGGTGAAGTGTATCTTGAAACAAGCAATGTTGTTATAGATTTTCAAAATGAGAAAAATATCATCCATAGAAAGACATACTTTAAAATCTGATCAAGAAAAATTTCTATTCTTTTATATGATTTCTATTTTCTTGTTAGTTTAGATATAATCTTTTATAGGTTAACTATTATTGTTATTATTTTTATTTATTGCACTTTCTACTTTAATGTTTGCAAAAACACACCCACACACTTTTCTTCTGGATAGTCCAATTAATAGTTTTTGACCATCTCCATCTATTATTTATGGTAAAACATAATTTTTTTACTCTATTACTCTAATATCTATCATAATCTTGAGTAAGTTGTAATTCCATTCAATTCAATTTTATTAACATGTAACAACATAATGTAATTATAATAGAGCTTTTGTAAACCAAGAATGAGTTTACATAGACTTAATCGTGAAAATTCAAATGAAATGTACCAACATCAAAAAATATTTTATTATACAACATGGACATTTTAATCATGACAGAATTTTTATAACAATTGTGATTATATTTTTAATATAAAATAGGTCATTCTTTTTGTTATATTAAGAATTCTATGATTTATATTATGAATAAGTTCTCATAAATTCTGATAAATTCTTAGCATATTTAAATCTTCATCTGTAGACCAATACTGGTCTATGCCTTTAGCAAAAAGATTTGATATGCATGTAACAGGTACTTTCAATTTCATTTTACTAATCAAGATAAAAACCTGAAATTTCAAATTACTTTGTTTTATAACTCAAATAAAATGATGTTAATTAATTAATGGTAGTTGATAGACATATGATTTCCAGTTTTAAATTACATGCCTCATTGATAAAGATAACAGCTAGAAATTGGTCTGGAGTGGAGATTTGAATGCACTAAAACATTTGGTTATCATTGATTTCTCCATCTGACAATAGATGGTACTAGAGTGGAAAGGTTCTCTTGATTATCACATTGTAAAAATACCCTTTTATTAAGCTAGTTAAAACATAAACATCTATAATCATGTGTAGTGGGAATATCCATTATTACTTTGTGAGCTAAACATTGATTAATAAACCATCCTATATTTTGTTAGCAATTTCTCACCAATTAATAATAAGAATAACATAAGATGTGTAAGATGTATATAGAATACTATTCCCTTTAAGTTTATGAACATTATTATAACATCAGCAATATATCCTATAGAAACAATTCTTTATTTAAAAGAAATATATCACTAAAACATTAGAACTATGTTAATAAGATTTCAGTTGATCAATAGTTTGACTTTAAGTGAAGTTTAAAGGTTATATTTGGGCTAGAGACAATCTTTAATTTAATAAATGACTAATGACAGTCATTACTGTATTTGTCTAGAGTGGACGGTGTCAAAGTTGAGGTTGGAATAAGTTTTACACTTATGAATCAAAGTGTAACAATTTGACATCTTTTATGAATAGTAGATAATTTTATCTGTTATAAATCTTTTTTTTTTTCAGAATTTTCAAAAATATAACTCTTCAATTAGTTAATTACTTCATGGGAATTATTTTTTGTTCCATAACTATTTACAGTCAAACCTTCATATTATTAAAAACAATGAAAGATTCCTGTATAAATCATGTTTTTTACTTATCTGGATGCCTATTACTGGCTGACAATAATGTATCTTGATATTTTTATCTGCAGAGTATATCAAAAGATAAAAACATTAACAACCTTTAAAGCCGTGGGTAGAAAAATAGTTTAAGTAAAATACTTTTTACACCTCCAATATTGAAAAATAATAGAGAAAACTTTGATCTGCAGAGGATTCATCTATGAATATTGATGCATATAGACTAATAACTAATAATCAGAAAATAATAAATTCTTTACAACAGCTATATAAATATCAATAAAAAAATTTATACATTAAACCCCTTTTTTAGCATCTAGTTTGTGCCCTTTTTAAATGTTAATAATCTATTTAATGTTAGCAAACTATTTCAGTCAATAAGCCATCTACTGTTCAATAATGTAATATTGGCTGGTCAAATAGTAAAAATCTCAATCTATTAATAGGTAATTATAGGTTAAGAGATGATATACAGTACAAAAAAATAATTGTACATAAAATTATATGTGAAATTTGTAAAATGATTTACTTTGGACATGCTGGCAACAATTACAGGTAAGATTCAAAGAATATAATTATGCAATTAATATTTCATTACTTGAAATATGGGCGTAGAATAGATGCTACAAAAATATTAAACATTTAAATTAAATCAAAGGTCCAAAAAGAAGACAAATATATGAAACATACTATATTAAAAATAATTTAAATAATTGCATGAATATTTACAAGATTTCTATAAATTTGATTAACAATTGGTTAATTAAAAATGAATGGAAAATTATATAAAATGACATATATATATATATAATGGTAAAAAAATTAAAATGCATATATATATATATAATGGTAAAAAAATTAAAATGCATGTAATTTATGGTATTGTTATGAAGTGAATTATTTTGTAATTATTGGATACATATATATGAGGGTTTTGATTTATTTTAATGATTTACATTGTAATTGTTTACTTTAATTTCATTATTGATCACTAGATGATTTTATGACTGAAATAGTTTGTTAATGTTCAGTAGATTATTAATATTTAAAAAGGGCACCAAAGCAGATAGATGCTGAAAGAAAAAGGCTTTTAATGTATAATTTTTTTTTATATTTATATAGTTGTTGTAAAGATTTTATAATTTTCTGACTATTATTTTATGGAAGAACAGCATAAAGATTTTTATTTTTTACTGATAAGTAGACAAATAAAAAGATAGACAAATAGAAAGATGGATAGATTATACATAGATATGTAGACATATAGAAAAACTAAATGGCAAAATAAATAAATAAAAAGATAGACAGGTCATTTGTAGAAATGCAGCTAGATGAATGGATAGATAGAGAGATAGATGGATAGATAGATAGATAGATAGATAGATAGATAGATAGATAGATAGATAGATAGATAGATAGATAGATAGATGGATAGATAGATAGATAGATAGATAGATAGATAGATAGATAGATAGATAGATAGATAGATAGATAGATAGATAGATAGATAGATAGATAGATAGATAGATAGATAGATAGATAGATAGATAGATAGATAGATAGATAGATAGATAGATAGATAGATAGATAGATAGATAGAATAGACAAGTAGAGAGCTAATTAAATGCATAGACAAATTTTTGATTGAAAATATTATGTAGTTGAATAAATAGATAGGTGAACATAGATCGATGGACAAACAGACAAACATATTGATAGTAGAGAAATAAATAAAAAATGGTGCATTATATTATTGGATATTTTTATTTTAATTTTACTAGAGAATGAAAAATCTCATGATACAATAAAATCAATATTTTTTTTATATTAAAAGCAATCTTGAATATGAGCTTAGTGAATAACACAAAATATTGCTGTTTATTTTGTTTAAAAAATAATTAAATATTTTCTTTATAAAAATATATATCTTAATTATATATAGTTTGAAATATTACTGAATTACTGCGAGATTAAAATACCTTTGGAATTAATCAACCTCTTGATTAATTTTTTATTCTATATTACTTTAATAATCTTTTTTATTCGATTTATTTATAACAAATAAATATGGACTTTTATGATTGTTACAGCAAACCCGATTATAACATCAGTTGTTCATTTCTTATCAACCCATCTTAAATGTGTTTCCTTCAGATCTATTTAGTCTGTTAACTTTCTTTTTTGTCAAGGATATCAAGGGTATTTTATATTGCCCTTACGTTAGGTCTTAGCATAAACTAAGTAATTAATTTTTAGCAGAAATGATTTGTTAAAAACACTTTTTTTTCTCACGTGTCATAGCATCAGCTGGGAAGCGAATCCGCTAACCCGGGACATCTGCTTGTAAAGCAGCGGCCACTGACTTCTCGACCACCAATACTTGACTATTTTTAAAAACATAAGCACACTTTTTTATCTATATAATAATACAACCATCATATATATTACTCGTATTTACGCATTTATCTGATAGATCTTAAAACAATATTGAAGTGAAGTGGGGACACACATTCTTTGCAAAATCTAATTGACTTGGGTAATTTCTATTAACTTTCATTCTCTTTGCAACTCATTTTAAAATCTTATCTGTAAAAATTTATTAATACTTTGAGACTGAAGAACTCAAATAAATCTCAATTAATATTAACATAATACTTTCAACGACAATATTACATGACTTTTTCATATACTTTGTTTTCTTCTAGAGTTGATCTTCCAACCAAAAGAGGATAATTCTACTGACAACCCCATATGCCAAAAAATAGCAAAATTTAGGAAGAAAGTGTTGTTTTCTGCCAGAGCTTCAGTCAAATATTCTGACACTATCCAACACAGAAGAAAACTCTTGATAATCAGAATTTATTCTGGCCAATCTATATTCACACCAATGACAACTGCTTGTGCTTAATAGAAGGAATGCCAGGAAGCATGTTTCTTCTTTCCATTGAAATCCCAAACAAAATACGAATGTTTGTCAATATTAAGAGCAATAGTGGGCTAACTGAAAATCTATCTCAACAAAAAGTTAAGACAATCATACACTATAAACAAATTGTGAACATATTACTAAAGCTGAGACATTTGTTTTAACCTGCAAAGTGTAAGCAGAAAAATCTTCAATTTCCAGATCACCCATCAAACAAAAAGTAAAATGTAGCTGCAATGATAGATATTTTACTTTCTGCATGACCAATTTTGTGAATCAAATAAAAATCTGATACAACACACATAATACAAAATCTTGCAGAGCTGTCTACTGTAAGCTTGCGTAATCAAGGAGTAATAGATGTTTCAGTGCTATAATATTTTCATCCCCATATAGTCTCAAGATTTTGCCTTTGTTATTAATGTCTAGTATTTAAAGCTGACTATACTATTCAAAGTAATATATTAAAATTTAAAAAAGCTATAAGATTGTAAATTCAGGCTGAATTGCTTGCATAATTATATAGACCTAAGGCTAGACCAGTTCCTATGAATTGTAGGAATCTCAGTTCTATAATCATTGTAGGCTCTTTGTCCTTTATTTGAGAATGTTCTTAGTATTAAACAATAATGTCATATAACTTGCTCATATTTTTATTCATGTGCTTTTAAGAGTAGTTATCTTCACCCTATTTTAGAGCCATCTAGTGTAATATTAAATTACTAATGGAATCTGCCCAGTTTTTGGCTTTTGCCTTATATGATGTCTATGATTCAAATTTGACACTAATGCCCTTAAACATCTACCAGATATTTTTATACTATTCAGGCTAATAATTTGGAATTTAAAAAATTCTAAGGTTTTAAACCCAGTCTAACTCACCAGTATAGATATAATTTTCTGACATCTAGCCACATTTTATACCTTTTAAAAACCTTTTCTATAACTTCCATAGGAATTTTTGTATTTTAACTAGAAATGTTAAAACCAACAATATTATCGCATAACATTCCAATATATACATTCTTATATCTGACAAAATCACTTATCTTCACCTTTCTCTAAAGTCAACTAGTGTAATACTGAATAATAAATGGCTCCAAATGATATAGTGCTTAAAACAAATTAATAAATCCACCTTTCTTTTATTTCTATAACAATGTTTATTTAATTTTACACTCAATCAGTCAGATAATTTTGAATAACCAGGAGTCTTCTTCAGTGCAAAAGAATTTTTTAATATATGTATTTTTTTAATTAATGCTGTTCTCATTTTGCATTTTTTATGATGTCATTAAAAACGGTTATAAATTTCAGGAAGAATTAAAAAAAAATAGATATTGTTTTTACACTGAAGAAGACTACTTGTCAATTGAAACTGTCACACTGATTAAGTATAAAATAAAATAAGCGTTGTTATAGTGATAAAAGAAAGTTGAAATTATTTTTTTTTAAATTTTATCAATATATAAAAAAGATATAAAGTGAGAGAAAGATTGTAATATTTTGTAAAAATAATAATAGTGTTATATATAGAGCTCGCAAATTAAATTAGGTCATGTGACATATGACTTCATTTATTTGTAATGATAATAGTGCTATAAAATCTCCACCGGAAAACAGTTTTTAGTTTTGGACTCTGAAATACTTTATCTTAGCTTATTGATATGATAGATTTTTTAAAAACAAAATTATGTAGAATTAAATATATGTTTATAATGTAAAATTATAGTATTAATCTTTTATTTATTACCATTCTTATTTTTAAATTATTATATTTAATTTCAATGTATTAACTCTTTTCATGAAACTATGTAATGCTTAAGCACTGGTTGACTTCGAGTTTCAATGAAAAGGTGCAAATTAATAAACATAAGCTGTTCTTAAAGAATTATATAGAAAAAGGAAAAAGAAGATAAAGTAATCTTCTCAATTGCCCAACTTTTTAAATGAGTGATGAAACATGCAATTAAATCTATAAAGAAGAAAACTTGAGGCAATAGTAGAATTATTAATTATATTTTAAAACAAGAAGGTGAAGAAATATAAAATTATTAGCAATGCTATATATCAATTATCTAGATGATAAAGATGTAGCAATTAATTGGAAGAATCCATTAGTCATATTGATATTTAAGAAAGCGATAGAGAACATCTTGTAAGTTAACATTTCTATACACAATAAATAATTTCAGCTTATTTGCAACAATCTTTGGATTCTAATAAACTAAAAAAAATGTAAACAAATTGGATTTAAAAGGTGTTTTAGCATATCTAATTATTGAAAGGACTTGCTTTGGATTTGTATAGTATGAAAAGACATTCATTTTTATAAAAAATTTACAGTGATTAAAGCTTTGAGCCATTTATATATAGCCTTTAAAATATTGTTATATTCTAAAGAATATTTAACAAAATACAGAAACAGTCATTAGTTTACATGGTAACATAAAAAGATTAAGTAGTGTACAATAGAGTAATTCCATGTCACCAAAACTTTTTAGAATAATCTTACAAATAGTACTTTGTGGATTAACATAGAAAACTTAAAATAAAACATGGGGAATTATTTACGTAGTTTAGATTTTGTAGATGATGCAATTGTTGCTAATAATACCCCAGTGCTTAATATTGCAAAAGTTATCAGACAAAAATATTAAAGTAGGACTAAAGATAAATATTAAAAGATTAAAATAATGTTCAATAGAATTTTTTAGAATAAAAATATTGATAAAATTAACAAAAAATACTTGTTCAGAATATTAATATAGATAGAAACAATTTATCATTCTAAGATCTAGGTGCAGTGATCTCAGATCCAAGGCTCCTCACTGATGAAGGCCACAAGCCAAAATCTAGTCTGGGGATATTGGAGATGGGAATTTTATGCACAAGCCTTCTGGAATCCAATGATAATTCTGGTTTGCACTGAGGGGCAATATGTGTAGAGAGTTTTGCCTGTTTTAATTACATTTGGATGGAGTATTTTTGGTAGAAAAAAGTGTGTTTAAAGAAACATTATTTTTAATAGATGTGTTTTATTAATTCTTACTTATAAAACTTTGACACCTAAAATCAAGACAGAGACTTCATACCATTGAACAAAATATAGAAAAATGTATGTTGGAAATAATAAAAAGAGATTGAAAGCAAAATATTTGAATAGAGAACAAACAGTTATTATTAACAACATTGAAAAAATAAAAGTGGAAATGGCATGCACATATAATTAGAATAGATGATAATAGTTGGATAGGCAAAGTCTTGAACTGAATTGGTAAAAGGCCTAAAAAATGGCCATGTGTGAGACGGTTAATGAAAACATTGAAGTTCGTTGGTATTATGTAGAAAGAGGATCATAAAACACTGGATTAAATAATTGTTGAAAATGATGAGGATCAAGATTAGTTTTTTAACTTAATTACAGGTACCAAAAAGAAGATTTAGTTTTTAACAAGCTTATATTCTAATGAAAAAGTAGAATTTTATAAGAATTTACCAAGTGCTTTTGAGTAGTCCAAATAATATGTTAATAATAGTGCTAGAAAGCATTTAAAATATTAAAGAATGGTTAATAAATTTGTATGTGAAGACAGAAAAAAATTAGACTTTAGAATATAAAAATCAAACTATATACTATAAATAATTTTTTAAAATAAAAATTAAAACCTACGAATATTGAAACATTATGTTGAACTATATAGCAGAGCTGAATTACATTTTTAATATATATATATGGTAATGCTAGTGAGACGTATGTTATAAAACTGACATATATCTGAGTTACATTTTCATAATTTAAAAATATATAATCAGATTTATTAAAAAAGAAAATCAAATATGAATTTTTAAAAACGAAATAATTAAATGAAAGTGATGGATAAATTATTTTGTAGTTAAACATTGTTAGTCCTTCACTCCCACCCCACCCCGCGCCTTTATATTCTTGTAGACGAATAGAGTTAATATTAATATTTACCGTACTTTTATAATTTTAATTATAAATAAAACTTTTCTAAAAATGTAAATGCCAAGTTCAAATTAATTCATATTCTTAACATTATTCTCCAGTGTAAAGAAATTATAACAATATTCTGAAATTTGTTTAAGAAAATTATGTTGAATATTTTTGAAAAGAGAAAAAATAGTTAAGCAATTCAATACAAAATAAGAAAAAAAAATCGTATTTTGTTTCTTACTTTTATAATATGTAAACAGAATTTTACTTGAATTTAAATATTAAATATTAAAAATGTTGATATAATTAATTTTCATTAAATATTAAAGATAGTACAATTTTAAATTTAAATAAAACATTTTTATTAGTTTATTTTATATCCCACAAGTCGACATAGCTCTTTGCTTTTAAATTTTTTATTTGCTAAATAGTTTTATTGAGGTATTATATGTGGTTACAAAATTAAGCTTTTGTTAGAAATCTAAAATACATTTGAGAGAATTAAATTACAAGTACATATGTGTTAGTAAATGATAGATTAATTCATGTTTGAACATCAGAAATTTGGTTTATTAAAGTCTGTCTTGGAATCTGGAAGAGCTTCCATGTTTCTTCATATAAGAACTCTATACCTTTCCTTAATTTTTTTAATTAAATGGACAAAAAAAGTATCTGCGTCTGGCTGTGGGAGCATGAATTGCGTGCAACAAACCTCTAGTTTCCAACAAATCACGTGACGATCATTAGAAGGCAATACCAATATGATAGCATCTTAACAATAATGTAATAATTTGTCATACTGAATTGACTTTACTTCTGAGACTTTAAAGATATGTTTACATATACGTCTATGCCATCGAAGATAAATTAATAATAAATTTTATTTTAATAAATAACGAAGTAAGACCTGAAAAAATATTTTCTCTATAGTTAGTTTAAAAATTACATATATATTATAAAGTACACTTTATTAACTGCAAATTATGAACAAGTATTAACATATGGAGAGGAAAAAAAATTACATGACATGATTGATCCATTGCTTATAAAAATATAGTCATTATGACTCATGTTTGAGGACAGATAAAATGATTCAGTTTTATGTAGAAGACGAAAGGATAATTTATATCGTTTTAAAGTAAAGTAATGAACAACTAAGAAAAATGTTGTTCTGCCGAATTTTCTTAATGATACTTCTAGATAAATATTTTAGGGCATATAAATATATAATATACCACTCTTTATTATTTTTTCTAAGAACATGGTATATATTGTTGTCGAAAATTGCACAACAAAGAATAAGCCACATGGTTCTAAGAGTGTGAATAATTACTACGGTATTATAAGGATTAAAAATTTTGATATTTTTCTCCAGCAGTTGTTTGAGTTTAATTATTCCTTGTAAAGTACAAATTGTCATAAGGATGAGAAGTATGGACAGGTTTGAAAAATGTGCATCATATCGTCTGGAGGACTACTACATAAGATACATGTGGGATACAGATTTAATTTAAAACGGTTAATGAGAAAAGTTTTTATAGAAATTGTGTTAAGCAAAAATTTTAACCATGGTTGAGAAATAACAGATATTTTGGAAACTTATTACAGTTTTGGCAATTGGGAGGGTTGACCATAAATGTCTGTTAGGATATATATTTTTTTTCAAATCTTTAAATGAAACACTAACATAAGAATTGATGCTATAATTATTCAACAGATCTGCATACTTAATAATGTGATCAGTAAAAAAAATAACTTGCATATGGAAGTTGAGTAAGCAATATTATAGGTGGAGGAGTGGCTTTGAGGATTGGATTAACTATGGTTGCAATGTATATCTTAGCCCTGATGTAATACATAGATTATTTTGGACATATTAGATTAAGACCACTTTTACAAATAGGAAAACAAGCACTTGTAAATATTTTTTTTATCAATACTGTATGTAGAAGTTGAATACAAAGAATATTAAAATGTTTATAATTAAAATTAAAATGTTTGCAATTAACTTTCTACAACTTATTATATTTTCCTGTAGTAATTATTATTGTAATGAATAACACCTTTTTTCGTACTTTATACAAAGCAAACATAATATTTTTTTTCAAATAATTTTATTCCTAAGAGTATTGAGTGCCCAGAAAATGTTTTGAGAATGACAAATTATTTAAATATATATGATTACATAGAAACTAAGTATTTTAATATAATTATATCTAGTTTTTATATAGTCATACCTGTTTAAATATTTATAATTTTGAAGAAGACTGATAGATAGTCGAAACTATAAGGAAATAAAATTATTTGAATATTGTTTGAATTATATGAAATGGGAACAAAGATGTTAGTTATTACAATTATGTATGTTAACAATCCAATATATAAAGAATAAAAAAAAGAAAAATTAATCATAATATTTCAAAAATAATTATTATATATAAAAATCAATTGAGAATTGTTTTGATTTGTTTTTCTTCCTCCTTCTAATCTATTTTAAATTTATTTTCTATTCCATTTTTAATACAACATATTTTGTAGATTTATTAAAAATGACAGGCTTCATGTCTATAAATTAATATTATAACTTTTTTATTTTGCATGTTTCAAGCAATTTTTTTTAACTGTTTCAACTAAATTTGCAGTTTTCATCAGAGTCAAAACAAAAAACATAAAATGGGCAAAATGAGAAATTATGGTATTGTCTTAATGAAATCATTTAAACAATAAAACGACTATTATAAAAATAAATAAAGAAGCTGAAGATAATAAACTCATAGATATCATTAAACTCTGTTAGGGAGTGTAAAAACCCAATAATCTATTCTATAGAAACTTTACAACTACTTTTCCTACAATTAATAATCATATTACACATCATTGTTAATATTCTATCCTATTTACTTTTATGAATTAGAATATTAGGTGCTTTCTTAAGATGTCCTAATAACGTGTTTTGATATAATCTTACAAAAAAAGCCATTTCAAAAGGCACTTTAAATTCTTACAGCCAAAAATCATATTTTTTAAATCCACCATTGATGTAAAGCTGCAACAGTTATATCATTTATATAATTTATATGTTGATGCAACATAAATCTTTCATATGTGAAGAGTGGACAAAAGAAGCATTTCTAAAAACCAGAAATTCATTATTTGATTAAGTTGAAGACAAATTTGGAATTATTTCTGCAATTGAAGATGTACATTTTCCCTGTAATACATCATATAAAAATTATAAATTTTGATTTAGTTGAACAACTGACTGAAGAATAAGAAAGTGTTTTTGCTTTTCCTTGAAATTTTATGAATCTCCCAACATTCTTGACATTCTTCAACTTTGTATTTTTATAAGAATGTTTTTAGGGATATGGAAAAAAAAATTTCAAAAAAGAAAACACGAAGTAACACCATCAATGACTAGAAGCAATCAATGGATTTTGGGCTACATCTACCAGAAATGATAATTTTCAACATTTCCTTTTATATTGTTGCATTATTTGCAGCAGGTGATCTGTTGCAACATTTAAACATGCATAAAAATTATGAATTCCATTTAAAGTAAAAGTCTTCAGAAAAGAATTTTTTTTGGTTCAACTAGAAGAAAATAAATAAGAGCATGGTAAATTGTAATATCATGCAGATATTCATTGGTTAAATTGATACAAAAAATTGATTTAACTTCATTAATTTAAACATTGTTGTTTAAATTATTAAAAATTGCTCACCTCGATTTTTATGTTATCATTCGAAAGATGACCACAATAGTTTTCTACGTGTTTGAAATATCCTATAAAAGAATTCCACCCATGGTTTAAATAGAATTAGGTCTTTATTGTAATTAGAGAAATAGTGACTATCTCATTGCTAGCATTTGTATAATGTAATTTTAGGTTAACTAAGCCATACCTTGCTTATTCATTTACTAATTGGAATTCTCTCAATAAGAATAATGATGGGTTTAAAAATGTATAATAAATATAATGAAATAGTGGTAACATTTAAGTTGACAGATGATGATCAAATTCCATATCTGTTCTTCTAAAACACCAATAAGCAGTCTTCTATTTGTTGGTTATCATCAATTTGCAAATAACCATCAGACAATCAGCTTAAGGGTCTTTTTTTATTTATAAAAGAACATAATTAGTATACCCTCAGGATATCAATTTGCAATGAAAGAGTTTCCGAAGATAATAATTGTGACTACTCTTAACTATATTTATCCTAATTCCCTCCTGTTCATACTCTAAACATTGACGATAATAATCAAGTATATTAAAAATATATATAAAACAGGCGTCTAACTAAAGATAGCAACTGGTTTTTAAGTTTTTTTTTTTTTCATATGTCATAGCATCGGCCGGGATGCTTTTAAGTTTATTTGATATAATAATAATAACGTTTATTGAACGTCATAGATTTAAAAAAAATAATATACCGTTATATGTATATTTAGAAAGAATTGCTAAACTATAGTGGCAAGATCTCTTAATACGGATTAAAAATTTTAATTCCAACAGACTATAATATTTGCAGCCTTTTTAAATACGTATATTATAATGATATATCTTTCAAATAATATTTAATTGATCCGACAATAATGATAATAAACTTATTCCTAATTACTGATCACGAGGGAAAGAGCCCGCTACCTTGCTAAACTCTGCGCATCCTATTTTCACGTGAACGAATCTTCTAAATACAGATTTATATAATTTTAAGATAGAATTTTACGTTTAAACCCCAAACGAACTAAAGAAAACGGCATCTGAATTATAATAAGTTACTACCCACTTTAACATTCTACACATGAAAAAAAAACAAAAACATAACTAATAAAAAAGCACGATTTGAAATATAAATTCCCTTAAGAATTGATATTTTATACATAAAACCAAATGGTTAATTTCAGCCCAAAATCAAATAAATAAATAACGTTATTGCTATGAATATTCGAAAATGATGCGAGTTAAAAAAAACCAAAGTATCTTATGTAATACATATATATCTTATAGATGCATAGCAATCTCATATTTTCTTCAGAATATTAAAACAGAGTGGCACTACTGTATGGAGAGTTTTGCCTTGTTTAATATTAAATTTTATTTAAAACTGTTTGGATGAATTTTTAATTATTGGTTATAGATATAATTTTTCCATTTGCAGATTAGTAAAGCTTTCTCCGCTTGATATTTTTAAAGATTAGGATATTAATGTTAAATTCTTGTGGTGTTTAAACAAATACGTTTCATGCAATACATACAAATTAGACCCATTTCAGCAGTGTTGTCATCCTGAATTAAGAGTCTTAGCAATAAATAAATAACACATTTCTTTTGGGCACTTAGCATATAATGTTGTGAATTGCTATAGTATTCGAATTTTTGATCATAACCAACTTGGTTTAGCCCTTAAAAATATTTTGATGGGCTACTATTCAGTCAATACTTCTTCCCTTTTTTGTAGTCATTATATTTTTCCTTTTCATGGAGTTTTATTTTGGTTTTTTCACTTTACATTTTCCACATTTAAATATGGCTTTTCTCTATATTTATCTATAGGACTGTTGTTTCAGTTGAAACCCTCTCTGCATCTAAAACTGTCCATTAGTTCTGTGCTTATATACAATATGCTATACAGCTCAGCTATTTGTTCAACTGTTTGTCAGTTTGTCCTCATGAGAATTTTCACCATATTGATAGGTAATTTGTGATAAATATATGGATAATATGATTTTCTGTCAAGACTATTAAAGCTCATAAGTTTGCCACATCCCTATGAAGAAATGGTATGCACACTTTGTGTAGTTTGTGTGTCACTTAGAATACCTGATACTTGATCTGACATTGGTATTTCTCAATCCAATAGCTATTCAATGATGCCTCTATATATTTCTGAAAGTTATCTTCATTTATTAAATGGAAATCCCATCATTCTTTTTTAGATTTTTGAAAGGACTTATCCTAAAGCCAACATTGTTTCTTTTGATACAAAAAATATATTTCCAAATTATTCCATGTGTTTAATTGAAACTTTCCCTAACTGCCAACAAAATATTCTGTATTTTAAAGATTGGGTTATTACTCCAGAAATATAATGAGAGGAACCAAAGTTAAATTTGGCCACTGTTCTTTATGTCTTTTTTTCTTTTTCATATTCATTTTTCCTATATGAGAGATTCTAACAGCGATTTTCTTTGGTGAATATTTTGTTCTATGATATATTATATAATGAGCATGCCAATAGCTCTTAACAAGCTTTTTGGAATATCCCTATCCTCAGGCCAGTTTCTAGCTCTGGCTTTTGTTAGTGAAGTGCTAAAATATTCAAGCATTAGATTTAAAATACCAGGTCAACCCCAGCACTTTATCTAATGTTTAACTATTAAGTAGAAAATCTGAAATTTTCAGGCATCCATGTCTTCAAATCCAGCTATTTAACTTTAAAAGCCATATGAGACTGAACTAAGTTCAGATACATCATATATTAATAGCTTTAGCAATATAAAATTGCCAAAGCCTTAAGAGCAATAACAATAATTGCAAGAAAATCAAGTCATATATCATATGACTTAATTTAATAAGCTTGTATTACAAATGTTATATAATGAGTGTGTCAATAGCTTTTAATAAGCTTTTCAAAATATCCCTATCTTCAGATCATTTTTGGCTTTTAAGGGTTTGGCTATTTTATATTGCAAAAAGCTATTAATATATGGTGTATCTGAACTTTAACGTAGATAGCTGGATTTGAAGACATATGGATGTCTGAATATTTTAGATTTTCTACTTAATAGTTAAACACTAGATAAAGTGCTGGGCTTGGCCTGGTATTTTAAATCTAATGCTTGCATGTCATAGCACCCCACTAACAAAAGCCAGAGCTAGAAACTGGTCTGATAGAGATATTCTGAAAAGCTTGTTAAGAGCTATTGACATGCTCATTATATAATATTGGTAAAACAAGCTTATTAAATTACATCATTTGATATATAACTTGATTTCCTTGCAATTTTGTTCTATGATGGGTTTGATCTTGTATTTTTACCCATCTTTTTCTGGTCAGCATACTATTTTCTCTATCCAATTTATTATCTCATCTATAAGATTTTCATTGTGCTTAAGAGTTTTAGTTTCTTGTCAACATTTCTGTAATAGTTGCTTTTCTCTAGCTTTTTTCTTACAATTTCCATACATTGTTTCTCATGTATACCAATTTTTTCTATATACTTTATTTTTTTAATTCATTTTGATGGTCTATTTCTTTTACCTGTAATTGAAAAATAACTTCCTGGCTTTTTTATACACTCTGTTGTTTTGACAAACCATTTTTTTATTTGTAGCCTGATCTTTTTCAACTTTTCTTCATGATCTTCTTTATTTTATTTGCTCTATTTTTTCAGTTAACATAATTAAATTATTTATTTTCTTAGCCAGATTTTTTCTTTTATTCCTTACTTCTGCTTAATTCTGTACTATACACTTTCAAATGTCATTTGGTTCTGCAATTTTACATCTTTAATTTTAAATTTTTTTTTTATCCCATTACTAGTTGATTTGTTTTCATTACTTGTTTTAACTTTATCCAACATTTTATTATTTGTTTCGGATGTTTAAAATATTTGATCATTTCCTCATCATTTTTTTGCATCTATGCCCTCATTATTTGTTATTTTCATTTGATACTTGAACTTGATGATTTTAATAATTTTTTATCATTATTTTATTTGCTAATTTATCTTTCCTATTCTTGTTATTACTGATATGTCTTCATCATGTTCTTTAATACTGGTTGTTTTTATACTTCAAGTTTTTGGTTTTTTATTAGATGAACACCTTAATGATTCTGGAATTTAGATTTGCTTTCCATTACTCACCATTTTCAATTTTATATTTTCAAATGCTTTCATTTTTTGCTTTTGTCAATGGCCTTGGTAACATTTATTTCCAACTATGTCTCCTTTTAATTTTCTTGAATTATTTTATTTAATCGTGTCCATTCATCTTCCCCTCCACATGATATAAAGTTCTTTTGTTTATAATGTCATTTTTATGCATCTTTCCATTTCCTCAAATGACTTATTTTCATTTCTTTTATTCTCTTTGATCTTGATTGTTTATAATGTGAGCAAGTACTTGAATTTAAAATTTAGATTTAGACTTTTGCAATGTGAGATTTAGATTAGTAAACTGGAAAAAAATTTGAATTTGTGGTAGGCTCAGACTTGAACTAATTTGATTCCCAAAATTGAATTAATATTTATTCTATTTATCATTATATTATTAACATTGGACAATATTCTGATATATACATATATATTTCACCATTCATGTCATAAAAATATGGCGTAATGACCAATAGATAACAGTTTATAAGATTTGATTTACCATTCCATGACATAAAATGTTTCAACCAATATGTGGACATCAACATCTCACTATGTAAATATCAAAAACATGTTGGATCATTCTTCTTGTATTACTTTCAATATATCAAAGCATATCTGAAGAAACCATAATCACTATGATTATCTTCTTTGCAGTCATAATTTACCAGTCATTTGTAAACTTTCTCATCAGTTGCTGAACTTTGCCTTTAAATGTCAATACTTATTGAGAAGCTCCATGCTTATTATATAATTTTGAATGTAAAATGCAATATATTTAAGTCCTAATAATAGAATCATTATCAATTTTCTATAAATACAATTTATCCAAACCACCTCAAACACTTTTTAGCAAAACTCTTTATTTGTACATATATACATACATCTATGTTTTGACTGTCCTGCAGTCTTCCTCAGAACCAGTTAGTGGTTTATTCAAACCATTTCAAACACTTTTTATCAAAACTATTTGTACATATATATATATACACTTACATTTCAACTGTCCTACAGTCTTCTTCAGAGCCAGTTCACTATTAGAGTGAATGTTAGAATAAACTCACATGTATCAGCAAAATATTTCTTAAAAGATTTTAATGCTTTTCCAGTATGACATTTTTCAAAATGCAGTCCAACAATTTCATTATTTAATAGCTACTAAAAATTTTCTGAATAACAGAAAGAAAAAAATTTATGCCAATATCACTAGATAAATGTTTAACAGTGCAAATGACATGTTTTAACAATTACCTTTTAAACGTTGTAGTATGCTGTTAATTTACAATCTTCCCAGCAATGTATATTTGTAAATGATCACACAATATAAAACTTCTGTTGCGTTCTGATATCTAATTAGAGATTAACTTAAGCATTTCAGTGCTTTCCAAGTTGAAGCTTCTATTATAAGTTCAGTTCCAAATTGTAACACCATTCATTTACATAATCATGGAAACAATACAACTAGTCCATTAATTCTATATCCATCATTGATCTTTTCATATAAAGGACTTCTGCACAAGCAATAAAACAAAATATTACAGTCAGAATTAGAGTGCTATTAATTAAAGAATAAAAATGTGGTTACATAAATAATACACCCATGGTTTTTGAAGTAACATATCAATGAAATAAATTTCTCATTATGATTTAACCATAACTTATAAGCAACTAAAAATAATAAAGCTACAGTTCTGTTAAATGTTATGAGAATATTCAAAATCATTTATTTCGATGTATTTCTGAAAATTTATTTGCTTTTAATAATATCTGACTTAAACAAAAATATTTGTATCTGTCATAAAAATATGTAATGCTATAACCATATAGGCCAGCTATAAATCAGTACAGACATTGTAACTTCAGAATAGTAAAAAATAAAAAAAAGTTGAAAATCCATTTTTCTGAAATTACGCAAATCAGTCTAATCACAAGTGTATTTATTTATTCATACCCTCATACCTTAGTCCGTTTTATGACAACTTGAAATATATATTGATTTCAACATTTTCTACAATGAAATATTTTAATACCTTACATTAATATCATTTTTCTAAATATTCTTTCTTGTGTCATAATTCCAACATATATTATGTAGAGAATTTACCATAACACTCATACATGTACAGAACCATGAATATATAATAAAACTTGATTTTGCTCAAAACTAGGTGGTCCACAAATTTAAGTAACTTTGATAGCATCCCAAGCTTATCTACATCATAAATCTTTAATTTAATTTCAAGGCAACTCCTGTAAGTAAAAGAAATTTACTTTTTACTTATTAAGGTTGCCTTGGCAACTGATTGAAGATTTGTGATGAAAGATTATTGTGAGTTGTTATTATGTGATATATATTGTAACAGTCAAGTTTGTACATTCGCGTAACAGAATTCAGAATCCCAGCAAAAGAGACCGAAGCTGATCAGACTAGGACTGTGACATCCCAAGTCCGACCACACTTCAACTTGTAAGCCAGTACTCCAAGACTCAAGACCCTACGAATGACCACCTTGAAATTACACAGCATACTCTTTTATTCGTGGCCGACATAGGTCAGGTAGAAACAATGAGATTCATAATTAAATTACAAATTGATCGTATCTAACGAATAGTTAACTTAATGGAGACCTTTAATAATGCGTATTCTATAACATAATAATAATGAGAATTGGATTGAATAATGAAACTGAGAGTGGACTAGGTTAATTTACTAAAGTTTTAATTTCTCCAATAATAAGTTTTATCTAAAATATATATCCCAAAATACATAACAAGTGGAAATGCACGCAGGCATTTAATGGCTGAAGAGTTTTAAGTATGCTCTTCGAACAGATTCTTTTATCAGATTAATAAATAAAGTTACATTTACGTAAGATGAATGTAACGGTTATTCATCTTGTGAATTAATGAAAGCCATAGATTGCTTTTGATATGTTAGAATTTGAATACAATTATTTTACGGATATATATATAACTGAAACACAGGCTTATTATACCTGTGTCTATATATGTAATATAGGGTATATGAGCACAGACTTTCACATGACCCACCACTCTCCACTCTATCTAATAACACTGATACCCTCAAGCACATATATGCTGAAAAGATAAATAATCATCAATATACGTATTTCATGCTAAACCAGTAATCATCAGTTGGTCCAGATTATCATTTCCCACACATATATACTATAAGTGCTCAGATATGCATGCAGGCATTTAAATAAATAGCTTATCACTACGTCATGTCTATAGTGGAACATATGCGGACTCCTCTTAATGTGTGGCTGAATACTAATAATTAAACTAAACCTTGGTCAACACTTACAGTAGACGTTTCTCATCTGTTTATTTTTATTTATTTAGCCTAAATAGGGCTGCAATAACTTAGATTGACCGAACTTTTAAGAATATCTCAGACAATTGCTGAAAGAACTAAAATAGGAAGGTAGAGTTGGCTGCTCTGGATGTACTAATGCACTATAGAACCAGAAATACAATAATAAAGTCGCTCTGTGGATGGATTGGTAGATCAAGGGTTTCTGCGACCAACGCCGGTACCCTGAAAACCGATCGTTAAGCTGCATGAAAAGGAACAAATAGTTCAGAAAGGTGGGGGACTTATGTGCTAACCTGGCCTTAAACTCAGGCTTCGCGACTGCTCTACCCTATGAGAGGAAGATGTGCTGGCTTAACCAAGGCTCCATCTTATTTATACGTGGCAACAAAACAAGAAAAATATTAAAGTGAATGAATCACATCCGCCAAGCAAAGCATTTTATAAAATTTAATATTCTAAGCCAAGAACAATAGCTTATTAGCTTAATCAAATAGAAGCCAACTCTTAGGTAGCATGATAAAATATATGCTATAGATGGGAATAATTACAGATAATCTTTGCTGTTCCAGCTAACTCTAATTTATTATTGATCAAATGACAAGTATTTACAAAGAGGGAAAAGTGATGGGGTTTAATAAATAACTTAAATAGCAAATATACTGATAAATATTTATCAAGGTTAGTCTATTTCTTAGTATTTAAAAATTAAACCGCACTAAAACAAGCCACATTACAAAAATTTACAATCAAACAATTTTCAAAAAATATTAAATAATAATGAGCGAGTCGTTACTATTTTCTTAAGAGGGTTTTGAAACAGCGCACAGAAATAAAATTATAAATAATTACGTGATGAGGTTTTAATTAATCTCTTCTTGAAATATTAAAATTTAGTATTTGCTGTTTCGAAGCGTCAGCATATCATAAAATAAATATAACAATTATTAAAACTATGTGATAAAAAAATGACTAGAGACATGACTGCAGTGATAGTTTAAAGTAGAAACATTAATTAATTTCTCAAAGAGATTTTAAAAGCAAGTGGATCATTTACAGATTTTAAAACAATAAAAGAAAAGCTTTAACATAAAAAATATATTAAGTGGTTAGTTAGCTAACTAGAATTTAAAAAGGTAGTATGAAATTATACAGAAAATATATAGAGCTCTGCAGTTTAAAATGATTTACCGGTATTAGTAGGTGCTTGAGCTGGAACTGGTGAGTTTCCTGGGCGGCTTGTGGCATGCTCTTCTTTTACGTTAGATGGTAGATATTATAGTGGTTTCTTCTTTTTTTCCGGTTAGATGGTAGATGTTATAGCGGCATTCTTCTTTTTTTTTCGGGTAGATGTTGTAGCGGCATTCTTGGTTATAAACGGTGTCGGATGGAAACGAACCCGGCGACAGCTAAGACGGCCACACTAGCCGGACATCTCAGTTCAATACTAGATTTGATTTTTTTTAATATAAATGCGCTTCAAAATGGAGTCTCTTCTCAGTATATCTTTTCTCTGTGTCTCTCAGTCAGTCTCTCTTCCCGCTCAAAATATGCTCATTTATATCTCTTTCTTATCAGCTTAACACCTTTAAAAATTTTTCTTTGCTTCATGATTACATTTTTAATTAATTTTGTTAACATACAATCTGATTCCAAATATGCTGATAAGTTTCTGAGGTGTTATAACTTTTCCTTAATTCCGTTTTAATTAAATTCTAAAAACATGTAATTTTGATCTTAAATATTTGATAAACTATTAAAGTATTTCAGTTATAACTTTTATGGTTAGTTTGTAAAACTATTTTGCCATAAATAATTTTAATCCAAAATAACTTAAATGTTTATATCTGACGCAATTTTAATTAGCCAGATTTTAAAATGATTTTTTTTTTTTAACTTGACCAAAGGTAGGTGCGATCACTAATTAAATACTTGTTTACGACAAATCTGTTTCTAACCAACTTTTAATTCTAAAAAAAAATAACACTTAATTTTTAAAGAAGACTTCTCAGCACATTTGAAAGAAAACCTTTTTAACATTTTAAAATATTTTCATCTTTTAACATTTTAAATATGTAACATATTTTAATGTTTTAAATCACGCCACTCCTATATACATTACACATATAGGTTGGATTATATATCCACATACGAATTAAAATAATAAATTTATTAATAAATTGAACCTTATCATTATTTAACATACTGAAAGGTTTTTTATAAAAATAAACATGATATTAATAATAATACGCTATAATTCTATCAAGCCTATCTAATTATAGTGTTCTTTTGTATGTAAATATATAATGCTGTTCAGACAGCAATTGTAGTTTTACTTTACATATTATAGTTTAAATGAGATTCGAATCTAACACAGACGAGTGAGCTACTAGATTGATGATGAAACACTCAAGGGATTAGGAGGTTCCCGTTTCATATCCGTCAACTTGTAAAAAAAAAAACAATAAAAAAAATGACTTTGCTTACGTGTATTTGGGATTTATAATCATGAACTTCTATATATATTTTTTAAATCCAAATGACCTATTTAACTGAGCACACACAAAAAAACTTATTTACCAAAACAATTTATTATACAGCTTGCACAAACTCTCCAGTCACAATCACCCACTCACACTAAAATAGTGGCAATATGCAATATATATATATATATATATATATATATATATATATATATATATATATATAATAACACAAATAATAAAATATGAATCCTTCAAGATTATAGTATACACTGTTATATCCGATTGAATATCTGTCATGGTTAGAATGGGGTAAAGATGTTAGTTGTTGTTTTTTGTTTATATATATATATAAAATAATGTTTGGGGAGGGGCAGATCCTTCATCAAATACTACAACTTTAAATTGGATCTGTAGGTTGTTTCACAATTTGCTCTTTCATGCTGGGATTAAAGTAATATCCCAACAGATTATCATCATCATCAGAATTATCACCTGATTCCTGATAATCTCTTAAGCTTAAAGGTGGTTGTCTACTGTATTTTCCTAATACTTCATTATTGAGAGACAGGGTTCGAATCCATCCCTTATTCTCTATTTTTATCGGATTCTGTCGATCTTCTCTGGCTTTCTTATATATTGTCTCAAGCATGCTTTCTGTCTCTTTGAACCTCACCCTCTTCTCATTAGTATATGGGTCCTTTCTTTTCTTTCCTTTTATCTTACTTTCTGCCCTTCTGCTTGTTTTCCATTTCTCCTTTCTCTTTTCATATATTCCGTCTGGTCCCCAGAGTTCCTTATCCAAGACTATCCTGTCCATTCGGAGCTCCCGACTGAAACTTTTAACCCATTCTCTCATTTTAAGTTCTCTGTCTACTGGCTCTTCATCCTCACCCACTTTGGTACTTGACCTTTCCTTGTTCTCAAATATTGTCACTTTGTTAACTTCCATTTTTATTACTTCTACTCTATTCTCCTCTTTATGACCTGACACTTGCCCTTCATCTTTTTTTCTTTGACACCGTGATCTATGATTTCCCTGTTAAATTGTGGGTCTTCTGTCTCGTCCATTAGATTGAGTTCCTGAATAGATTTGGCAATGGTAATCTCTTCTTGGACTGCTATCTGACTTGTATATGCTCGGTGGTTTTCCCTCAATTCAGACATCTCCTCTCTGATATCTTTGTGTATATCTTCACATTCCTTAATTTTGAGGATTATATTTGTTCCCCATTTTGGAGACCTTCTCCTCTAGATTTACTTCTTGATGCTCTGTCTGTACTCTGATGGCCGTAATTTGCTCCTTAATTGTCCCTATTTCCTTGCTATTTTCTTCTTGGTTTTTCTCTAACCTTTCTGTCAGTTCCACCCAAACTTCTTCAGATTTTAGCTGGCAGCTGATTTCTAATTCCTGCAGTTTCTTGCATATTCTATCCTCGAACTGTCTATTTCTTTCTTCGCACTTCTGATCCCTTTCCTCAACCTCCTTTCTATGCTTTTCTTCCCTTTCTATTGCTTCCTGTCTATGCTTCTCACCCATTTTCATTATCTCCATTCTAATTTGTTCACATATTGAACTCATTTCCAGACATTTACTCTTATCTTCATCTGTTGGGCTAGAAGCAGGTTCCTTTGATATGACAGCTTCTTCTATATACACCTCTTCTGTGTCATCATCCATGCTGCTGCTATCTTCTGTTATTTTTCTCCCAGACCTTAATGTAATACCTTCCTTTTCATTCCTCACTTCCTCTCCTTCATTCATTATTTCCTTTTTCTCTTCCATATTACTATTTTATTCTATTTTATTTATCCAATATATTTTACAGAGCTAAATTAATTTACTTGACTTTTGTTTAACACAGCAAATAGCTGTACTCTGCAAACCAAAATGACCTGTCCACTTTCCATCCTGTTCCCATGCCTAACTCTATTAAAGATGCCTATAAATGATATCGCTATATTTTATTTAAATTTGCTAAGACCCGCCCATCCTTAAAATCTAACTACAAAACTTAATAAATGATTAAAATTTACTAAAAATAAATCAATAAAGTATTTACTAAATAAATGAACAAAGTTAACTCACCCTTAGTCTCTTCTTCCAGCTGCTTTTAACTAGACTTCAGTGGTTCATGATTATAATATAATTCAGTTTACACATCTGTGCCAGCTTCAAACCTCAAACTTTTGATTTGACCCTATGTTTTATTCCATTCTCATTCTCATCAAATCCAATTCTACTTTTTTTAAAAAAAAAAAATCAAATGGGTCCCCTTTTTCTTTTAAACTTAGAACGTTTCCTTCTCCACCTCTGATGACAAATTTATATGAGGATGACTTATAGCTTGTTCAAATCATCCTCGGGCACCAGTCACCAGTATGCAGGAAAGTTTACATAAAATTTATAAAATATTTAATAAAAAATATAATTTTTACTATACATTTGCATATATATATATATGTCCACAGATGGCGTTTCTACCAAAAACACCAATCAAGCGTATATTCTGTTTACATAAACGTCAGAGTAGCATTCACTATCTCTAACTATAATTCCACTTTCAAATCATGATTTCAAGCTATTTGCTATCGTCAGTGAAAGACAGGAATAAAGAAACTAGATCTAAACACAAACTCTGAGCGTTTATGAAACAATTTCTATTCAGCTTGCAAGCGTGAATTTTTTAGACACGTAATGTCTTCAAACTCAGCATAGCAAACCAGATAGCTATATGGGTCTGATCTCAGTTCAGCATCACCACATAGTAGAAGCCTCTGCAAGCTATATCATTGCAAGAAAGACCTCAAAGGTACATTTATGATAAACAAAAATGCAAGTTAAAAAACTTGCTAACGCTTGTATTTATGTCCACAGATGGCGTTTCTACCAAAAACACCAATCAAGCGTATATTCTGTTTACATAAACGTCAGAGTAGCATTCACTATCTCTAACTATAATTCCACTTTCAGATCATGATTTCAAGCTATTTGCTATCGTCAGTGAAAGACAGGAATAAAGAAACTAGATCTAAACACAAACTCTGAGCGTTTATGAAACAATTTCTATTCAGCTTGCAAGCGTGAATTTTTTAGACACGTAATGTCTTCAAACTCAGCATAGCAAACCAGATAGCTATATGGGTCTGATCTCAGTTCAGCATCACCACATAGTAGAAGCCTCTGCAATCTATATCATTGCAAGAAAGACCTCAAAGGTACATTTATGATAAACAAAAATGCAAGTTAAAAAACTTGCTAACGCTTGTATTTATGTCCACAGATGGCGTTTCTACCAAAAACACCAATCAAGCGTATATTCTGTTTACATAAACGTCAGAGTAGCATTCACTATCTCTAACTATAATTCCACTTTCAGATCATGATTTCAAGCTATTTGCTATCGTCAGTGAAAGACAGGAATAAAGAAACTAGATCTAAACACAAACTCTGAGCGTTTATGAAACAATTTCTATTCAGCTTGCAAGCGTGAATTTTTTAGACACGTAATGTCTTCAAACTCAGCATAGCAAACCAGATAGCTATATGGGTCTGATCTCAGTTCAGCATCACCACATAGTAGAAGCATCTGCAATCTATATCATTGCAAGAAAGACCTCAAAGGTACATTTATGATAAACAAAAATGCAAGTTAAAAAACTTGCTAACGCTTGTATTTATGTCCACAGATGGCGTTTCTACCAAAAACACCAATGAAGCGTATATTCTGTTTACATAAACGTCAGAGTAGCATTCACTATCTCTGACTATAATTCCACTTTCAGATCATGATTTCAAGCTATTTGCTATCGTCAGTGAAAGACAGGAATAAAGAAACTAGATCTAAACACAAACTCTGAGCGTTTATGAAACAATTTCTATTCAGCTTGCAAGCGTGAATTTTTTAGACACGTAATGTCTTCAAACTCAGCATAGCAAACCAGATAGCTATATGGGTCTGATCTCAGTTCAGCATCACCACATAGTAGAAGCCTCTGAAATCTATATCATTGCAAGAAAGACCTCAAAGGTACATTTATGATAAACAAAAATGCAAGTTAAAAAACTTGCTAACGCTTGTATTTATGTCCACAGATGGCGTTTCTACCAAAAACACCAATCAAGCGTATATTCTGTTTACATAAACGTCAGAGTAGCATTCACTATCTCTAACTATAATTCCACTTTCAGATCATGATTTCAAGCTATTTGCTATCGTCAGTGAAAGACAGGAATAAAGAAACTAGATCTAAACACAAACTCTGAGCGTTTATGAAACAATTTCTATTCAGCTTGCAAGCGTGAATTTTTTAGACACGTAATGTCTTCAAACTCAGCATAGCAAACCAGATAGCTATATGGGTCTGATCTCAGTTCAGCATCACCACATAGTAGAAGCCTCTGCAATCTATATCATTGCAAGAAAGACCTCAAAGGTACATTTATGATAAACAAAAATGCAAGTTAAAAAACTTGCTAACGCTTGTATTTATGTCCACAGATGGCGTTTCTACCAAAAACACCAATCAAGCGTATATTCTGTTTACATAAACGTCAGAGTAGCATTCACTATCTCTAACTATAATTCCACTTTCAGATCGTGATTTCAAGCTATTTGCTATCGTCAGTGAAAGACAGGAATAAAGAAACTAGATCTAAACACAAACTCTGAGCGTTTATGAAACAATTTCTATTCAGCTTGCAAGCGTGAATTTTTTAGACACGTAATGTCTTCAAAGTCAGCATAGCAAACCAGATAGCTATATGGGTCTGATCTCAGTTCAGCATCACCACATAGTAGAAGCCTCTGCAATCTATATCATTGCAAGAAAGACCTCAAAGGTACATTTATGATAAACAAAAATGCAAGTTAAAAAACTTGCTAACGCTTGTATTTATGTCCACAGATGGCGTTTCTACCAAAAACACCAATCAAGCGTATATTCTGTTTACATAAACGTCAGAGTAGCATTCACTATCTCTAACTATAATTCCACTTTCAGATCATGATTTCAAGCTATTTGCTATCGTCAGTGAAAGACAAAAATAAAGAAACTAGATCTAAACACAAACTCTGAGCGTTTATGAAACAATTTCTATTCAGCTTGCAAGCGTGAATTTTTTAGACACGTAATGTCTTCAAACTCAGCATAGCAAACCAGATAGCTATATGGGTCTGATCTCAGTTCAGCATCACCACATAATAGAAGCCTCTGCAATCTATATCATTGCAAGAAAGACCTCAAAAATTCACGCTTGCAAGCTGAATAGAAATTGTTTCATAAACGCTCAGAGTTTGTGTTTAGATCTAGTTTCTTTATTCCTGTCTTTCACTGACGATAGCAAATAGCTTGAAATCATGATCTGAAAGTGGAATTATAGTTAGAGATAGTGAATGCTACTCTGACGTTTATGTAAACAGAATATACGCTTGATTGGTGTTTTTGGTAGAAACGCCATCTGTGGACATAAATACAAGCGTTAGCAAGTTTTTTAACTTGCATTTTTGTTTATCATAAATGTACCTTTGAGGTCTTTCTTGCAATGATATAGATTGCAGAGGCTTCTACTATGTGGTGATGCTGAACTGAGATCAGACCCATATAGCTATCTGGTTTGCTATGCTGAGTTTGAAGACATTACGTGTCTAAAAAATTCACGCTTGCAAGCTGAATAGAAATTGTTTCATAAACGCTCAGAGTTTGTGTTTAGATCTAGTTTCTTTATTCCTGTCTTTCACTGACGATAGCAAATAGCTTGAAATCATGATCTGAAAGTGGAATTATAGTTAGAGATAGTGAATGCTACTCTGACGTTTATGTAAACAGAATATACGCTTGATTGGTGTTTTTGGTAGAAACGCCATCTGTGGACATAAATACAAGCGTTAGCAAGTTTTTTAACTTGCATTTTTGTTTATCATAAATGTACCTTTGAGGTCTTTCTTGCAATGATATAGATTGCAGAGGCTTCTACTATGTGGTGATGCTGAACTGAGATCAGACCCATATAGCTATCTGGTTTGCTATGCTGAGTTTGAAGACATTACTTGTCTAAAAAATTCACGCTTGCAAGCTGAATAGAAATTGTTTCATAAACGCTCAGAGTTTGTGTTTAGATCTAGTTTCTTTATTCCTGTCTTTCACTGACGATAGCAAATAGCTTGAAATCATGATCTGAAAGTGGAATTATAGTTAGAGATAGTGAATGCTACTCTGACGTTTATGTAAACAGAATATACGCTTGATTGGTGTTTTTGGTAGAAACGCCATCTGTGGACATAAATACAAGCGTTAGCAAGTTAAAAAACTTGCTAACTTGCATTTTTGTTTATCATAAATGTACCTTTGAGGTCTTTCTTGCAATGATATAGATTGCAGAGGCTTCTACTATGTGGTGATGCTGAACTGAGATCAGACCCATATAGCTATCTGGTTTGCTATGCTGAGTTTGAAGACATTACGTGTCTAAAAATTCACGCTTGCAAGCTGAATAGAAATTGTTTCATAAACGCTCAGAGTTTGTGTTTAGATCTAGTTTCTTTATTCCTGTCTTTCACTGACGATAGCAAATAGCTTGAAATCATGATCTGAAAGTGGAATTATAGTTAGAGATAGTGAATGCTACTCTGACGTTTATGTAAACAGAATATACGCTTGATTGGTGTTTTTGGTAGAAACGCCATCTGTGGACATAAATACAAGCGTTAGCAAGTTTTTTAACTTGCATTTTTGTTTATCATAAATGTACCTTTGAGGTCTTTCTTGCAATGATATAGATTGCAGAGGCTTCTACTATGTGGTGATGCTGAACTGAGATCAGACCCATATAGCTATCTGGTTTGCTATGCTGAGTTTGAAGACATTACGTGTCTAAAAAATTCACGCTTGCAAGCTGAATAGAAATTGTTTCATAAACGCTCAGAGTTTGTGTTTAGATCTAGTTTCTTTATTCCTGTCTTTCACTGACGATAGCAAATAGCTTGAAATCATGATCTGAAAGTGGAATTATAGTTAGAGATAGTGAATGCTACTCTGACGTTTATGTAAACAGAATATACGCTTGATTGGTGTTTTTGGTAGAAACGCCATCTGTGGACATAAATACAAGCGTTAGCAAGTTTTTTAACTTGCATTTTTGTTTATCATAAATGTACCTTTGAGGTCTTTCTTGCAATGATATAGATTGCAGAGGCTTCTACTATGTGGTGATGCTGAACTGAGATCAGACCCATATAGCTATCTGGTTTGCTATGCTGAGTTTGAAGACATTACGTGTCTAAAAAATTCACGCTTGCAAGCTGAATAGAAATTGTTTCATAAACGCTCAGAGTTTGTGTTTAGATCTAGTTTCTTTATTCCTGTCTTTCACTGACGATAGCAAATAGCTTGAAATCATGATCTGAAAGTGGAATTATAGTTAGAGATAGTGAATGCTACTCTGACGTTTATGTAAACAGAATATATGCTTGATTGGTGTTTTTGGTAGAAACGCCATCTGTGGACATAAATACAAGCGTTAGCAAGTTTTTTAACTTGCATTTTTGTTTATCATAAATGTACCTTTGAGGTCTTTCTTGCAATGATATAGATTGCAGAGGCTTCTACTATGTGGTGATGCTGAACTGAGATCAGACCCATATAGCTATCTGGTTTGCTATGCTGAGTTTGAAGACATTACGTGTCTAAAATATTCACGCTTGCAAGCTGAATAGAAATTGTTTCATAAACGCTCAGAGTTTGTGTTTAGATCTAGTTTCTTTATTCCTGTCTTTCACTGACGATAGCAAATAGCTTGAAATCATGATCTGAAAGTGGAATTATAGTTAGAGATAGTGAATGCTACTCTGACGTTTATGTAAACAGAATATACGCTTGATTGGTGTTTTTGGTAGAAACGCCATCTGTGGACATAAATACAAGCGTTAGCAAGTTTTTTAACTTGCATTTTTGTTTATCATATATATATATATAATGACCTATTCAGTGCATGGAATTGATTAATTGACATGTCTCCTGATTTATTTACTTATTTACTTTTTATTTTTATTTTTATTATACCCAAAAAAATATACTCTACATGAATTACAAATATATTTGCAATAGGTTAAGGGAAACCAACCCAGAAAAAAAAAATCTTATACATATACATTTTTATTTTTTTTTTGTTATTTAGAAAAGAAAAAAAAACACTATACTTAAATACTATACAGGGTATTGCAGGGTGTGGGAATAATTAACAAAGTCCCAACAGATCGGCATCAAAATGCATGAAAAAAAATCTATACATAGACATTATTTTGGACAACGAAAATTTAATTTAAAATCATTAATTTTGAACAAAGAATTTTTTCGCTATACTCAATAATCTCCTCAGGGGTCAAAATAAGTTATAGGGCCCACAATTTGGGTGTACAAATGCGGGGGAAAAATACTATGTAACAGTCAAGTTTGTACATTCGCATAACAGAATTCAGAATCCCAGCAAAAGAGACCGAAGCTGACCAGACTAGGACTGTGACATCCCAAGTCCGACCACACTTCAACTTGTAAGCCCGTACTCCAAGACTCAAGACCCTACGAATGACCACTTGAAATTACACGTAGCATACTGCTTTATTCGCGGCCAACATAGGTCAGGGAGAAACAATGAGACTCATAATTAAATTACAAATTGATCGTATCTAACGAATAGTTAACTTAATGGATACCTTTAATAATGCATATTCTATAACATAATAATAATGAGAATTGGATTGAATAATGAAACTGAGAGTGGACTAGGTTAATTTACTAAAGTTTTAATTTCTCCAATAATAAGTTTTATCTAAAATATATATCCCAAAATACATAACAAGTGGAAATGCACACAGGCATTTAATGGCTGAAGAGTTTTAAGTATGCTCTTCAGACAGATTCTTTTATTAGATTAATAAATAAAGTTACATTTATGTAAGATGAATGCAACAGTTATTCATCTTGTGAATTCATGAAAGCCATAGATTGCTTTTGATATGTTAGAATTTGAATACAATTATTTTACGGATATATATATACATAAATGCATGTAGGCATTTAAATAAATAGCTTATCACTATGCCATGTCTATAGTGGAACATATACAGACTCCTCTTAATGTGTGGCTGAATACTAATAATTAAACTAAATCTTGGTCAACACTTACAGTAGATGTTTCTCATCTGTTTATTTTTATTTATTTAGCCTAAATAGGGCTGCAATAACTTAGATTGACCGGACTTTTAAGAATATCTTAGACAATTGCTGAAAGAACTAAAATAGGGAGGTAAAGTTGGCTGCTCTGGATGTACTAATGCACTATAGCACCAGCAATGCAATAATAAAGTCGCTCTGCAGATGGATTGGAAGATCGAGGGTTTCTGTGACCAACACCGGTACCCTGAAAACCGATCATTAAGCTGCATGAAAAGGAACAAATAGTTCAGAAAGGTGGGGTACTTACATTCTAACCTGGCCTTAAACTCAGGCTTCATGACTGCTCTACCCTATGAGAGGAAGATGTGCTGGCTTAACCGAGGCTCCATCTTAAATACGTAAATATACGTGGCAGCAAAATGAGAAAAATATTAAAGTGAATGAATCACATCCACCAAGCAAAGCATTTTATAAAATTTAATATTCTAAACCAAGAACAATAGCTTATTAGCTTAATCAAATAGAAGCCAACTCTTAGGTAGCATGATAAAATATATGCTATAGATGGGAATAATTACAGATAATCTTTGCTGTTCCAGCTAACTCTAATTTATTATTGATCAAATGACAAGTATTTAAAAGGAGGGAAAAGTATATTTGATGGGGTTTAATAAATAACTTAAATAGTAAATATACTGATAAATATTTATCAAGGTTAGTCTATTTCTTAGTATTTAAAAATTAAACCACACTAAAACAAGCCACATTGCAAAAATTTACAATCAAACAATTTTCAAAAAATATTAAATAATGAGCGAGTCGTTACTATTTTCTTAAGAGGGTTTCGAAACAGCGCACAGAAATAAAATTATAAATAATTACGTGATGAGGTTTTAATTAATCTCTTCTTGAAATATTAAAATTTAGTATTTGCTGTTTCGAAGCGTCAGCATATCATAAAATAAATATAACAACTATTAAAACTATGTGATAAAAAAATGACTAGAGACATGACTGCAGTGATAGTTTAAAGTAGAAACATTAATTAATTTCTCAAAAAGATTTTAAAAGCAAGTGGATCATTTACAGATTTTAAAACAATAAAAGAAAAGCTTTAACATAAAAAATATATTAAGTGGTTAGTTAGCTAACTAGAATTTAAGAAGGTAGTATGAAATTATACAGCTCTGCAGTTTAAAATGATTTACCGGTATTAGTAGGTGCTTGAGCTGGAGCTGGTGAGTTTCCTGGGTGGCTTACAACATTCTCTTCTTTTACATTAGATGGTAGATATTATAGCGGCATTCTTCTTTTTTTTCAGTTAGATGGTAGATGTTATAGCGGCATTCTTTTTTTTTTTCAGGTAGATGTTGTAGCGGCATTCTTGTTTATAAATGGTGTTGGATGGAAATGAACCTGTCGTCTCCTTATGGAGTGACAGCTAAGATGTTCACACTAGCCAGACATCTCAGTTCAATACTAGATTTGATTTTTTAATATAAATGCACTTCAAAATGGAGTCTCTTCTCAGAATATCTTTTCTCTGTGTCTCTCAGTATTATAGATCTCAGTCAGTCTCTCTTCCCACTCAAAATATGGCCCATTTATATCTCTTTCTTATCAGCTTAACACCTTTAAAAATTTTTCTTTGCTTCATGATTACATTTTTAATTAATTTTGTTAACATACAATCTGATTCCAAATATGCTGATAAGTTCTTAGGTGTTATAACTTTTCCTTAATTCCGTTTTAATTAAATTCTAAAAACATGTAATTTTGATCTTAAATATTTGATAAACTATTAAAGTATTTCAGTTATAACTTTTATGGTTAGTTTGTAAAAAAAACTATTTTGCCATAAATAATTTTAATCCAAAATAACTTAAATGTTTATATTTGACGCAATTTTAATTAGCCAGATTTTAAAATGATTTTTTTTTTTTTTAACTTGACCAAAGGTAGGTGCGGTCACTAATTAAATACTTGTTTATGACAAATCTGTTTCTAACCAACTTTTAATTCTAAGAAAAAAAATAACACTTAATTTTTAAAGAAGACTTCTCAGAACATTTGAAAGAAAACCTTTTTAACATTTTTAAATAAACATTTTAAAATATTTTCATCTTTTAACATTTTAAATATGTAACACATTTTAATGTTTTAAATCACGCCACCCCTATATACATTACACATACAGGTTGAATTATATATCCACATACGAATTAAAATAATAAATTTATTAATAAATTGAACCTTATCATTATTTAACATACTAAAAGTTTTTTTTTTTTTAAAAAATAAACGCGATATTAATAATAATACACTATAATTCTATCAAGCCTATCTAATTATAGTGTTCTTTTGTATGTAAATATATAATGGTGTTCAGACAGCAATTGTAGTTTTACTTTACATATTATAGTTTAAATGAGATTTGAATCTAACACAGACGAGTGGGCTACTAGATTGATGATGAAACAGCAAGGGATTAGGAGGTTCCCGTTTCAATAGTTATGTAAATAAATAGAATAAATTTGCTTCTTCTAGGTTATGAATTGAAAGCACTATAAGTAAGTATTGAACAACGGATCAACAATAGAATGAATCCATCTATTTTTGGAGCTCTCATTGTCAGTAATTTAGAATAAAATTAATTTAGCAACCAGCTGGAATATGACTTAGGATTCTTTGTCCAACATTTAGAGTGGTTTTAATTCATAGAAATTAATTTATCTGCTCGATGGAATGTGACAGTATATGAAATATGGCATAGTGTCATATTTAATATAATGCTATTTTTTCATCTAGTTGATACATTAATTTCACTCTAAATAACCAGCAATGTTAACAAAGGTATTCTTGCAAATTCAGAGCTCTGAAAATTGGTGGATTCATTCTAATTTTGATTCTTTGTTCAACATTTAATGTTTTTAATTCATAGTCTGAGGGAAGAGTTATTTACTTCCTTTGTTTAGATATACAATGAGCAATGTTTACTTTAATGCTTATATATATAATAAGTCAGTAAATTCACATATAACAAACACCAAATTATCATCAATCAGCACTGATGGAAAAAAGTCAAAGTTGAGATTATTTGCCTACTCCTCCACATTGCTTTTATGTGAGATGGAGATGTTTTGATAACACTTTGTGAAGCATCAATACTGCATTGCAATAAATTACATATTTAATGATTAACTAAGTGCCATAAAGCATATGTGATGGTGCCATTTTTCCCCCAAAGTTTATAAGCACAGTTTCTATCTCAGATTATTATATTGCAATTATTGACCAGGTTATGAAAGTTACTGGTTATTTTCTCTCACTATACTTGTATTTGCAAGCAATCGTTTTCAGACTTATGTTGAGTTGAAGACTTAGAAATAGGTATATATAAGCATTGAATTATTAATGTGAGTGTGAAGATCAGAATGTTTCCACCCCACAGTTTACTTGACAACTGAATATTGCTTATGAAATATATGTACAATGAGAGTGAACAGCCTGGAAATTTGGCACACTGGTTGAATAGCTGTGGTGTAATAAATTATGAAATAAAAGGGATGCTTAAAAATTTGGAAAAAATAGCTTAAGTACATGTAAATAGAATTTTGTTAATTATTAAAGATAATATTGTATGTCATTCTACAAATTATTATAAAACATATAGGTATCTTCCCTAAATAATAATTATTTATGCTTAGTTTTTTCACTCTAGTCTTCTACTATTTACTATTACATATAAAATCTTTGTGATAATTTAATATACATACCATATATACATAAAGTTAAATTTAAGTATAACTAAAAAGTAGGTATATGAAGTTAAATTATACCATTAAACATCACATGATTACCACATTTTGTGTTCAGACAAGCTGTTATCACAGAGATAAAACTCTCCATACAGTAGTACCACTTAGTGCAAGCCAGAGTAATCGATTGATAGAAGGTTTGTGCATCAATTCCCCATCTAGTACATAAACCTTCTTGCATCTATTCATTACTCTGGCTTTCACTGAGTGGCAATACTTCATGGAGTGTTTTGACTCTAAGTTAATTTATAACATATACTATGTGTTTTGTTCACATGAAATACAATGAAAATGTTTCAAGAAGCATCCATAATGAGAAGGGTTGGTCTGATTTCTGGGATGATAGATAGTTGCAATAAGATTAAGTAAAAATAAAGATATAGTGATAAAAACAACAAAGAAAACTTGAATATATACATACAATCTACAAAATGATCTTTATCTATTTCTATTACAAATAATCATTATCTATAAATATAAAGTCAAATAGTTGCATTTCTTTTTAATTTTTAATGGGAAAAAATATTTATATAACAATTGCTGCTTCAGTCAAATCATGTTGGCCATCTTTAGAGTTGATTATTATTTATTAATTTATCAAACAGAATGGATAGGTGAAGGGAGCTTAAATGTCTGTGTTCAAATAGGCTATATTACATATTAAAGTAAATTATATTTTATAACTCTAATATGTGTACATTGAACCAGTATATTCTTACAGACTATATTTTTTACCTGTTCTATCTCTAAACTATATCTGTGCTCACTTTTGTTCTATATGTATTAGTGCTTATATATATATATATATATATGCAAAAACTGACTGTGGTATATAATAGATTTACGTATATTACAGCAAATCTTTATTAGAAACTAAATCTTTTAAAATTATAAATTTATTAATTCATTAGTTTTCATGGAAAGTCAGATAGATATGCATAAGATTTACATGGGGCCAGCATACATATATAACAAAATGCTTATAAAAAGGTTTGTTAAATTTATGAATCTAAAATAAAATATTATCAAGAAAAATCATGCCACATGTACCTGTTGTAAGATTGTGTGAAAGTTAAATCTGTAAATCTATAATTTTACAATAATAATTTTAAAAGTATAACTTAGTCAAAAACAAAACTCATTCAACTGGTACTATTTTAGTTGGCCAAACTAAACTAAATTTAAATGACTTAAAAATTAAACAATAGAAAGGCCAATTTTATAAATCTAAAATCGAAGTTGCAAACAAGCTAACGGATTTCCCTGCTGTGAATCCAGCTTGTGAGCAAATATAATATAGGATTTATAACTGGTATAAATAGCCTATATTTTGGCATTTTAAAATATACTCTGCAAAATTTATGTCTGTTGTGACCAAAATCCACACCCCCGATTAAACCTTATCATGTGTGAGTAGGAAGTCCATGGGTTTGCCATTTCTTCCTATGGAGAACAGTCACCTTCCACCCCATCCTACATGCTGCCATAGAGTCTGATCATCACCATCACTGTGATAGAGAATTCCAGCCATTGCCTGCTATCAAGAGAAGACTCTACCAACAAGCAACCTATTCAAGAAGAATGTCATGATGCCTACTCCCAAGTGTCTGACATCCAAACTGCAGAAGATTGGTAATATTTCTTCATATCACAGAGGCTTGAAATTAATCTTTTAACTGTATTTTAAATATTAAGCTAGCTACTCTAATCTAGTGAACATTCATTCTAGTTATAAAATTCTTTCAAATTAAATCATTCTAAAATAAAACTGTAAAACTTGTCTGTATATTAAATATTGCATTTCATTTCTTAAACTCAATAATTATATTTAGTTATTATTTTAAATTCTCTAAAAACTATGGTCATGACCATATTTTTTATCTTTAATTATTTCATTTTTGTTATTTTACATATGTCATGATACACCAACATTTTGAGGCAGTGGCCAGTTAATTTAATAAACTTTAGAGAGAGGCAATTAGAAGCTCTCTGGCGTAAGGCTTAGCAATGCTCTTTAGCATATATAAATCACTGCTCCAAAATCTTATTCTACTAGATAACAACTGATTGCCATGCACTTGTTATCATCTTTCTTTTATTCATTAATTACATTATGTTTAGTCAGGTTTTCTTAATGAATTACTGGCTTATCAGTTAATTATTTATAATAAGTGAAATGATAGCTAAGAGTGGTATTAAAAGTATATTTTTAAATGTTGTTGAGTCCATTAAATATACTTTCTCCTCCCTAATTTAGTCTTATATATATGTGAATACAGATTCAGCATATTAACTGGACATATAAGTTAGTTAACCCTATACTTAGCATGATTGCTATATGCTATCCAAGAGTTGGGTCAAGTTAGTTTCTGCAGACAGAAACTATCTATTTGTGTGCCTTAATTAATTTTTATATATACATAATAGTATTACTAAGTATTGCAAGTGTGTCTTATTAAGCCAAGCATGCACTAATGTCTTACTACACCTTTTAAGATGGTTTACAGTATCAAGCCACCCATTCTTCAATTTGGAGGGCTACTTTTTGAATGGGAACATGAGGGTCCAGAACCCTATTATAGCCTATCCAACTTCTCGAACTGATATGTTCTTTATTATTAATAGTGGCAAGCCATTTGATTCTAGAGCATCGAGTATTAGATACTGAAGCCATGAACAATTTACTCACACTGCAACTTTTATTTTAGTATTTTATAAGCACCATAGTCTTCAGACACAAAACCTAAGGCTAACCAGTTCTTCTCTCCCTTAACAATAATGTTCGGCATAAGTCTGAACCCGTAACCTAGTTTACCACAACAAATCTGTATTTCGAGCTTATTTACTTGTGCCCTGGTAATATTAGATAATCATCTTAATGCTATATATGTATTAATCATTCTGGCTAATGTTTTAACTCATAATGTTGGTACACCAAAGAATAAAGTTGGCGTATCAAAATATTTAATTAAATCACATAGATAAATATGAACTAAAAATTCAACTTTCATTGTATGTTTTCAAAAAATAAATTACACTAATTAAAAAAAAAATCAACTGGTCTTTTAAAGATTTTTAAATTTTACTTCTTTTTTTTTTAAGCTTTTTTTTAAAAAAAAAAATTATCAAATGCCAAATATATTGGGGCCATCTATATTTAGACGTACAATAGTAAGCTTGAGTAATTAGTAATTACCAGGTAATCAAATCACAATTTTCATTATTGAGGATCTTGGAATTCAAAGGTGGGATAGCTATGAATGAATCTAGCAACCATTTTTAAAATTCTTAATATGATCAAATAGCTGCTGAAATTAATTTAATTTTTTTTTTATTAAATTTATCTATCTGTATTTAAGACAGTGAACTATTTATAAACTATAAAGAAATTAGTAGAAATTTCAATCAGAATTTAGATTCATTAGTAACATTATTAATTCTTTCAATTCTGATTTCTCTCTCTCTCTCTCTCTCTCTCTCTCTCTCTCTCTCTCTCTCTCTCTCTCTCTCTCTCTCTCTCTCTCTCTCTCTCTCTCTCTCTCTCTCTCTCTCTCTCTCTCTCTCTCTCTCTCTCTCTATTTATAAATTTGATGTCATTAATTATGTGTTACATGATTTGTTCACAATCACTGAAGTTGAAGGCTATTAGATTTCATTTCTGAAGCAAATAATATCAAATATATGTGTAACTATTGTTGGTCCTGATAAAATAAATTTATTTGAGACCTACAAAAAATATATTTCATATGTCATAATTTTTCAGTTATTTGAAGATATTATTGACTGAGTATCCAATAAAGAAGTTCTTGTTTTGTGCCATGGTGAAATTTTATATTGAGTTAGTGATAAGACTGATTTACTTAACTTTTTATGCTCCCTTAAAGCAATGTATCTTCTGACAGACGTCTGGTGGTGAAATACACAAAGAATGGAAGCTACCACAAGAAAGTTTATTTAATTGGGACAGTAATATAGACTGAAAGATAATTTCCCCATACATCACCCTGAAAATAGCATGAATTAGTAGTGCAATTAATGTCACCACTTGGAAACGAAACTCGTCTTTTCATAACTTCTGATTGAAGGCAGCAAATTATTCTGTTGCTATCCAATACTCAGTTTATTGCCAGTATGGTTAAATACTAGATTATATGATAAATACGCTTATTCAATTTCAGATTAAAGTCTATATTTACAAATTATTTATTATTAATCTTTTATAGTATTTTTTTAATTAATCGTTTTTCAAATAGATTCAGTGGTTATTGAATTAATTTCAGTGAAGAAACGAATCATTGATAATTATTATTGTATGCTAACGTTTTGTACCAAAACAAAAAATAATTTTTCTTAGCAAATACATTTACGTTTGTGCGGGTGATGTAAAGCATTTCCCCCTTCTCCATTGAACTAATATTAATTATTTCATGAGCAGGATTAGTACATAAAAGACAGCTAATAAGATCACCCGATTGTTCCTACATGTATGTATAAAATTACATAAAAACGGATTCCCACTTCTTCTTAAGATATATGTCATGTGCACAGACATTTACACAGATGAATGTCAAACAGATTTAATAAAAGTAGATAAAAAGATAAGCACTTAAAAAGAAATCAATACAAATTAGTCATTGATTGTTAACACTGGAATTTAAAAAAGCCTTTACTTGTCAAAGTTAACAAGCGTTTAGTTCGTAGAAAGAAAAAAACAGAGATTAAAATGGAATAAAAAAAATGCGGCTATAAAAATAAGATTTATTACACTTCTTTTATGACCATCGTACTTTATTTTCTTTATTTATTACTATGATTAAGTGAAGTGTGTTTATTATATACATAACGCCCTCAAAAGCAACGCTGAGATTTTAGAAGAGTTTTAAAATAAACATTACAACTTATAAATGTCATTGAGAATAGTTAAACCCAAAGAAGAAAAAGATCATTTTATAAAGTAATACATGATTTCAATATATTGTATATATAGAGTTCTACATATTTTATTTGTTGGATAATAAGAATTATTTTGAATACAAAATTCTCTCACAATATTTGAATAGTAATAATAATCAATTGTTTGGAGTCCATAAGAAATTCGAGCACGAAAGTAACAAAAAAGGACGTAATCCAAAAAATTTAAGTTCCAAAATATGTCATTCTTTCTATGCAGGGCACAAATTATATTCATGCTAGTCGACAGAAACAAATAGATTACACTAGTAGTGGTGAACCTATGGTACGCATGCCAAAGATGGCACGTTCGAATTTTTTACTGGCACACGAACTATTTATTTATATATCATAATTTTCTTCATTTTTTTTTTGTTGCTAAAATGTGTACTAATAAAAATTTACTGTAAACTAAAGGTAAAATAAATAAATATAATATATTAGAATTCAATTTACAATTGAACTCTGATTAGAAGCCACCTTACTGTGATATCATTTTCTATAAACCTGTCAAATGATTCCAATAAAAGTAGAAAGTAAACTCAGTAAAATATTTTATAACACTTTGAAGTAATTTTTTTAAAATCTAATGTAAAAGTAATCAAATGGTTTTCTGTCCTAATCTTTTTTACCTAAACATGTTGAGACCATTCATTATTTTAATGTCATCAAAATCGAGAACAAAGGAATGAAATGCTAATCAATGTCATCAAATGACATATTTTTTTGCTTGAAGTTTTGCTGTAAAAATGAAATGATAGATCTTTTATTTATGAACTTATTAAAGTTCATTTAAGTTTACTTTTAAATAAATTTGTTAAAATTGTATTAATATGACTAGTGAAAATAAAAAAAAATTATCAAGTAGTAGAGAATTTCAAAATTTGTGGACTAATGAGTATGGAATGATTAACAAAGTCACCAGGGCAATATGTGTTTTATATTCTGGAACAGTTGTATTTAGAACATTATCAGTAAAACGGCATTATGAGACCAATCATAAATCACTCTGTGAAAAAAAGTAAAGATGAACAAAAAGAATATATTGCCCAAGCATTTAAAAATATAAATATTCAATCAACATTTATAATGAAATTTATCAAAAATTATTCAGATATAACTGCTGCTAGTTTTTTTAATTTCAAATGTAATTGCCAAACATGGGAAACCTTTTAATGATGGAGAATATATGAAAGAAGCTTGGATGAAATGTGCAGCAGTTCTTTTTGAAGATTTTGAAAACAAAGCAAAAATTATTCAGAGCATCAAGGTTTATCATTGGCTAGAAATACAGTTAAAGAAAAAATCCTGCAAATGGCCAACAACATAACTTATCAACAAAAAAAAAAAAAACATAAAATCTTCTAGTTTAAATTCTCTTTGCCTTGATGAAAGTACAGATATAAATGGATCAGCTTGTTTGACTATTTTTATTTGCTATTGTGTTGGGAATAATATCAAAGAAGAATTGATCAGTTTAACCTCTTTAGTAACAATATCAAAAGAAATGAATATTTGCAACATAGATATTGCCAAAATTGTATCAATAATTATATATGGTGCTTATGACTGAAAAAGAAAATAGTTTTCTCACGTTATTTATCAACCATATTGGACATTCAATTTTAGGTTTTCATTGCATTATACATCAGCCAGTTTTATGTGTGATGGCCAACTTTAAGCCATTGGATGATGTTATGAATGTTGTGACTAATTAATCAATTTTACATCGACACATTGAGTGAGAAGGTCAGTATACTATGGTTGGCTTATATACAACAATATCAGATGGTTAAATTGAGGAGAAGTTCTTCAAAGTTTGAGATTTTTAAAAGAAATTAGATTGTTTTTAGTAATGAGAAAATCATTGCAAAATATAATGAATTAATGGATGTTGAATGGCTTTCAAAATTAATGTTTTTTTTACTAATATGTGTTCACATCTAAACGAATTAGAAGTGAAACTACAAGGTTATAATAAGACAATTGTTGTCATGTTTGATTTGATCAAAGCATTTAAAGTTAAATTACAAATTTTCAACTGTGATGTTATTTCTTACACATTCAAATATTTTTCAAATATAAAAAAAGTTCTTCATTGATTTAGAATCTCAAGAGAAACCAGATTAAGTAAAATTAATGCAAGACTTTTGTGCTGTTATTTAATCGATAATTGATTAATTTTCTTTAAGATTTACATAGTTCAAACAATTTTCAGAAATATCAAAAATTTATTTTATACCCAGAGATAACATCAATGGATAGTCTCAAGTTAGAAATTTTTGAATGGTTTAATTTGAAAGATATGGAAATGCAATCAGTTGATTTTCAATCCATTTCTATATAGAAACAGAAATATGTTGACTTGAGGAATAATGCTGAAGAAAAACTATTGACTGCCTGAAATGCTATTCCTGAAACATTTAATTGTTCAAAAATGTTAGCGACCGCTATATTATCATTTTTTTCCTCTACATATGTGTGAAAATCATTGTTATCAGAAATGAGTTTAATTAAAGACAGTTCGAGAAATAGAATGACAGATGAATCTAGTTCAGCATGTACATTATTAAAAATGACAAAATATGAACCAAATATAAAATATTTGGCATTCAATGTACAACAGCAATAATTTTATTGAATAATTTATGTTGATTTTATATGTTTATGCCCAAAATTTTGTTTTAATTACTATTAATTTTTTACTATTACATTTTATTCAACTTGTGCTCTTCTAAATAAATATCGTTCATATGTATTTAGCTTATTTAGAAATTTTGTTTAATTATTATTGTTGTTATTATTATTATTTTGCTTTATAAACTTTTAAAAAGCTGCTTTAATTAAGTTATTTATATTTTGATTCAATAACTGCAGGGCACGCCAATCATTCGATAAATATTTTTTGGAAATTTTTGATACGCACACTTAAAAAGGTTCGCCATCACTGTTCATTACATTGTAAACAAAAATAAGATTTCTACTGTTATAATTAAAGAGCATAATATTGTAATATCATAAAGCCGTTTGCCGTTGCGAACAAGTGGCATATAAGATTACGTAAAAACGTACTAGCATTTCATCTTATTATATATATATATATTAATGAAAACAAGTCATAAAACACGACCTATATAACTTGAATGTATCAAGATATATATATATTATGTACATAGATATATACAAATGTCTATCTAGCAGCTATAATTGAATTAAATAAAAAATTAAAGCATTTACGAAAAGAAAGATATGCGATTTAATACTAAATTTAAAGAAGGTTTTTCTTGTTAAAACTAACTCTCTACTAATTTTATGACCTAGATTTGAATTTAGGCCTAGTAAAACTTGTAATTTGTTAATAATAAAATCGGGATTATGTTTTTTTGTTATGTAGATGACCGATATCAGACTCAGCTGACCGTCCAAGATTATCAGCAGCTAGATTCGTCTAGAAGAAGAAAAAAAATTCCCAACATTTACTACCGATAATAAATAAGTTCAATGAGTAATATTATCTCTTTTGCTGTTGTTCTAATAAGAGATTATTGGAAAGATGTTTGTAGAAGATTAATAGAAGATCACAGTCAATTTTGAAATCAATGTTTGAAGCCTTATCGTACAATTTGGTGGATCTTTTACATCTATACATCATTAATAAATGGTATTTTTTTATTATAGAAATTTCTTTTTTTTTAAACTAGTGTTTTTAAAATGTAAAATTATATGATCCATCCATATTTGATATTTTTTTTACTTACTTTCGTTTCCAAGAGTGTTGTTACATATATAAATGCAACATTTCACAGTGATAACTTCTAAAATCGCATGCCTCTGAATGCATATAAAAAATTTGAATAATAGTAAGATTTTATAATCTTGTTATTCATTTTAAAGTTGCAGAAATAAGACAAAAAATGAGTACAATTTATTATTGCTATCTTAACATCTTTTGTTACAATCTTGGCAAGTAAAAACATCACATGATCACCACCTCCTATGCTTACACAAGATGTTATAACAGAGGCAAAACTCTCCATACAGTAGTGCCATCTAGTGTAAGCCAGAGTAATCATTGGATTGACCTCAGTTACAGTAATTTTTAAGTATTTGAGATCACAATCAAAGATGACAGTAACATGGTGGGCCATTGTTTGTTGCAGTGAAAATGTTATATATTTAAAGAAATGCTTTTATTCATGCAAATGTATTAAAAAATAAAAAATAAATATTCTTGAGAGCAAATTTATTTGAGATTTAAAAAATAAAACCTTGATTAGAAATTGTTTCAATGTCATTCAGAACTAATGTTTACTTAGCATTAATAAAGAAAGAGAACATTAGTCATAAATGATTTGATGATTACATTAGCATTAATACAATTTATAAACATGATCACAGTGTTATTTTATTTGTGAAAGTTTCAGAAAAATTATTTTTAACTTTTCAGTGCATTTATGTGAATCTTAATTTTTTTTTTACCTTTTTGGTTTTATGTGCAATAAAAAGTATTAAATTTCCTATAAAATTAAAAATGTAAAATTTTTTCTATTTTTTTTTTTTTTTTGCTAAAAATGGTGTTGCTGTTTGTTTGCAAGAGTTTGAATAAGAGTAGAAATTGAAAACTGAATGAAAATTGAGTTACAAGATTTCATAGGTAAATAGCTACACAAAAAACAGTAAATTGAATAAAAGGCTTTAAAAAACAAAACTTAAAAAATCTTAGATTTATTTGTGAATAAAATAGAACAAGATGTTTTCATGCTAATAAAGAATTTCTGACAGTGGGCATAGAATAAAATACTTTTAAAATGCAATTAATTAATTGAGGCAGTTGTATCTTCATGCTACCCCTGAATATTTTACACCATTTTTCAAAATTATATTACTAGCACTTTTGTTAATTAATTATTTTGGTGCAGGTATATTTGTAAAATTGTATTATTAATTGTTTGAGGATAGTGGGAAATTTGAACTTTCTGGTGACCTACTGTACCTGGCTGAATGACATCTCCATTGTGTGGAGATAGCTCAATTGAATAACATGCACACAATCTACAATTTGAATCTGGGCCAAGAAAATTTTATTTCAAAAGGCTTGGCATTTTATTTTCAGGTAGCCAGATTATGTCAATACTTGTCATTATACAGCAAGTATACTGTAGAGAAGTACTTATATAATAATACAAGCATTTTAATTACTTTCATTAGTAAAATATGGGTGGAAATAGAATACAGGTGTGCTTCAATTAAACATGGTGCTAGAATCTTTGTGTGTGAAGTTTGTTGCAGATGAAATTTCTAAACAGCATTACAAAATATCTAATAAGCAGAATAACAGACCTATTTTGTCTATTAATACAGCTATGGTATTTTGTATGGAGATGGTACTGGTGTGGTCTTAGTTTTTTTTCTTATTCTGGTGTTAAATGAAGTGCTATTTTACCAGTTTTACATTTATTTAATGGCAAAAACTGGATTTAATATATACACATATATATATATAAATTTATTAGTTTAAATAAATCTGAAGATGTCAGCATAAGCTGATGATACTGCTGATTAGTAAATTGTTTGAGAAAGGGATTGTCAATAATGAGCAAAAATAATGTATATTTCCTATAATTTATTTAAATATTTATAATTATTTTTACAAAGTATGTTTGTAGTAATTATTAAAAATGAAATATTTTCATGATTATACTTAGATTTTCTTTGAACATATTTTGTTTTTAAAAATACAATTTAACTCATTTAGCTGAAAACTCTACTTTTCTAATTTGAATAAGCTATGGTAAGAACTCCATATATATTCTCCATATTTGAATATTTTATTTTTACAATGAAACTATGAATATGAGGCAAATGGCCTCGAAAGTGTTTAACATTTAATATTTTTTGCACTCTCTATAGCTTTTCTTTCTAGCACTTCACACACTTTTAATTTTATATCTTATATAATATATGGGTAGTTTTAACATAGACATTCTAAAATATCAAAATATGAAAATAAATTTCTAAATGGAGTTCTTATCTATAACAATGGTGATTGACATCGTCAGACAAATTTATCTGTTCAAAAAGTTAGTACACGGAAATACTGGATATTTAAATTCTTTGTAATTAAGACAAAGTTAAATTTAAGGTTATTTATCACCAAAGAAAGAAAATAAATATTAAAAGTAAACATATTATTTCATGATCACCAATTTCCTATAGTACACAAACTATTAAAACAATAGCAAACTCTCCAAAAAGTTGTGCCACTCAATGCAAGCAATGGTAATCAATGGATGCTAGAAGGTTTGAGCATAAAATCCCTATCTACTGCCCACTCATGCAATATCACAGAATAGTTTCCATCTTGCATTAGTGAGAATCCTTGCATCGAAATCATTGTACCAAAAGTGACTCTTACAGGCTCAAAATGAAAACACAATACTGTTTTCAATCCAACCTAATCTGCTTTTATAACCTTACAGATCTAAACTCAGCTTAGTATATGTGTAGATACTGAAGTTCATATCAACATAATTATATAGGTGAATTAGCATGGATTGAAAACATTATTGTGTTTAGTATCTAAATCAAATTGTACAGGTACTGAACTAGGTTCAGATTTGTATGACTATAGAAGCAAATTATCTTGGATTGAAAACATTATTTTATTTTCATTTTGGTTTACAACTTTATAGTTAACTAAATAGGTAAAAAGTGGCTGTTGGAGAGTTGCATTAGATTCAAAGATATAGGCACTGTGCTCTTAGATTCAAGGCTTATCTCTGATGAAAGCCACAAACTAGAAACTAGTTTGGTGATTTTGGATGAATAGGCTCTAGATAAGGATTTTATGCAAAATAATTTTTAGCTTTCATTGATTACAATTGCTTGAACTGGATAGCATTACAGTATGGAGAGTTTGTTACTAATCCAACAGCTTCTGTAAGTATAGAAAAATGTGATCACATGGTGTTTTAGTGATTTAATACCAATCCTGACCATATGATGGTGGTGACTATGGTTATTAAAAATCCAAAGATGTCAAAATGTATGGATACTGAACTGGGTTCTGATCTGATTAACTATACAAGTGAATTTGCTTGGATTGAAAACATGCCTGTGTTTTTATTTTGGGATCACAACTTTGTAATTAAGTAAATAAGCAAAAGGTGGCTTCTGGGAAGGATTCATTAGATTAAAGATCTAAGTGCACTGCTCTTATCACTGGTAAATGCCACAAGCTAAAAACTAATCTGGGGATATTAGATGAATAGGAACTATATAGGGATTTATGCCCAAATATTTTAGCATCCATTGATTACCATGGGTTGCCCATTGCTACCTATCATTTATTGTTATTAAAATGTATAAAAATAATTTCTGTATCAATGATAAATGTGATTCAAATTTACCCAGGAGAAACTGTTTCCACATTGATGTAACAAACTTTTTAGGATGTGACTTTTTAAAAAATAAATGTTTTCAAAGAAAATTGTTTTAAGGGATGAAGGATTTGGTTTAAAGTAACTCTTTTATAAAATAACTATGTTTTTTCCCGTTTATATGAAATTTGCATAGAAATTGATTAAGTATAATATTTTAATTGTTGTCTTTCCTTGTGCTAGTTTTAGAAGTTAATAATAGAATTTAGATATACTGTTGTTAATACATTGTACAGGCTTAAACCTGCACTTATATATGTAATATATGTAGGATTCAAACTCAGACTTTCACACGACCCTTAAAACGTGTTCAAGAGTAGAAGAAAACTAAGCTGTGTCAAGGCTAAATTTTTTGATGCCTAGTAAACCTGTCACCATTCAAATGTTTGAGTATTGCTTTATCAATGTTATATTGTAACATTTGTTCAGCTGTGAATGGGCACTTGGATACTAATGAGACAACATTGAATGTTGCTATAACACATATTTTTCCCAAAAGCATATATGGTCAATATATTGCTGGACTTACAAAGAACTAGTTTTGATAAGGATCAATTAAATACATTATTGCAAAGATTGTATTTCAATTCAATGTTTGCTGAATAAAATCTCATTTCCACTCGCATGACTTTTTTTTTTTTTCTAAAATAGTTCATTGATACAAGAGATGTTTCATATGTAATGATTTACTTTGTTATTGGCTGATTTCTTTATTATCCTGATAAACTTTTTCTCTCCAATAAGCTATGTTAATTTTAGAATAATTAATCATATTTCCTTTTTAATTTCTGTTTAACCGGAAGCTCTGGATAGTTTAAGATAGTGATAGACTAATAAACTTAAAAATAAATTTTTTTTTGATCAAAGCTTAATCTGTTACCCAAATGCTTGACCACTAGATAATCTTTTAAAAATCAGCACCCTAGGTAAGTGACCGTATCTGAAATACTGATGTTTTATTTACAGTTGAAGTATCAAACCACTAAACATCACATGATTGCCACTTCCTATGATTGCTTATAATTGTTATTAAACCAGGCAAAACTCTCCACACAGTAGTGCCTCACAGTGCAATCCAGAGTAATAAATGGATGCCAGAAGGCTTGTGCCTAAAATCCCTATCTACTGCTGATTCATCCAATATCCCCGATATCCAATATCCTGCCTATTGGGATAGTGGTGGCTGTGGTTATTAAAGAACTGAAAGTACCAAAATGGCTGGGTACTGAACTGAGTTCGGACCTATATGACTATATAAGCTAATAAGTTTATATTGAAAATGTTATTGTGTTTTCAATTTTATTCTCCTGGTTTTGTAGTTAAGTAGAGATAAAAGGTAGTTGCTGGTGGGTTGGATTAGATTCTAAGATCTAGGTGTAGTGCTCTCAGATCAAAGGATCCTCACTGATGAAGGCCACAAGCCAGGAACTAGTCTGGGAGTATTGGATGAGTAGGTACTAGATAGAGATTTTATGCACAAGCCTTCTGGCATCCATTGATTACTCTAGCTTGCACCGAGTGGCACTATTTTATGGAGAGTTTTGCCTGTTTAAATTTAGTTGAAGTATCAGTAGTAAATATGTTAAATCTGTCCTTAATTTTATGCTAGCTGAGATTATCCAGAATTGGTGATGATTAAAGTCATTTTAAATCTATATTATGATGTGTGTGATTTGGTTTAGTCATAGGGTAAAAAACTAATGAGTTCAAGTGTCATAAATTAAATCCTAACTGTCACCTCATATTTAAATTTCTTATGAACTCCTAACCAAATTTTAATGCTAGTAATATTTAAAATGAATTTTGTAAATTTTAAATTATTTGTTTTTATTGTATGGAATAATTTATTTTTACTGATATCTTAAATGATATAGTTTTTTTAAGTTTTATTTATTAGAAAATATGATTTTTTTTTAATATAAAGAATATTGATCTCCTGGATAGAGTTTAAAAATAAAGAATTCCATTACTTTTGGTAAAAATCATTTAATTATAAAAGGAAATATCTCTTGAAAAGTAAGATTTTTAATAAATATATTTTGCTAATGCTTATACGGTATGATAAATGTGGACACTTAATACAAAAACATTACAGGGACTGAAAAACACAGGCGAAGTATGAAGACATGTATATATGTGAGTAAAACAAACAAACAGATATTTTGACGTCAGTGAAAAAATTAAGAGATAAAAATAGAGCTGAGATGGAAATGTTGCTAAAACAGATGATAATATGCCACAAAGTAAAATCTTAAACAGGACCTTTAAAAAATATAAAAGACTGTGAAATAGATAAATATGTGTGGTAAGCAAAATTTTTGTTGTGAGATGGAGAAAAAATGTCATGTATTGGAGAAACTAAATTAAATTTGAATACATCTTAACCAAGTAAGTAGTGGATTTTTACCAATTCAAATAAATGATATCAAAATGTTTACAGGAGTTTATTGCTAATAAAAGCGAAGGTGTTTTTTTCACTCTAATGCAGAGACTTCTGCTGTTAAGCCTAGATAATCAATAATCACTAGACGGTAGAGCTATATAGCATCCATATCTTTATCCTAATTATTATATTTTGTCTTTATTAGTGAAGATTTAGGATTCAAATGAAATCATTTTATGTGTATAACTCCTTTATATATTTGAGCTAATAGCCTAAATGGACTCAAGTCAATAAAATTATTTTATTTGTTATAAGTTCAGTTATCTATAATACTTATTATGTTCCATTAGATAAATCTGAACACTTGATAATAGATACAAGATCTTTATTATATACATATGTTTAATGAAAAATCTGGTTTGACCTCAGAAATTGTCAATTAGGAGTAAATGATATTTTGAAAACATCAAAGGTTAAAGAATATTTTTATTTACATTGATATTAACTAATTTCTTAGTTATTAGATACCAATCCATGGATATATTCAATTAACACACACATAATAAAATTTCCACATTATACTCCTCTTTTGACTTCATTAGGTGTTTCAAGTAAAGTTCTCTTGTGTAAAATGAAATTTCTTTTCATTGAAGCAAGACATGTTGATTTTGTACTTAAACTGAATTTAAATGCTCTCCCAACAAGTTATTTTTTAGTGATCAGCCAAGGCTTCATTAGGATTTCATCTCAGTGTCAGTTGTGTATTGTGTGATGAGACAATACACCGTATTTTCTATATTTGTCCTGCTCTTAAGTTGATTATGGACTTTATTGTTGCAAATGTCTCTCTGGATCTTAGGGATGCTTTTTCTGTTTGTAATACTCTCAAGAAGGGATCTTTTGCAGCAACAGGATTATCTATCTTTATTACATTTTCTTTATGGTTGATGCATCATGGGCTCATCTTTGGTCATTCTCAGGACTCGGCTCTAACTGTCTTTATCAAACTCCTTGACCAAGTCAAGCAGTGAGACTCTCTGCTTTCACCCATGAGTCTACATGATGATACTTGGGTGAAAGTTTCGTTTTTCTCTTAGTTTTATTAAGATATCTTTTTCTCTGCATTGACCTTTTCCAAATATTTTTTTTTTCCTTTTGGCTGTAACAAGTTTCATTCTGAATGCTATGTAATTTTATAAAAAGTTTAACTGTATATTACTATGTTACTATGTTTAATAAATTTATTTTAAAATTATATATATATATATATTGTACCCTCCTCCCCCGTCGTCGTTCTCTCCATATATCCATATATATATATATATATATATATGGAGAGAGAGAGAGAGTGAGAGAGAGAGAGAAAGAGAAAGTGTCTAATACTAATGTTTATAAAGTAAAAATTATTTATTAATAATTTTAATTTTATTTTGCCATTACCCATGACTGACAAATAACACTATAATATATATATGTTAAAATTGATTTGTTCACAAAACCATCAAATATATATATTTTTGAGATAGTAAAAAAAAAAAAGTTTGGAAATAAATTTGTGATATAAAATTTAGAACTGCTGCCACATTTCTATTTTAAGAAAGCCATTTATATTTTTGTAAATCCTTTTCAATTTAGACTAAGGAAGAATAAAGTCATTATTTTAAAATCTATCTTCTTTGGTTAAAACTTAAGATAGTCTCTTTTTTTCTCAATATCAGCATTAAACATAAAAAAAAATAAAAGCTTCTTATAGATTATTTTAATTTTATCTTTAAGTTGAATATAAATTTTTTATTTTTATTTACATAGGAAATATACTATTACAATGTTTAAGTAGAAAAATTAAGCCGATAATATAGATTGTTGTAACAATCATCATCGCTAGTTGTCTAGAAGGCTATATATAATTTAGGTAGTGAAGGTATGACTGACTAAACTCAAGAACTAAACATATCTGAATTGAAGATCCATGTATCCCTTCAAGTTTGTTATTCAATGCTTACATGATAAATAGAGCAACCATGAATTGTCCAATTATTTAATCTAATATTATTTCTTGTAAATCTTTATAGCAAACTGTGATTAAAATGGCTAGATTTTTAAATAGCTAATAGGAAACTTTTGGTAGAAATACTATAGTATTAAAAGAAAATATATCTATGTAGTTGAAAAAGGATTTATATAATATATGTGTTTCACCATCATGAATCTAAAACTTGGACACTTGACTGAGAAGCAATACAGAAATTTCATATCACTCAATGAAGTATGGAAGTATGCCTAGGTATTTGGAAAAAAATTTATTTAGAAGCATGTGTTTTACCAATTATGAATTTGAGATTTGGATACTTAACCAAAAAACAATACAGAAACTTCATACCACTCAAAGAAGTATGGAGAGAGATTTGTTAGGAATAATAAAAAGTGATTAATATGAAATATATAGAAGAGAAAGCACAAAGGTATTACTGACATTATAAAAAGAACTAAGAGAGTAAAATGAAGCTGGGTTGGATATATTACTAAAAGATATGATAATGGATGAAGCATTATAGTTTGATATTGGATATCAAGAGATTAAAAATAATTAGAAAGTGATCTCATGTGGCATGGATGAAAAAAGAGCTGGTGCTTCAGGAAAAATAGGAGGTATGGTTCAGAAAAACTAGATTAAACTTGAAGAGACTTTCATTCTGCATTAAATTGATAATAGAAATAATGATGGTGATGATAAAAAGAAAACTAATAAAAGTTTTAAATAGAAGATATTGAATATCTACAAGAGATGATTGGGTAGTCTAAGGTTAAGCATGCTCTTGTAGGAATGATGCATGCTTCTTGTGACATAAAATTATTCTAATGTTATTCAAAAGAAATGCAGTATCAAATGAATAGTATAAGACTTAAGAAGAGTATAATTGAGAGCTATATTCAAATAAGGCAGTCAAAATTCTTTAGTTAAAAGCTTGTCAACATTTAAGAGTTTAGAAAAACAGAGTAAAGTACTATGATATAAGCAAAAATAATTGGGAATTCAGCCTACAAAATCATTATATTTTATTTGAGCTCTATATGAAAAATCTACCTACTACTAAAATTTATATTTTTGAAGGAAAAGGAAAATAAATACTTAAACACCTTTAATTAAAAAGATCAACAATAGCATTTGACCACCCCCATTTACTTCTGATTTGAAGTAAGGTTGCTAATGATATATTAAATCAACATCTACTACTGATAGTTATATAAATAGCACTTTGTTTATTTCTATTAACAAGAAAATGTATGGAAGTAATTTAAGAGTATTTCTCAACTTGGCTGTTCTTATCATCATCATCATCATATTGTATTAGCCAATATAGTTAGTATTAGTATAATGTAATATTCAAATATTTTACCTATCCTTATGCTAATTGTAATTGATTTATTTCAATGCTTCGTACATTGGCTAAGAAGAGATTTTATTCCATATATATATGGGTGTATGAACAATGGTTGAGTGAATTTTTGGGCAGAATCTGTCTTCACTAGTCGAAAGCTATCCAATCATTGTCTACATATATATATTGTATAAAAGTATAAAATCTCTTTTGAGCCAACTTGCAAAACCTGAAATAAATCAATTATAATAATAAAATGAAAAAGGAAAAAAGAAAAATAGTAGGAAAAAAAATAAAAGAACAATACTAAATTTAGATTAAAAAAAAAAGATGTTTGCCAACTTATGAAGTAAGTAGAAGACATGGATTGACTGATTCAGAGAATATATAAAGCAAGAACATTGTTGAATAAAATGTTTATCGTTTTTTTAATGTGAATATTATAAATTTATTAAACACACATTGATTACGTAGTAATATTTACTGAGGCTATAACTTCGATAATATGCGTATAAAATGCATATTATCGAGGTTATAGCCTCTTGTGGTTAAAACACCTGTAGAGGTCCCTACTATCGCATTTTATACGCATATTATCGAGGTTATAGCCTCAGTAAATATTAATGTGAATATTTAAAATGACTACAGATAGAATTTTAAATTCTCCAAAAAACAAACATTTTATTTTTAATATTTGTAAACTGCAATGTAATAAAGTTTCAGTATTGTAAAAGTAATCTAGTGATTAGAATAAAATATTGTATATACATACAAAGTAAGCAAAAATAAATTTTGTGAAGAAATTAAAAAGTTAAACATTCAAATAAATAACGACAAATGCTTCCAATTTAAGAAATCGAAATGAAAAAAAAGTCATACTGAATATCTATAAACTATAAAAAGCAAGGATTTTGTTGATCCTTAAATTAAAACTGGCAAAACTCCCCATACAGTAGTGTCACTCAGTGCAAGCCTGAGTAATCAATGGATGCCAGAAGGCTTGTGCATAAAATCCCTATCTAGTACCTACTCATCCAATACCCACAGACTAGGTTCTAGCTTGTGAATTTCATCAGTGAGGAGCCTTGGATTCATTGATTACTCTATCTCGCACTGAGTGGCACTACTGTATGGAGAGTTTTGCCTGTTTTAATAACAGTTATGAGCAAACATAAGAAATGGTGATCATGTGATGATCTTTAGATGGAAGATAAACTTGATAGTAAAATCAAATATTTCTTAAGTAAAGAAAAAAGAAGTGAATATTTCAGATTATTAAAACATTTAAATATTGAAAAGTCATAAATAAAAATTACTGTACCAAAATGTAAAAATAATTTTTGAAATATGTTATTCAACATTATTCAAAGATTGTTTTTATATTCATACCTAAAATAAAGCCTAATTCAAACATTCGGGGGGGACGTTATTGAACAAACAAATAAATATAAAACAAAATCTTCAAAACTCTAATTTCTAAAGTAGCAACTAAAAGACAATTATATTGTTATTTACATATCAAAAAATAAGTAAGACAAGCAAGCATACAATACAAAATAATGAATTTAAAAATCAAAACTACAAACAAAAAATTAATTACCAGAAACAAACAATAAAAAATACAAAATAGAAAAAAACCTTAATTAAATAAAAAATAATTTCAAAAATCTTTTCTCTTCACCTTCTAAATAAATAACTATTTGTAATAGTAATTGATGGAAGCAAATTTTTGAAATCACATTTTTATTTAGCTAAGGATATTTTCTATTTTCTAAATACACCTGGGTCTCATTTTATGCAGATTATTTTAATGCGATTTTGAAGTTATGTGATTCATGTTTCTTCTTAATATCTTTCATATTTCACTATATATATTAGATATCAAAAAATTTAAATTATTAATAACTTATGTTGACTTGAAATACTTTTTTTTTTCAAAAATATAATGTTATATTAGCAGCTAATGTGAATATGGCCTGAAGCTGTATTTTGAATCTGAGATTTTATGTAAATAACCTACTTATACTAATGAGTAAATAATAATAATAGATTTATACTTACATATAAAAATATCACAATAAATATTCAAAAATTTTAAACTTTTAAAATGTATTTTGTTAGATATAACAGAAATAACTTTTTTTTTTTTAAATAAATAATAACGAAGATTTTATTGATTTTGTAAACTGAAAATAATCTTTCTAATGATAATGTATAATCTTTTTGTGTTTTTATTGCAATCTCATTTTTAAATATAGAAACAGAAAACCATTAATACAGCACAAGACTGAAAGTGGCGCTAGTTGTACATCACATCACGAATCTGATTTCTTTTTACCAGTTCACAAACGAACACATATTGTCAAATAGTGGTAATGATTAAAATATGTATGAAAAAAATGTAAGATTAAATACTATAGTTAATAAAAAAAGGTAAAAAAAAGTTTGTCTTGTATTAATTTTTTTCAAATATTTGAAATTTACGGTTGTCATCTGATCCTTCGTGTCAGCCACCAGAGGCGTGATTTCTAACTGAAAAACACATTAATATATAGTTCCCAGGATAGCGATTCTCTATTAATATTGACTTTTTTTTTGGTTTGTTTACAAAGTTTACTTTTTTTCATTTCTGAATTATTTTTCCCAAATAATATTTTTGATGATGGGATAATAATAGTTTGTTTTTTTTACCAAAGGGTCTTTTTTGGTGTGTGTTCAAATAGTAATTTGTGTTTTTTTTTTTTAAAAAATAATATTACTGTTTTTGTAAAATTGGATTGACAAAATTCAAGAGAGAATGGGGTTTTATGATGGATCTTTAAATAATAATTTACGTTACTTTGATAGGTTTATATTTGATTGCCGAAAAAATTATTGGGAGAAGTGTTTTTTTTTTTTCACGCACGTGTGTTTATGTTTAAATAAAATTTAAAACCTTTACTTTTATCGGTTTACATTTGATGGACAACTGATTGGACTTCCTTTTGTCTATAAATTATGGTTTTGGTTCTACAAATAAATATTTTTGACAATGGGACGATAATAGTTGTTGTTTGTTTAATTTTTATTGACAAGAGCGGGTGTTTTTTTGGTGTAGATTCAAATAGTAATTTGGGTTACGTTTAAATAATAAGTTGCGGTCTTACTTTGATCAGTTTACATTTGATTCCTGACACTAATTACTGGAAAGGGTGTTTTTTGTGTGTACAATTGTAGACAACAATTATTGGGAGAAGGGGTGTAACCGTTTAAAGAATAGTAGTTTACGTTACTTTTAGTAGTGGTGTACATTTGATTGCTGACAATAATTAGTGAGAGGGCTGGGTGTTTTTTGGTGATTGGTGACAACAATTATTGGGGGAAAGAGTTTTGTGTTTTGTTTTTGTTCATGTGTATGTTTAAATCAAAATTTAAGTTACTTTTATCGGTTACCATTTGATTGAAAACCGATTTGACTTTCTTTTTTTTTTTTTTCGTTTATAAATTATTTGGGTTTTCCCAAATAATATTCGATTTGACAATGGGACAATAATAGTCTAGGTTTCTTTAATTTTGATTGACAAGAGTGAGTCTTTTTTGGTGTACATTCGAATAGTAATTTGGATTATGTTTAACTAATAATTTACTGTCTTACTTCGATTGGTTTACATTTGGTTGGCCAGGACAATTAGTGGGAGGGTTTTTTTTTGTTTTTTTCTATACAATTAAAGAATAATTGATGTTCCTTTTATTTGACTGTTTGATTGCTGATGACAATAATTATTGGGAGAAGAGGGGTTTTTGGGGTTACGTTTAAATAAAAATTTTAGTTACTTCTTTTATTTTACATTTGATTGCCGACGCCAACAATTATCGGGAGAAGAAGGGATGTACGTTTAAATAAAAATTGAAGTTACTTCTTTTATTTTTGACATTTGACAAAGGTCATTTAGAATTCCTCAAACAAGCTTGCCTTTACGAAGTGAACCTTTCCGTCGGCAGATGTTTTCGGACCTCAAATCTGCATATATTTGCCGCACAATCCAATCTTTTCTTTCAGTAGCAGGATGTTTTTTTCTGCTGTAGAAATATTCCAGTGCTGGCCTGTGTCTGGCAATTCCCATCTTTTCAAGTTTTCTGTTGTGGGAATTAGCCGTACTTTTTGTCTCGGAAAATTTCTCGCTAAAACGTGACTCAAAGCGTGATTTTTAAATTTTTACGCTATTCCACCCTAATCGAAAATTTAGGAGGAATACAAATTTATGAGGAACAATCATGATACTGTTACAATTGATAAAATGTAACAGTACATCGATTGGTCTTAAAAAAAACAAGGCACCGATGAAAATTTAAATAATTTTGACACGATCAAAATAAACACGCTAGTACGATATTGTTACATCAAATACATAATGCAGCATTACGATATAGTGCATGACACAAACAACTATGGCATTTTCCTCTGCTTTTAGCATTGGAAAAAGCCACACCATTAGCCGCTAAGCCGAGTTAACACTCTTTCTAGATTTTATCGTAGAAAGGAGACTTAACTTCCGAGTTAATACTCTACCATTTAGCATAGAAAGTAGACTTAACTCCAAGTTAACAATCTTTCTAGGATTTCTTTTAGAAAGAATGCTTAAAGGCTTGGGTGCGGCCATGGAAACGGCATATTTCTAGAAATTTAGCTAGAAATCGTGCCTCTGGCGGCTGACACAAACAATCAGATAACAAACGAAATTTTTTTATTAGTCATACTTTATTTCCTTATTTTTTAAATATGAATTTTAAAGTAATTTTTCCTTGTTGCTTTGTTTTTATGACGATTTCTGAAAATTACAGAACCTGTCCCCCATTTTTCAAGGTAAGTTAAGTTTATTTTTGTGTGATTTCTTTTGTGCATGTTTTCTGAGGAATCTAAATAAAACGAGACCCAGGTATAGTTTTAAAATATGGTGTATTAGTAATGGCATGAAAATAAATGTTGAGAAACGTTATGATAATAATAACAGAACTGCTTCACTGTCAACGTCTGTAGTAACTTTCTGCTTGAATCTATCAAAATATGGTCATTGTTTATGTCTACTCTACCAAAGATTTATTGTGTGTTATATCATATACCAGAAATTATTATATAGATGATAAAATTATAAAAAAAAAATCTCACAAGGATCTTGGAATAAATTTTGACAGTAATAATTCTTTCAGCACACATTATAGAGAAATATCAAAAAAGAGTTATAAATCTATAGGAAGAATATTGAGAAATGGTAAAACTTCTCTGTAGAAACAAAAATTATATTATTTAAAGCTCTAGTAATGCCTGTGATATATTTTGGATCAGAAATATGAAATAGAAATAATATATCAATAGTACAGAAAATATTTGATAATTTTATTAAATATATAAATGCAAATTAGAAAAAAGTATTACTGTTCACTTATAAATGAGAGACAATTAAAAGATCTAATATATTATATAATATTATACATGAGAACTTATGCTTATCAAATTGTAGAACTAACATTAAATTTGAAGAATTAATAAGAAACCCAAGGTGTCATGAGAAAAGACATATCAACTACTAAAACTTTGTATTTAAAACACTCTACTTTGCAAAGAGTAATCAAGTTATACAATACTATTAATAATAAATTAGAAATAGACATTTTATCTAAATATAAAAATAAATTTATAAACATAATGAAACCTATATTATAGGAAATATTAATGACATGTCTATTATATTATTATTACACTGTCTTTCACTTTAGCTTTATTGTATATATTTGTTATATTAAGATTATCTACCCATAAATGGTTTGTATATTTTAAACAATATGAAAGATATTAATAAATTAAATTACTATTGTCATCATCATCATCATCATCTTCATCATCATCATCATCATTATTATTATTATTATTATTATTATTACTACTATTGCTGCTGTTGTTATTAGTAGTAGTAATAATAGTAGTAGCATCAGTAGTAGCAGTAATAACATAGTAGTAGCAGCAGCAGTAGCAGTAGCAGTAGTAGTAGTAGTGAAGAAAAATTGTCAACTGCAGAAATAGATTCAAATTCAGTACTACTAATAATACTGACAGATAATAAATTATTTAATATTTAAAAAAATATAATTAAACTTTATTATTTACAATATGATTAATTAAAGACTTTTACAATGTGTTAGTAGCTCAAATTATTGACACATCATGAGATATTTTCATTCTAAAAATGATATGCAAATAAAGAATTAGTCTTTCAGTTTGTCACTATGTTAAACTGCACAAATATTAGAAAAACACAATTACTATTAGAAATTTTATTATAGAATTATGACATTTCAAATAATAAATGCATATACAAAGATTACCTATGGTACTATAAATATAATCATGGCAGTAATTACATAGATAGAAATTGTACTAAGCAAAATCCTTATATCTTAGCATCATGAGCTTTTGCTGAAGTGATGTATATTCAGAGACTATTCAAAGTATATTTTGTACAAAGGTTGTTGTTAAGGAGTTTAAAATATTTGTAATATAGAAAGGAAGATAGTTATTAAGTTGTGAAGATTATAGAAATGATCAAAGATTTGCAAAGGTTTATGGGAGTTAACCAATGATGAGGCTAGTGAAAACTAAACAATCACTGAGTAATATATTAATCAACTTAATCAATAAAATATTATTAGAAAATTAATAGAAATCAGAATCCAATAAATGACAAAAAAATAATTCCATTGAAAATGTTAAAAAGTTACAAAGGATGTAAAAATATATTTAAGAAAGTAGTTTATTAGAGTGTGAAGGCATCTAAAATTCTTGATAGTAATTTTTCTGCCTATATAGAATATTTCTAATAGTTAATCCATATGTTAACAAAAAAAATTAAAAACAACTGAGGATTTGAATTTACAGCATTAGTGCCATTATTTCTAATACCTTTAGGTCAAAATTTATCAATTTCTACCACCATATGCATTAAACCACTAAACATCACATGATCACAATTTCTTATGCTTGCTCCTAACTGTTATTGGAACAAGAAAACTCTCCATACAGTAATGCCACTCAGTGCAAGCCAGAATAATCAATGAATGCATTAGATCCTAATATCTAGATCCAGTGCTTTCAAATCCAAGGCTTCTCACTGATGAAAGCCACAAGCTAGAAATTAGTCTGGGGATATTGGATGAGTTTTTTGCACAAGCCCTCTGGCATCCATTGATTGCTCTGGCTTGCACTGAGTGACACTGCTGTATGGAGAGTTTTACCTGTTTTAATAACATATGTATTAATGTCTCCAAGAACAAAAAGTATTATTTTTATAAATGCTACCAAAAAATAACAAGCTTTTTTTATCTGACCTCTCTGAATCACAGTGAAGCAAAGCCTTTAATAAAATAGGACTGAATATTATTACTGCAAACCAAGTTCTAACATCATTAGTTTTTTTATTACTGTATCTGGCGATTTCAAAACAAGAAAATATATTTTTTGTTCTTATTGCACATGCTATTTTATGTGGCCTTCTTTTACAGGATGGTCTACCTATTAAGCTTTCTTTCAAAATATGTTTTACTAAGAACAGCACCTATGTAAATACTAAATCTTGACAAATCCCTAGCTATAATTGACATTTTTATGCATAAAAAATTTACAAATTAGAATTAAATCCATACACTAGCTTTAAATAAAAATAATAGAATGGTGTACTGCACATGTAAAGTTAAAAGACAACATCCTAAAATTTCAAACAGAAGAATGAATCAAACTCTTTTGCTTATTGGTGTATTTGCAATTTACAAACTGTTTTATATTGTCATTGTTAAATTCATCATTAGTGTATTATTATCATTATTTATAAATATAATAAATAACCTTTCCACTTCCACACATTCTTTTGAAAACAAATTGATAAAAACACAATAAAAGACCAATGATTCTTAACATGTATTTCATGCTGAACCAGCACTCATCAGTTGACTCGGATTGCAATCTCTCATAAATATCTTTATTATATGTACAATTTTTACCAATAATAAATTGTTTCATTTTGATTTACAAGTGTCAAACTTACTTCACTCACAACTTTGACACCACCCAATTTAGGCAAATACAGTAATGATTAGCATTAACCATTTATTAAACCGAAGATTATTACTAGCTCAGATATAAACTTTAAATCCTTATTTAAGATTAATATATCTGATTTTTTTAATTAAACACACATACATGGAGTTAATTAAATTTAATTTTCCCATATGTAATATCTTTTTATAAATATATTATTGAATAATCACAGCAACACACAGTCTATTGAAAATATACAAATAAGGACAGAGTAAATGACAAATAACCCCAAGATGCATTTTATTATTATTATTGGAAGAGAAAGATCTACTCATTTTTGAGTGACTGCAGCTGCTGAAATAATGGAATTAAAGCAATGAAAAATTGCCAAAATTGATTAATCAAGCACCCGTACAGAAAAGTTTTTGAAGTCCTAAAACTGCATTCTCTATAAAGAACATTTTCCAGCTTTGTTAGAGGCATTTTTTAATGAATACTAAAAGATAAGAAGCACTCTCAGAAAAAGTGCTTTTTGAAAATATCCTTGTAAATATTTACCAGAGAGATCTTCACTCTTCAAGCTAAATATTAGTGGCTAACAATGGGAATATATATACAATTCGCAGATGTTGATGATCACTCACTTATGGCCGATATTTTTTACTCTCATTGTATATAGTTCTATTAATCACTTTATTTACTATTTTTATGTTATATATTTTTACCTACCTAGATATCTGAAATCATTTTACTATTTTGTTAATTCCATTTATACTTTATTGCAGTTAATTAAATAATAAAATTAATTGAATAACTTAATTAAGTGATTAATATAATTTTCCTGCATAACTGATTTGATAAACAACTTTACTTTTAAAATATTTAATAGAAAACTACAATATGTCAAGAGAGATTTTACTAATGGTTTTTAAAAGGTCTGCAGTAATGATAAAATATATTTTGAAATTTAATTAATTATCTTGTTTTAATATTAAAATTATATAAGCACTCTTATTAAATATAAGCACTCTTGTTAAATATTTCTATTAAATTATCTTCATTAGCTATAGCTTTGGTGTTCCAAAAAAAAATTTATGCTCATAAATTTATTATGTACCCAAAGCACACACCCTCTCTCACACCTAAATATAGAGAGTATTAAGCAGTAGAACATGCAAGTTGTACAAAGATTGTTTTAAAATATTTTCATCACAATTTATTCTAATTCTCCTATAATTTAAAATTATTTCTAAGTAGCATGAGATAAGATTGTATTTCAGTCTATTTTTGCAAAAACTAAGATGTTTTCCTATAGTTTAGAACACATTGCCTTATGCAAACAAAAATATTGCACAAATTTTCAGATAACTCTTCCAAGAGCATTTATTTTAATCCCACCCCAGAAGCCTCTATGGTAAGACTAGATAATTAATAGACAATAAATGATAGCATTAATATATACATACCTGAGATAGGTTTCTGAGTTTTGCATTTATTAGTAAATATCTGGGATGTGAATTTGGAATCAATATACATATGCATCTAATAGCTAGCATACTTGAAAGCAATGAAAAAATGCCAAATGTATTATTGAAGAAAAAATGGCTACTCATTTTTGAGTGACTGCAGCTGCTGAAATAATGGAAGGAAAGCAATGAAAAATTGCCAAAATTGATTAATCAAGCACCCATACAGAAAAGTTTTTGGAGTCCTAAAACCGCATTCTCTACAAAGAACATTTTCCAGCATAGTTAGAGGCATTTTTAATGAATACTAAAAGATAAGAAGCACTCTCAGAAAAAATGCTTCTTGAAAATATCCTTGTAAATATTTACCAGAGAGATCTTCACTCTTCAAGCTAAATATTAATGGCTAAGAATGATAATATATATAGAATTCACAGATGTTGATGATCACTGACTTATGGCCGATATTTTTTACTCCCATTGTATATAGTTCTATTAATCACTTTCTTTACTATTTTTATGTTATATATTTTTACCTACCTAGATATCTGGAAAAAGTCATTTTACTATATTTTTAATTCCATTTATAGTTTATTGCAGTTCGTTAAATAATAAATTTAATTGAATAACTTAATTAAGTGATTAATATAATTTTCCTGCATAACTGCTTTTATAAACAACTTTACTTTTAAAATATCTAATAGAAAACTACAATATGTCAAGATTAGAGATTTTACTAATGGTTTTTAAAAGGTCTGCAGTAATGATAAAATATATTTTGAAATTTAATTAATTATCTTGTTTTAATATTAAAATTATATAAGTACTGTTGTTAAATATTTCTATTCTAGCACGTGTGCGTGTGTGGCACAACTGTTCCAAAAGCTATAAAGTGTTAATATAAAATAGATAACTAAAAACAAATGAGCTGAGCGCTTTCAAAGGATCTTACCTTCATAATCATAGCTTGCTATTACATTTAATGATATGCAAATATGTAGTAGCAAACTATGATTATGAAGGCAAGATCCTTTGAAAGCACTCCGCTCGTTTGTTTTTAGTTATCTATTTTATATTAACACTTTATAGCTTTTGGGAACAGTTGCACCACACATGCACACATGCTAAAATATAAATATTTCCCAAAAGTAAAAAAAAATATTTGACTTAAATATTTCTATTAAATTATCTTCATTAGCTATAACTTTGGTGTTCCAAAAAAAATGTTATGCTCATAAATTTATTATGTACCCAAAGCCCACCTCCTCCCCCACACCTAAATATAGAGAGTATTAAGCAGTAGAACATGCAAGTTGTACAAAGATTGGTTTAAAATATTTTCATCACAATTTATTCTAATTCTCCTACAATTTAAGATTATTTCTAAGTAGCATAGGATAAACCTGCATTTCAGTCGATTTTTGCAAAAACTAAGATGTTTTCCTATAGTTTAGAACACATTGCCTTATGCAAACAAAAATATTACACAAATTTTCAGATAACTTTTCCAAGAGAATTTATTTTAATCCTACTCCAGAAGCCCTTATGGTAAGACTAGATAATTAATAGACAATAAATGATAGCATTATAATATTCATACCTCAGATAGGTTTCTGAGTTTTGCATTTATTAGTAAATGTGTGGGATTTGAATTTGGAATCAGTATACATATGCATATAATAGCTATTTTTTATTCTTTTATACAATTGAAGTTAAAAACATTAAATTCAAAAACCATTTCATTTTAAATTCAGCATGCTTGATAGCTATGTAAATCTGACATCAAATTAGTAATTAAATGATCTTAGTTTTATGCTAGTTATAAAGAGCTCAGCTCATATCAGAGGTTAATCTCAACAAAAATGACATGCTTTTCTCAGCTTGCTATTAATATATACTTTTAATAGCAGCTTTTTTCCACTCAATTTCAAAATTATCTGTTGTAGATTTGGAAAAGACCAATAAAGTTTTATTGACATAAAAGTTCTGAGCCAAAGGGTAAAATGATATTTAGTTAACTTAAAATCAAGGTCATTAAAACATATAGTTATTTAACTGGTGTTACATCTATATAATTATGCAAGGAAGTTGACTTGAATACAAATCCTTAGGTTATTTTGAACTTCAATCTATTAGCTTTAATTGTATAAAGTATTAAATGTGGTTTCTAAATGCATGTATATTAACACAGATGCTTTGCTAGGTTTCAAATATGTATTAGACTAAGTGGAAGTTTCAGTTAAAATTTAAACTTGTTAATTAATTTAGAAATTTTGCTAATTTAATTTTATACCAAACATGTGTTATAATAGTGCAGTCACATGTATATATATGTGCACGCACACAAATGGGTAAAATAATTTTGTTATTTACTAAAAGTAATGTACAGGGTTTTTTTTTTTTTTTTCAAAATATAAACTTTGCAAATAATTTTTTTATTTTTTCTATAAGATTATTTTAAACTTTGTAGATCAATACTGAACTTCTAACATATAATTTTAATCTGTTGTAATAACAAAATCTAAAAACTAAGCATTGTTCTAATATGACATGAAAAGAAATTAATTAGTATGAAATGTAAAAAATGTTCTATTTTAAGTGATTAAAAACATGGTCTATTAATTAATTAAAATCTAGATATTTTAAGATGTTAATCTACAAAATTCTAAAAAAATCATGTGGGGGAACAATCAACTGAATGTGCATAAAAGCTCCCCAAAATTTATTGTTTTATTCACTCAAGGATTCATTGATTGATACATTCATTCAATGATTCATTCTTCCTTGTTCATCTAGTCAAGATCATATTCAAGATGCAGGGAATTTTTATTCTGCATGACAAATCACACTTCTTGTCAGATCTTTCATCAAAATTATTGATATTCTGCTAACAGTTCAAGACAAGTGGCCTGCAGTTAGAAAATGAACCAACCAATTTTTCTTAGTGGTGTTTTCCAGAATATGTGCAGCTAACTACTTCAAAAAAAGTAAATTCTGTACTCTAAGCATAGCTCTAGTCTCCAACATGTTTTAAATTTACAAATCCATAGAAAGCCAACCTCCTAAAAAAGCCATTATACATGGAAGTTTCTCAACTAACAGATATAACAGTAAAATGGACCAATGTAGCTATTTCTTTGAAGAATTTAAGCAAGAATGACACACTTAAGAACTTGGTGCTAATATAAACTGTTATATACCTTAAAATAAGTCAGGTGTTAATATAATTATTTTTCTCATGGATATATACTCTTTATGTAATCTTAATATTAGATTTAAATGTATTTTTTCTTTATTTTATGCATCTACTAATTGATATCACACACATATATAAGTCATTTATGAATGTTTCACTATTTATTTTAGAGTGCAGCTTAAAGTTGGAATTTATTATGTTTAAAAATTTAACTATTTAAGAAATTTTCTTTTCTTTTATTGAGTGTTTTAACAGTCTTAACTCTACCATAGATCATTTAACTGCAATTATTTCTATGGACCAAATAAATTAAAGTTCTAAACTTTTGATTGGTCAATTACAGAATCAGTGGTAAAATATATTTGTCTTTTAAAATTCAAATTGTTTTAGCTTAGTTTCTAAAAAGCAAATTAATAATTTGTCAGATTATTAAAGCAAATGGAAGTTTTTAAAAAAATAAATGTATTTTTATAATTGATAAAAATAATTTATAGTGGACAGCATAAAGCATACTTTTCCCATTCAATTACAAAATTTAGCTATACATCATTGATTTCTTTTTCAATTTACTTTCATGTAAAAGTAAATAATTTTTACTAAAATCTGAATTATTCTTCTATAAAATTATAGTTTTACACATATGATGATGATGATAATAATAATAATAATAATAATAATAATAATAATAATAATAATAATAATAATAATAATAATAATTTAATCTCAGTGTAGATGCATGAAATGTGTGAACTTTGCTTTAAAGAAACTCTTCAAGAAACCAAATGGAAGACTACATAGATAGCTAACAAGTTGTCAAGATTTAAGATTGATATAATGGCTCTTAGTAAAACTTGTCTCCCAGATGAAGGAATTGACTAGAACAAATGGATGAACACATAGTTTTTTTTATAAAGTCCAATTTAGGATCTGCTGTTTTTTGGAATTTCTTATTGTATCAATCAAGGGTTAATGGTGTTAAATCTCATTTTGTGTAATGAGACTTGTTCTCATTTTATTAATTTTTATGCTCTAATATTAGGTTCAGAGAATTTGGATAAGGAAAGTTTCTACTCTTTGGTGGATAGCATTATCACAGCAATATCATTAAAAGATTGAATGTTTCTTAATTAAAAAGTTTAATGCATGTGTTGGAACACATAGTAGACATTAGCCTAAAGTTATTGAAAATAATAAAGTTGATGCTATACATTTAAATAGTTTGTTATTATTTAATTTATGTACAAGACATAGGTTGGGTATCACAAATACTTTATTTCGGCAGAAAAACCATTATAAAGATGAATGGATGCATCAGTGCTCAAAACAATTACATTTAATAGATTACATTATAATTAGTAGTCAGAATACAATAGTGTTTATGTTCCTGGCTAATGCTATGACACATGGGGGTAAAAAAGAAGAAGAAAAAGAAAAAAAAGGAAGAAAAAAAAAGAAGAAGAAAAAAGAAGAAAAAAAAGGAAGAAAAAAAAGAAAAAAAAAGGAAGAAAAAAAAAGGAAGAAAAAAAACTTACAAGTACAGATTGTCAAATAAATCATAGATTAGTATACTCCAAGATTAAATTGGTAATTGAACTAAAAAGTTATTCTAATCATATTCACAAGAAAATTGATACTCATTCTTTAAAAGAAAATGTTCTAAGTACTAAATTTTCAGGAATATCATATTACTAAGGCATGAAATCCTCTTACAGTGTATATTATGGATTCAAATAAATTTGTTATTAGCTTCTCTAAAAAAAAAGAATGAAGATTGGGTTTCTGACATCATTAATGATTTAATTAAAAAGGAAAAGCATGGCATTTTTACTTATCACATGATCACCTTTATCAGAATATGTGAAACACATAATGAATATAAAAATATGAAGGCTTAATAATGCTTGACAGATTAAAACTTCAAAAAAAGATACAGACATTCATTGTTTATGGTCATTTTAGATCGTTCTTTGGTGCAGTGAAATCAACATATCACAATAAATTCTATTAAATTCGGCAATGGCATAATCTTAAATAATGATAATAATATTTTGAGCAGGTGGAAGGAGAATTTTGATCTTGTTTTGAATAATAATACAAGAATTTGGATAATAATATATCCATTTTTATCTAACTCAAATTTAATCAAAACAACTATTTATAATTTTAAAAATAGAATGGTTGTAATTCCTGGTAAAATATTTAGAGAAGTTTTAAAATTTGATTTGTGACATGCTAGCTTCAAAAATATTGGATTTTTTTGTAATATCTGGACTATGAAATTGTGCCACCTGATCTTAGGAAGGGGATAGACCACATTGCAATAATTATCATGGAATATCATTATTATCTATTAAAGAAAAAAAATACTTTCAAGAATTATGTTGAATAAGTTGCTTCCACTTATAGAAAAACATTACTAAAGACTCAGTGTGGTTTGAAGAATCAAGAGGCATTACATGCATAATATTTTCTGCCAGAAAACTGCAAGAAAAATGTTAAGCACAAAGAATAGGGCAGGTCTATTGCATTATTTAAAATTATTTGTGATGTCCTGCAAATTTTATTCATATTATACAGATTCTATATTATGGAATAAAAGGAACAGAGTGGAAATTCTGAGGCATTTAAAATAAAAACTGGTGCTAAACCAAGATGGGTACATGCTCCAATGTTATTTTCAATTTTTATGATACTGGTCTTTAGAACATTTAAGGATCGAGATTTGATGGTGGAATTTTTATTCTGAGTCAGTTAAAAGCAGAAACAAGAATATCAATTACTTGGATTGATGATTTACATAATGCTGATAACTGTGCTATTTTTATCAAGTTCAAAAGATGATTTACATATTATTCTTTTGATGGCAAACTATAAAGACATTGGTATAATAATTAATTTCAAAAACTCAAGTTCAATGTCAAATAGTGACTAAAGAAAAATCCTCAACGACTAATGGTAATCAACATAAGAATGTAAATCAGTTTAAGGACCTTGTTGTTCTATAAATAAAAAAATAGATTTAGATGTCAAGGTAATAACACAGACTCCAATCTGTTGCAGCTTTTAACAAGTTAAAAGAATATTTCATCACAGACAAATAACTACTGCAAGTGATTTAACACTGTATAGGGCTGTTTATTTTATCCAGTTTATTGTATGGAAGAAACTTGAATATCCTTATCAGTGTAATATAAAGGCATTAAAAACATTTTTTTTAATGATGCTTGATAAAGTTTTAAAAATATAATGGTAAGAGTATAAAATCAGTCAATATTCTCTTCACCTGGTTGGAAGTAATACTATAAATTCCACTATTGTAAAATCATACCTTTCTTGGATTGGATATGTAAAATGAATGAATACAATGGAAAATTTTTTTAAAGACTGTTTTATGAATAAACTGAGCATGGTTTCCATGGCAGATGTAGACTATATCTATGATATAAAAATTATCGCAAAGACATTCTAAAGAAATGCAATGATCATTGTTTCATTTGAAAAGATATGACTGAGAATAAAATACCGTGGAGAGCCATAATTAAACATGGTGTTAAAATATATTTCAAAAAGGAAGAACTTCAGTCAAAACGTTAAAAGACAGCATCATAAAATATCAAGCAAACATAAAAATGGACTCACATGTTCTATATATAGATGTATTTGTAGTTCATATATTGGTTTGTATAATCATTCCAAATTCATTTTCAGACTAGTTTCTCCCCCTTCTTTCTTTTTTTCTTTCTTCACTTGGAATAGCCATACTCATTTACAATTGGCTGTTTATTATTATTATTATTATTACTAGTATCAAATGAAAAATTTTAACTTTAATTCTATAGTAAATATTAACTTTATTCAGATTATGACATTACAATAGTAAAGCTTTTTAATTAGGTATATTTCATTGTGGGGGCAGGGGTGGTGGTTAAGTTTATAAATTTTATCCACCTGTTCAAAAATTGTAGTTTATGTAATTAAATAAGTATTATGTATATGTCCTTTAATAAGTAATCTTTCTTATTGCGTTACCAAATGTATCTAATATAATATTAACTCATCTATACACTTTATTACTGTTTACAATGCTTTAATAACCACCCTCTTTGACAGTTTAATTGATAAATATAGAATGTAAAAAGGGTAAAATATATAATGTATAATAATATTTAAAAGATAATAAATCAATGATGATTATAAGGTGTATATATAGACTGTAAATTATATGTTTATGTATATTTATAATTATATATTTGTATTATGTTGTAGTTTTGAAGAAGATTGCTGGTGCAATCAAAACTGTCAAAGAGGGTGGTTATTGAAGCATTGTGAAACAGTAATAAAGTGCATGGATGAGTTAATATTATATGTCCTATACAAAACAATGAATTGCAATATACATATTTTGTCAATAATTAACTATAGACTGAACATCATGATATCAGCCAAGCAGAAGACACCAAACATGCTGAACAGCAGTAGCAAACATTTACTACACAAAAATTACAATTAAGCATGGAGATAAACTAATGTATTATTTTTTTGAGTGTTTGGTAATCTAAACTATTACTAAATTCTGCAGAAAAACAAAGAGGTTAATTGTTTTTGATCAATGCCTCTACCCAATAAGTGAGATTGTTACATTAATACATGAGATATTCACTTTTAAACTGTCAAACATCACATGATTATCATTTCTTATCCTAAGATCTAGATTCAGTGCTCTCAGATCCAAGGTTCCTTACTGATGAAGGCCACAAGACAGAAACTAGTCTGGGGATATAGGATGAGTAAGTATTAGATAGAGATTTTACGCACAAGACTTCTGGCATTCATTGATTACTCTGGCTTGCACTGAGTGGCACTACTGAATGGAGAGTTTTGCCTCTTTTGATTTTCATTTTTCTTAGATCTTTTAGCAATATTTTTAAGCATGGCCTCATGGTAAAATGAATTCAAATTTATAAGGTGTAATAAGCTGTAAATATGTTTTTTTAATATCCAAATACATCTTTAACACATGACCATTACTGTTGTGAAATTAAAGCAATATTATCAAATCTCTGCCTTTGCAAATATTCTTCAAACTTGAAATATTAGTGTAAAAATTCATATATAAAACTTAACTTTAAAAGAAATTATTAGTGAATAGACTCATGTATGTCTTCAAACTCATCTTATTACCTTGCTAAGAATGGTAATCTATACCAAACTACTTACAATAATTTAAAAAAATCTATACGGTTAATAACAACAACAATATCACGTGATTTTATCAAGTGTTTTAAAAACAATTCTCTCACTTCATTATAGTACCATCAATTATTCAAGCTTATAATAGATCGTTCTGGAAATGAATGAAAAGAACTATTTTTTGTAATATATGCTTAATTGCTTGAAGATTTTCATGCGGTGGTAATTAGCACATCTGAATATTATACACAAAGATGAAGTTTGAGTCCAAACTAAATGAACTTCGATTTTTTTTCAAGTCTTAAAAAAGTTTAAAATTTCTTTTTAGATAGAGCTTCCATAAATAATCTAGAAAACAACTCAGTATTGGTTAGTAAATAGGTACCTAGCTTTTTATCTGCAGAGTAAAGGTCCAAGATTGTATAGATTAGTCATGTAAATAATACTATACTAATTGTATAAAAAATAAAAAAATAAAATTATAATATAGTGCATTTTTCAGTGGTAAGAGAGGGTGCAACATAATTATACAGGGACTGAGTTTCTTATTATTTTTATCTTAGATGTTCATACAACCATGTGACATAACTACTTTTTTTAATGATCCATTCTATGGTAATGGATGCATGCAATTAACCAAATTGCTGAGTGTTTTTTATTTATTTGAATCACTTAAAAGTAAATCCAAAAAAACACAACGTCTATTGATGATGACTAGATATTATCAATTAGCAATAATATATATTGCCTCATAATGTATATTTCAATAAGTGTAGTTCAAATTTGCATATGTTTATTCGTTTGCATAAAGAAGTGGTTTCTTTATTCTTTATAATCTAAAGCTGATTGTGCAGACATATGCAAATTTGAATTATAAATACGAACGAAGGGGAAAATCCAATAGTTATTAAGTGTAGAAAATTTGTTTTATATATATAAATAATATTTTTTGTTATTTATATATAAGTCAGAGGCAGACTGTTGCATAGGTAAAATTGGCAGCTATTTTAGAAGATTAAATAAAATAAGGTAGTGGATTGTGTTGTATGAATAGAAGAGTGCGTAGATGGTATTGTTTATACTAAAACCTAGCTCAAGAGTTGGTGGCCGAGTGGTTAGCACAGTTGCCTTACAAGCAGTTGTCTTGGCTGATGCTTTGACACATGAAAAAAGAAAAGAAAAAAACCGAGCTTACGCGCATATAATAATGCACTATATAAGTTAAACACTTTTTTTTTAATTAGACTTTCCGCTTACTATTTTATAAATAAACTTTTTTTCTTAATAATTATTGAGGTAAGTTTCTTTTTGTCTGAATTATCAGAAATCAAGTGAAGTTTTATTTTTAAATATTAAATTTCTTTGATATACGTTCAATTCCAATTTCTTATCACTGAGGTTGAGAAAAGGGAGAGTTATTGGTTTGATTATATTTGGATGAATGGGTACGCATCTAGATTGTATTTCTTAAAATGATAGCTATGAATCAAAATTCCTTCATATATACTTCCATTAAGATTTAGAATAATTGGAAATTGAAAGATAAAAATATTTTTAAATGAATCATTATCTTAAAGAATGCGACCATAAATCTTTTTAATTTTTTTATTTACTTCAAATCTCTTAAACTGACCCACATCTTTTTATATTCCGTTGGCAAAACGAAAAACAAATAAACTACTGTGATTTAAAACTTTTTTTTTCTTTTCCATTAACATTATTAAATTAAATTCTTTAAAAAGAGAAGTTAAATAATCGATTTTCTAAATGATCTGCTTTTGAACAATGTTAAAACTTTTATTTTTTATTTAAAAAAACTTTTTCCATAACAAACTATATACAAATATTAATATATTTATAATAGAATACATTTATGGGCAAAAGTTTGGTCAAAGTACAACAGTAGTAGTGGGAAAGTTGTTTAACTTCATAACGTGCAATCCAAATTTGAGGAATGCCATATTTTAATATAATCGTGATGAACATTATTAAAACAGGCAAAACTCTCCAAACAGTAGTGCCACTCAGTGCAAGCCAGAGTACTACTGTATGGAGAGTTTTGCCTGTTTTAATAACAGTTATGAGCAAGCATAAGAAATAGTGATCATGTGATAATCGTGATGACTAAGCTGGAGAAGATTCCAGATATTTATTTTGAGGGATATGATGGGGGAGTGTTGCTGGAAGTAAATACTTAAGCTATGAGAGAGCACAACTGAGGTACGTTGTGGATTGTCAAGTTTTGATATTGATGTTCTGAGTAAAAATTTAACAATATAGATATGAGTTGAATTGTTCCTTATTATTTTGTTTGAGTACATTGTATTTCTTATTGTCAAATGTTTTAAAACTTGAAGTAACATTATTTAGTAATATAAACTAGAGCCCCTTCGGGCAGTATCTTTAATTATGGTGATCTAATAAATAGCTAAAAAAATTAATATTTATGAGAGGAAAATGTTTTAAATTTTATTAAATATTGTAAAAATAAAAAAATAAAAATTCATTGTGTATGATGTTGTCTGTAATAGTTTCTTCATTATTAAATTATTTCAGTGCGGTGATCTTTTTGAAATAATAACTCTGTAACACCCTGTGTAAAACTGCTCCTGTAAAAAGAAGACTTTGCTAGTTAAAGGCCTGGGCGTAATTGCTACTCCAGTTAATGCAATGTTTTTTTTTTTGTATTAATTAAGTCAATTATTTAAATTAAAGTAAAGCAAGAATAGATACAATAAACATTTCCATACTTCCCCATTCTTTTTAAATTCGTATAAATAAATATATAATAAAAGGCAAATGACCCCCAAGGTCATTTCTCTTTTATTATATCTTCATTTATATAAATTTAAAAAGAATGGGGACATATGGAGAGGTTTATTGTATCTATAAAGCAACAATGTTTTTTTTCTCTGCTTTCAGCCTGAACCATCTATATAAAAGCATGTTCATAAACTTAAATTGAGTATTGATTTTAAAATATCTGCAGCTAAATTTTGATAATATTAGAATTATTCAATAGCATATTGTTAATAATATTGTAAAATGCAAATTATTCAAATTATCTTCAAGGTCTACATTTATGCAAATTAAAAAATGGTAACACTTTCAAAAGTCAAAGCTTGCTATTCTTGTCTTCATATTTATTTCAGAGCATATTTTAAAGTTGATGATGAAAAATCTTATAAAATAGCAATACATAATTTCAAGTTTTTTGATTTTTATCTGTGCAATCCTTATCTCAATTCTACAGCAATCACCCATCAGCTCATATACTGCAGATGTTTATACAAAGATCCTGTTGTTTATCATACGATCAGCACTTCTTATGTTTACACATGCTGTTAAAATAATAGTAAACTTTCTAAACAGTAGTGCCACCCAGTGCAAAATTGAGTAACCAATGGATGAAAGAATGTTTGTGCATAAAATCTTTTATCTTGTGCCTGCTCATCCAATATCCCCAAACCCAGAATGATTTCTAGTTTGTGACTTACATCAATGAGAAGCATTGGATCTGAAATTTGCATCTAGATCTTGAGATCATAGCATTATAGTTAAATAAATAGGTAAATGATGGATTCTAGAGGGTTGCATTAGATCCTAAGATCTAGGTGCAGTGCTTTCAGTTCAACGAGTCATTACTGATGAAAGATAAAAGCTAGAAATTAGTATGGAGATAGTGGATGAGTAGATACTAAATAGGGTTTTTATGCACAAGCCTTCTTGCATCTATTAATTATTAAGTCTTCCACTGAGTGGCGCTACTGTATGGAGAGTTTGCTGCTGCTTTATCCTATTATTTAGTAATCAGAGAGATAAATCTGACTCCCACCAGTTGAAGATAAATAAAAGTCATAACATTAATAAAACTTCCAATTAAAAATAAGCATAAACTATAGATTTAATACTTTGTGGGTATAGAAAAGCCAACATTGTATTTCACCAATGTATTTGTTTACATAGTCAGCACATATTCATTCATTCACCAACTGAGATTAGCTCTAAGCATTCAGAAAAATTTCTAGATTTTTATCTACCAACCAGTAATAAGATGAACCTACCAAAAACTCTTCCCAAAAAATCTCATACTTGTATAGAAATTCTCAGGTTTCTCTTTAAAATGTCAAAGTTTAATTCTGATTTCAAAACCCAGTAGCAAGCATGGTAGCAAGTACATTACAATTATATAATATGTTAATAAAGAAGAAGATATAAATTAATATTAAAGTTGATCGGCTTAACATTTTCGAGGATCCATGCCTCATATTCATAGCCTTCATAAAATGTATAGTAAAATATATGCAAATATTCAAATAAGCTAGTATTACGTAGCCCATTTCCTCAAGATTTTGAAGCAAATGTCTTTCCTATTAATAGTATGGATGGGCTACGTAATACTAGCTAATTTGAATATTTGCATATATTTTACTATACATTTTATGAAGGCTATGAATATGAGGCATGGATCCTCGAAAACATTACGCTGATAAATTTTAATATTAATTTATATCTTTCTTCTTTATTAACAATTATAAATAAGTCTTCTTTTGTTACATAATATTGAGAAGTAAAACTATATTTATATAATATGTTGTAAATAAGAACGATGAACATAAATATTACCAATGACGATAATGTAAACTTTTCAGGAAATGAATAAATTCTTTTTTTAATTTTTTTTTAAATGTGATACAAATGTGGCTTTGTGATAAATTTATCAAATTTTGCTGTAAAATCTTATAGTTGCTTTATAATTATTAAAATATTTGAAAAAATTGTAATGCCATGTCAATTTTGACAACTGATATTATGATAGGTTTAAACATAAAATATGATCAAACTTATGCTATGATTTTCATAAAAGTCAAGTTTATTAACTTTTATTAGAATATAAATAAATAAAATTAAATTTAATGTGTGTATTTTTTGTTTAGTGTGCAAAAATAATCATAAGTATTTAATAAACAAGCAATAAATCATATTTTCTTTATTCCAAAAACTTTGAGAAAAAAAGGAAATGCAAAAGAAGGAATGTCCTTAAAAGAAATCTTTCCTTTGAAAAAAATAGAGTAAAGATGTGATATTTCCAACTGTTCACAAGATACTGACCTCTTCAGAATTTTTCAATTAAAAAATCAATACAAGAAGTACTGCAGAATCTACATTATTAAAAAATCCTACACTAATCCAGTTACAACAATAATAAAATAGCAATGTAAAGCAGTGGAACAACAATGCTATTTCGGAAGGACACTCCCAAAAAATCATCAAGAATAGTGAGAGTCATCCAGTTAAATGTAAAAATTATATTTACTGTTATTAAAAATTTCCCCAAAATTTGTTTATCAGTGTTTGTAAAAGGAAAACTTTTTGATAATAAAAAAATAACTTCCATTTTATTGTAAATATATTTTTACTGTTTGACTTTTTAAAAACAAAGATTTTCAAACATCTAAATGTAATCACATAGGATTTTCATTTAAAATTAATATTTTGAAAATATGTTGTGTAAATAAATTTAAATATGTAAATAAATTACTGAAAATTATTTTTTCCCCAGAAATGCTATAACAATAAAGCTCTGTCTGAAATGCCTGGGGCTAAATAATTAACCAATCACTGATGATGTCATTTTCCAAGGATTATTATACAACGAATCAGACATTGCATTACAGCCTTGCATTTAGATTCACATTTATGTGATATTTGTATGAGGTCTATACAATACTGATGACTTAATTTTAGTTTGCAACAAAATGCTAATTTATAATTTAACTTTATATATAATTACAAAATAGTAAATAAAAGCTAAAGTAATATCAGCATCAAATTTAGCAAGTTTTTAGATACAGGAAGGGATCAAATTAAGTAAAACTATCTTTATATGTAATATCATATCTATATGTTAAAAGAAAAGCAACTAAAATGATCAATTAATTAAAATAACTGGATAAGTATTATATATATATATTGAACTGCATCAAAATACATATAGTTCATGAGTGCTTTGGCATTTAGTAATATTTTAAAAGCTAAAAGTAAAATTTAAAAATCATTCAAAAGATGCAATTGAGTTTTTTTTAGTTTATATAATTTATTTTAGATATGTACAGTGAAAATTATTTGTGCATTTAGTATTATCAATTTAATTAAAAGTAAAAGTTAAAATTGAAACCTATATGAATTAAGTGCTTTTCTATTTGCAAGCTAATCATATTAAAAAAAACTGAATTAATATTGTAACATTTGTACCTATCTGTAGTGCATAAGCATACAAGATCTTACAAGCATAATCAACAATGTTACTTCTGGCTAAGCTTCATTTTGACAAAGCACTATATTATCAGCATTTTTCTGCCCCAAATCTTTAATGATAATACAAAGATATCACTTCAGTCTCTCTACATAATGGAGGGAGGAAAGTGAACAATTTTTCTGGTAAGCTTAGTAAGCTTGCATTTAGCTGTGAGTTTGGGGATTTTTTTAAACAAGGTGTTAAGGGATTGTCCCATTTGTGGAATGTGTGATCACAAGCTCAGGATCAAACTGTTAATTGTTCCAAATATTACAGTTGGAATCTGCAGTCTCACAAGAATCAATAGCTATTTAGACAACTCCATTAAAAAAATGTAATCCCAATATTAAAACCTTGGATAAGAAAATCGAACATCAATATTTTTTTTTGATCAGAAAAAACTTAAGGGATCTACTATTAATGGTAATATTGTGAGAATTTGTTATGGGGGTGACAAACCAAAACAAACATACATAAAATGTTGACATTGGTTTACAGTGTGTAGATTTTATAAGTCATATAGAAACTGCTTGCTTTAAAGAAAAAAAGTAAATCACTGAGAAAAGAATCAGGGCAACATAAAATCAAATAAAATCAATGTCTGTATAAAATACATGAGTGGCATTAATTCTGACTTCAAAAGCAAAATTATTATCAATAATATACCAATAGCAATGGAACTGGATGTCAGGGTTGCAGTGTTTATTGTGTCAAAAATCATGGACTATCATTAATAAAAAAAAGTAATTATAACTTGCAACTTAGCAATAGAATTGTGGCAGATTATCAAAATAATCAAATATCATTCTTGTATCAAATAAGAGTTAAAGATTCATTGCCTACTAAAACTAACTGTTTATCTCTTGGTGTGTTAGCTGAGAAGCACAGCAATTTATTAAGTCATGGATAGTTCAGTCACTTAAGCTTTACAGTGATTGAAGTTAACCAACTGCAAAAATAAAATCAAAAAGCATTGACCCAGATATGGTAGATAATGAACTATGTTCAAGTCATAAGATAAACCTGTTAATCCTTAGATCCAGTCATCAATGGTATAAAAACAAAAATGCTAAAATGTGGATAGATACTCAAATCTCATATCATAAGTTTAAGGGAAGCATCAAATTGGTTACAGCAGTTATTATCAAATTAAATGCACTGCAAACAATAGTTGTTCAAACATCAGGTGAACAGAAACATCACAGGCACAGAGATCAGCTAAGATTGAAGTATGAGTCACCAGCAGTTATGAAGCATCACCAGTCATCATTGAAAAGTCTAGGTTCAAATACACAAGACATATGGATGAAATCATCAGACCTGCAGATGAAGATGCCAAATTTGCAAACAAAGATATCATACATGTTGATAAAAACACCACATACACTGACAAAAGTATTGAACAAGATGATAATGAACCAGACCTGGAGAAAACAGGAAGCAACAATCCATCAAAGCATGTTAATGACCACATTCTTCAGAGCTAATTTTACCCAGGAGTAGTGGAATATTAGATTTGAACTATTTCATCTTATTTTGGTTTGATTGAACATTCATTACTACAGACAAGTGGATATGTGAATAGATAGTATTTATGATCAGTGAATCCAATTGATTTTATTATAGAAGATCTGGATATAAATTGGTAGTCCATTTAGATGTGAAGTACAGTATTCATATAATCTACTATATTGTTAGTGCAATGATGCAAACTGCTAGATCTTAAATCTTACTCAAGGTAAACTGTCACAATATGGTGGAGTGTCACAACACTTTTACATGAGACAAATTATCGTAGTATAGCTGAAAATCTTTGGTAAACCTAGAAAAGCACCTGAATCTGTTCCCTTTAATAGTTGCATGAAAACTAAACGCTTTACCTAGCCAACTTCGTCAAGCGTTGTATATATTGTAAATATATGTTGTAAACATGTTAATGAATATTTAAATGTACTTATACAAGTCTGTGTTAATTACAATAATATATAGCACAATAATGAGAAAATAAAATGGCTGATGATGAAATGTTTGTTTACACTATATTTTGTCAAGAGATTTTCGAAGTCGTGAAAAGTCTTTCAGACAATTATTTAATATATATGTGCATGCGACATAGTTACACTGTAATACTTTTATATACATAAAAAATATTTACTTACCAAATTACTCCACCCTTTTTATAAAGTTTTAATAGCTTTTTTGTGTTTTCATTTAAATTGCGTCGGAATCAAAGTATTAAGCATAGCATAATTTTTAAATATAAATTCAAAAACTTGTAGTAAAAAATTAACAGTAATAATGTAGTTTGATAAAATTTAAAAACATAATGGCCCCTTTACTTACACTCATTTGCATATGAGTGAAGAGGATTTTTAGAACAAATGTCAGATTCTCTCATAGTTTATATCTTAAATATTGAATATTGAAATACAAGAGTAGTATATATACTTAAGTTAGTTGTAATTAATAGGGACTTGAACCCAGTTTTTCAAGCTCTCTTCAGTCATCAACATGGATATGACAATAATATTGGCATCAACTAGGGATTTGAGCATTCCACTATCAGATTTTTAATGATAAGGACAGCTGAAGAGTTGGAGAATGGAGAGGATTGAAGCACTGTGCATTAAAATTTGTACATTTGCTATCTTATATTTGCTATCTTATTATAAACCAAGTCCTGAATATATATATATATATATCCATGTAAGATGATGATCTGGACCAGCTGATGAGTGCTGATTCAGCATGAAATACATACATTGGAGATCATTTATCTTTTTCCCATGTATGTGGTCATGTGTATCAGTTATATTAGATAGAGTGAATGACTGAAGTGAGATACCTGGGTTCAAATTCTCTTTAATTATAATCCTAAATATTGATAAATGCCATTCAACTAAAAATATATATAAAATCCTCACACTACACACTGCATTTGTGTATTCAAGTTAAAAGACACCTTCATCATGCATTAATTATGTGTGTATGTGTGAATATGTACAATAATAAAATCATTAAATAAATCTGTCTTCCCTCAGGTTATGAATATATCTAACCCTTTGTTGACAAAGAATAGGTTGAAGAGTCAGTAGTATATTCCATTAATTACATATATTGTGTTATGGTTAATTTAAAGTTATATATATATATTGTAACGTTTTTCGTATTACTAGGCCCTTATATGCCTCAAATTTATATTTGAGCGTGAGTTGATCAAGCTGTATCAAAAGAAAAAAGAAAGTTGTATTTCTATTCTAAAAACACAGCTATTTTTCCTGATCAACTTCAGCCTATTAATTGTTACGAATTGTGCTATTGACAAAATCAACTTTTAATTTTATTTACTATGGGCGCCAGAATTCCTAAGAATCCGCTGAAATATGTCGCCAGCACCTCTCGCAAGTTGTAAAACAAAAAAAAATAAAAAGATTTTTATTATTTTTTTTTTTTAAGGGGCGGTAATTCTACCGTAATGAGAATTAATGATTTTTACGATTATTAGTCCTGGGCGTATTGAAACATATTGGCAAAGGTAACTTACGTTTAAATCTTATTACACTAAAAATAAATTTAATAATAAAAAATAATAACTATTATTAATAACGCACAAATGAGAATTGATATTAGAAATATTTTTAATTTTGACAAACTAAAATACTTCATGTTAAGTAGCTAATTAATACCTTGGAGAGAACACATTTAATTCAGGTGGGAAATATCCAGAAAATATAAATATCAGTTAAAATAAACAAAAAGTTCTTGGTTAAATAAGAGTCTCTCATATAGAAAAATTAAAGTCACTATCGGGATTCTTTTATACGTATATTTTTACGAGTAGTTTTAAATAGTTAACTTTGTCACAATCAGGATAATTATTCTTACCGGTAAGTTTCATGAATTCAGTAGTAGATAACTATGCATAGTTTTTTGGTTATAATGAGCTCGGCCTTTTGGTTATTGCTTGATCTTGTGGTCCATTTCCCCAGTCGGTCACGAAGGCTTTTCCTGGTGCACATCATTAGGTCCGATGTCTTCAGGAGCTCCGGTTCACTGCGACATGCCAAATTCCTTCAGCGAAGAGCGATCTTGGATCTATTAATGTTATCCAAGACCAACTAGAGAAACAAAACGAACAAGACGTTCCTTCAACCGGATCCCTCCTTTTTATCACCAGTTTTCAGGACTTCTGCGCATGCTAGTACCATGCCTTTTTAATCTTATCCAGTCTTTATAAATTTTATGTAATAAAGTCTTTATTTTCTTCAAGTTTTCGGCCATCTTTAATTAATTTGAGTATTTCTACTTTCAGCTTATCTTTTTTACTTGCTTTTGGAATTCTTTTGTTCTCTCCAATTACTGTTATTACTAATCACATAAAAAAATAAGAAGAATAATTCAACCCTCATTGTACGTTTTTTTTTTTTTAAAAAAAATTACTCAACAAAATTTTAAATCCACTTTTATCTTTTAGTTTTTTTTTTTTACCCAATGCCAATATATTTGCAACGTATATAAATAAACGTTACAATATATATATAATGTTTTCACGATTATATTAAAGGGGTCACTGATAAAATCAGTAGAATTCTATCTTGTTTAATATAAAGACTACTTTTTCTACTGGCAAAAAAATTGGTGATTTTTTATATAAACTTAAAGACAGAATATTTTTGGAACACCAAGGAGTTGATGACATTCCATGTTTGCAGTGCTCAAGAAGCTATGTGAATCATTCTAATAGATGAATAAATGTCAGAATTAAGGAACATAGAAATGCTTTTAATCAAAAAATTAGCACATCAGTTTTTACTTCCCATTTTTTAGAAATTGGTCACAAACCTGATTTTGACAACACAAAAATACTTTCTAATTTGGAAAGATATGATTTAAGAACCATGAGAGAGTCATTTGAAATATTAAAGAGACCTACTGGTTTAAATAGGGCTGACAAAGCCCAATGTATTCCAGCTATGTAGAAACCTATCATTTTATCAAATATTAACTTGAAATTAATAGGTGAAAAAACTGAGGGAAATAAAAATTTTGATAAGCCTCATATTGTGAATGCTGAATTACTTCAAGTTGAATCTCACTTCTCTTCTCGCACTGAGTCACGTTATTCTTTGAGATCTAATGATTGTTCTTTCAAGTTAACCTTGATAATGGCGGTTGCTAGTCCGTCGAAATATCAGATTGTAATGCAAAATAATACACGATTCGTACCCAAAAATATTTTTGTGTGTGTGTAACAAATTGATAAATAAACCTGATGTATAACTACATTTGTAATCAATCAAATGTTTTAAATTTGTGATACACTCTTGCAAACTTATTATGAATCTTAGAATTATCATTCCATGAAGCAACTTTTCCACGAGAAACACTGATCTATCAGATGAGCTAAAAAATTGAAATACTTAAACATCTACCACAAATGGTAATCAAACTTTTTATTTTATACCCTAATTATAATCAGTTTTAATTTCAGAATGAATGTTTTTTATCAATCAGTTGTAAACATATACACTATTTTTAAAAATGTTTTTAACTTAAATTTGAGTCTGGGTCATGTAATCACATACCAGTTTACTAACTGTTCAAACAAAAAAACTCCATTATACTGTAATGACATTTATTTTGTCCAAGTCTTTGTATGAAAAAAAAATTATGTGATGCAATTTTTAGTCATATGTACAATAAATATAAACTACTGGTCTTATATGGAAAGTGAAAAGAAAAAGTTTCTCCAGAATCAAAAGGAATCGATTTAATGTCATATGAAAAGGCTGCATTTGACCATAAACTTATTCAGAAAGTTAGAAATAAGCTATTACTAAAGAAAACTGCAAGACTTATATGCCCTGTTGAAAGGTAAAAATTCAACATCAAAAGAAACAGATGTAATGTCAACTGAAAAATCTCTGAAGCTGACTACAAACTAGTTGAAGAAAGTGAAGTTGATTTTTAAAACTTATGTGTTTTATATTAATTAATATTTACATAAATCAAGGAATCTTTGTTTGTCAAATTGAATACATACCTGATGATGTGCACAAATATAAATATTTTTATATAACATTCTAATTATTCATCGAGTGCACAGACATTATGTAATTAGAAAGAGTAAGTCTTTAATAATTTTCCACATGCACCTTAAACATTTGTATAATAGCTAAAAGATGTAGTTTTTGAGTAAAAATAAGAGCGGCATCTTATCTTTAATCTAAATTCTTACTTATATAGGCCAATATGAAGCATCTTGATTTGAGAGTGTAAATTTATTACTCTTTTCACATTTAAATCCACTGATTTTTTTTTTCACAAAATAACACACAAAATTTTGTGATTTTTTTTTCATGTGTTAAAGTATCGGCCGGGAAGCGAACCCTCTAACCCAAAACAACTGCTTGTAAGGCGGCTGTGCTGACCACTCGACCACTTGTGATTTACAATGAGTTAATATTAAGATCTTTTTAATGTAAATATAGAAACTACTGTAACGTTCTAATTATTTATCGAGCACATAGGCAAAAGTAATCAAAAAGAGAAAAGCTTTGACCTTTTTTCACATGCACCTTAAACATTTGTATAATAGTCTACAAACAAAATTAAGTCATAAGAAAATTTATTAAAAGTTGGAATAAGCATCCACACACAGAAAAGGGTATTATCACTCCAATTTTATTTGACAACTTTTTAACATATAAATTACTATTTATCAATAATATATAATATCGGAAGTTACAAAAAAGTATGGATATTACCACAGTAAAATAATTGACGCTCTGGTCACAAAAAGTGAAGAATGCACTTCATTATCAGATAAACATGGCAATAAAAAAATATATTTTGTAATTATAAACATTTTGAAAATTATAAAAAGAATTATAAGTATGTAAATTAGCTTTTAAATATGTCATAAAGAACTTTCCAATAACTTCTTATAGAAGAACAATACAAGAGAAAGTATTAATGAGCCAAAAATTTCTGAATATGAGACTTTGAGCATTATTGCTTTTAGATTTTAATTAATAACCATTAAATATCCATGTACTGACATATAGTTGAATGTTTGACTATGAACTGGCTTAAAACATTAATCTTAACCTTATTGAAAATTTTATCTGAATTATATTCAGTTTGAAAATATAATAACAGAGGCACTGTCATTACATTAATAAACTTTTCTAAAAAAATGCTATCAGTAAACAAAATAGTCTTATGGATAGTTGCCTGAAAACTTCCATTGTACTACAGCATCAAAATGGTAGGATGGACATAAACATCCCACACATAATTGTAAAACTCCCATTTAGATGAAAAAAAATGTCATATTTAACAATTACTCTCAAATACATACACTTAAGCAACTATGATAATTTTTTAAGTCTTGTCTCTTTTATTAGACCTTCCTTTTAACTTTATCGTGTCCTTTACAGCTTAAAATTTTAATATTAAATACTTATGATACCACAAATATCTTGGAAACAACTAATGTTGTCCAGGCAATCTATACAAATCTAACTTTTGTCATAATGTACAATCTGATGTTAAATCAAAATGGCAGTTCCTGCTTAGATTAATCTACATTTCCATAAAACAAAAGGTAAAGCAGCCATAGATATTAATTTCTGTATTGAGTAGTTTATCACAGTAGTAGATAGACAATATCACCAGTAAATGATAATTGTCATATCCATTTTTATATGACTTATTAATATCTGAACATTCTCTTCAACATGATATCATTTGTTATGATAATCTCTAATCTAATAAATAATTAGTAATAATCATTAATGCTTTATTTAAAGTGAGTGATAGCTAAGATGTGAATACAGGAAGTTTAACTTTGTAGATCAATTCACCCATAATTTAAAACTATTACAAACATTTTAATGTAGACTTAAAATTGAGAGCTTAAAATCAAACTTTTATGTTTTAAGATCATCAAATAATCCCATCTTCCATGATGTATGCACAGTACTATTCAATAAATTTAGTTTTCTCACCATGATTATAACACATAGTGAAAGATTTAGTAATTAATAGATGACCAAAGGATAAAGAAGTATATAGTGTTTTAAAAACTTAGGATATCATAATATATAGATATTGAATTGGTTTCATACACATATGACTGCACAAGTAAGTTGGTTTAAATTGGAAATATTAATTTGGGCTGATAGTTTGATTTTCTCATTCCCAAATTGTGATAGTCCATGGTTAATTTTTCAAATTTTGATTTCAGTATTAAACTATTATTCTATGTCAACATTCAATAAATTAGACTTGATTTGGTAGGTGTAAATGTTTAAAAATAAAAATAAATTTAAGAAATCATATTTGAATGCTAGAAATAATGGAAAACACGAGTTTGTAATGCAAACAAAAGATGTAAAATGTCATTAAACAGTGCAAGAAAACAGTTTTCAGAAAATAAATGAAATCTTTTTTATTTGAAATTTATTTTTAAAATGTAAATGAAAACATATTAATCTCTGATAAATCAATCAAATTGTGCTTTACTTTTTTGCTTATCATGCTTTGAATAGAACCTAGCAAATATTCCATTAAACAGTATGACATATTGCAAACTTTTATTTTTATAATTAAACCTTTTTTATATACATTATATAAATAATTTGTATTTATTATGTGGTATATTTAAGTTTTCAAATAATAGTAATTAACAAAAATACAATTTGACATTTTAAAAAAATATGAAAATAATTATCTAAATGAAGTTCTTATCTATAACAATGGAGAACACTGCCATTAGATTTATTTACCTAGTCAAAGTTAGAAGAATGAAATATTAGATATTAAAATTTTATGTTATTAAAAATGATGTATTTATAATTAATTATCATCAAAGAAAGAAAAAAATCTAAAAGTTAATAAATTATTTATTATTATTAAAATTTTAAAGAATGTTTTTTTTCCATATGTCATAGCATTGGCCAGGAGGCAAACCCACAGCAACCATCTGCAACCAACTGCTTGCTTGCAAGGTGTCTGCACTGACCTCTTGGCTAACAATGCTTGACTGAATATTTTACTTATCATTTTCACAAAAGTGATTCTTTTAGCCAGTAGAGGCTGCTTCCAATTCTAAGAACTGTCTTTTTAAAAAATAAAACTTTTTAAAGACAATGGATAGTAGTGATGTACTTTTTGATTTAATAATGTCTTTTGCAAAAATATTTCATCATAATCATTAATAATTACTGAAGATCACATTTTTCATTTTATTTAATCCCAGATTAAAACAATCTCAGGCATCAGCTAATCGCAAATCTCGTTTCTAAGCCATATCCTTCATAGCTTTGTCATAACAGTAGATGGTAGTGTCAATCACACAAAATGGGGCATATAATTTTGACATCTTTAGGATTTTTTTAATTTTAAAGTTGTAGCATTAGAGAAGAGAATAGCAGCCAACCATCACACACCATAATATAAGTTATAGATATGCTTTAAAGCAATTTAAAAAAGTAGCAATTGCAGCGCCATTGTAATGCACAAAAAGTCAAACTTAGAGCATAGTTACCATGATATGAAAATTGTTTTATAATTTTTAGAATATCTTAAAAAATATTAACACATTGTCAATATTAACAGATTGTGATATTAGAAAATCATTGGCATAAAATAAATGTGATGATCATAACTCGGCACTAGAATTGATTAACTTCAATTTTTCACAATAAAATATATACAAATAAAATCAAAGTGCACACATAATTCTTTTTTGTTTTTAAGCAATTATTATACAATTACCATATAAGAAAAATCAGAAATATTTAATAAACTATACAAAGTCTTACTTTTTGGTGTTCCCATATTTTTTTGAAGTAATCTCACAAATGCTTTTAAGATTGAAGAACAAAGAATGAAAGTCATGGAGACAGGACTGAAACAATTTGATCTCACCATTTTTACTGATACATTAGATTATCATTTAATTAAAAAATTCAATATTCAAGAATGTATGATTTGAACTTTTTTTCAAAAAAAGTAAAATATCTCAATAGATGGCTACAAACATAATTTATGGTAATGGCACAATAATGATTTCTTCTCAATGACTTTTATATCAATAATATAAAAGATTGAATCAAATAAGTAAAAGGTGGCTACTATAGAAAGGTGAATTAAATCCAAAATGATTCAAGCACACTGCTTTCAGAAGCAAAGCGAAAGCTCCTCCCTGATGAGAGCCATAAGCTAGAAACTAACCTGGAATTACTGGATAAGACAACACTGCATAGAAATTTGTTAAGACTATGGTTCTTGCATTGATTAGTAAGTGGAATAATCATGGTGAAAATAAAGAATACTTTAAGCTGTAATACAAGAAATCCCAAAACACATTAGAAAGACAATTAGGTAAAAGTGCTTGCAGGTGCAAGTTAAGAAAAGCTTGAAAAATGTTTAATGGGAAGTGAGACATATGAACTCTCTCACGTTGGGATTTTTATACACTCAACCTGCTAAGCATACTTTAAATATTTTGTGAGTGATATCATTATCATAGTGATGCATCTGCAAAGTACTAGAATAGGAGGGTGAGAAGAAGTGTGATATCACACCCCTTTTCTAAACCTCACAGATGCATTGCCATGATTATGATATCACTTACAAGATATTGAAAGCATGCTTAGTGGACTACATTAAATGCATGAAAATCTCACACTAAGGAAGTTCGTATATTTAGCTTCCCAGTAAACAATTTTCAAACTTTTCTTAATTCGCTTATATCTTATTACAATGCATAAGGAAAGTTAAAAACTCGTATTAGAATTACTAAACAGACATGAAATACATATATTGGTGATTATTTGTCTTTTCAACATGTGTGTGATCAGGTGGGTCAGCAATATGAGATGGCACTGAGAGTGGTGGGTCGTATGAAAGTCTGAGTTCGAACCCCGCATATATTACATATATAAATGCAGGTTTAAGCCTGTACAATGTATTAAACAGACTTGTATAAATAAATAACAAGGGAATAAAATAAAACATAATCTGCCATTAATATAAAAACAACGATGGTTAATATTAACGCAAGAAAGCAGCATGTTCTGACATAGTAATAAAAGTAGTAGGTTGGAGAGCAGGAAGATTGTACGAATTCCCAGCTGATGAATAAAAAAAAATTCTCGCTTTTGTCAATTAAATCAAACGGTTTTAGACAGCTTTCACTTTAATATGTGAATATCATTCAATTTGAGTGAGTATTATTTTTATTTTTATTTAAAATTTACAAAAAAACAAAAAACAAGCATATATTTTAAAATTTCCACGTTTATTTGCTTATATTATAATTATTAATAAGGTGCGTTGCTATGCACAAAAAATAAAGATATATTTTAATTTCTGTAATTGCAAATGTTTACTTCTATTTTTTGTTTTAAAAAAAGCATTTTGTTTATCTACATGTATCAATATGTTTGAAAGAATTGTTGATAGAGATAACAGTTCTTACTGCAGATAAGAAAAACATATATTCACTTTTAATTAACAATTCTTAAAATAAATAAATTTTGCCTTACATAAAATAAAATCACTTCTTCACATTTTGTTAACAAATACATTAATTTAATAAATGTTGCCAAGATAAAATGGCATTAATCTTTGTTTACTTAGAATATTTAACTGCTTAAACAGATATACTTGCTCGTAGAAGGGAAAATAAGTAAATTAATGAGTTTTATTTCCTTTGCTATTGCGAATGATATCTTTTATAATGTAATAATGGGAAAAGACAATATATTCAGAGAATTTTTAAAAATATAAAATTCATATAATTAAATTGTAAGTTCTAGGAACGTTAAGTAAGAAAAGCTTAAGAATAAAACTTTTTATTATCTTATGCTGAACGGTTTTCGATATCTTAATCTTGATACCACACTTATAGCAATAATTAATGGATGAGAAGGTTGAGGTATAAGATATAATGTAAATTTTATGTAAATATATGCAAATGAATTATACGGTCCACTTTTGATAGCGGGGGGAACAGGATTCCTTTTTTTTTTTTTTTAAGTGTCATAGCATCGGCCGGGACGCAAACCCGCAACCCGGGCAATATACCCAACCTCCTTTATCTTGAGTTTAGAATCCTTCTTTTCTATGCATATTATGCTAGCTGATACTCACCGCCCTCTCATCCACTAGTTATTGCTATGAGTTACGATATCAAAATTAAGAGATCGAAAGCTGCTCGGCATAAGCTAATAAAAACTTTAATTCTTAAACCTTTCTTACCATTGTATAAGAAAATTTAACCAACATATACAGAATTATAATTCATATAATTATAGAATTATTGATATATATTTTTTTTAATAACCCAATTTTAAGCACATACACAAATACATAATTTTTTTATTTTAAGTAAAAGCTTCATTAACAAAAAACAAAACAATAATTATACACATTTTTAAATACTTATTTACATGTTTTAAATTATAGATCTTCATATTTATTTATAAATTCGTTTTTTAATTAAATAATACTGATTTCAATTTTTCAGTTTGTTATTTTTGTAACTCATATGAAGATACTCAGTTTTTGACCAAATTTTTCTCGTTATTTTTGTGTTTGTGTGTGTGGGGGTGGATGGGGGGTATCTGTTGCAGCATTAATAGATGGAAGAATGTTAGTAATTTTTTTTTTTTAAACAACTATTGTAATGTTAAATAATTTTCTATTTTATATATTTACTTCCCTGTTCTCTCTTTCTCTTTCTCTCTCTCTCTCTATATATATATTATTATTAAAAATCAATGAACACTTAGACAATCCCAATTTCAATAACAATCAACAATTTCAAACTGTTGTCAAGGCAACCTCCTGGTAGCTATAAAGGTGAAATCCCACCTTTATTACTGTCTAATATTGACGATAGAGATTGAAATTATTGATATAAAAAAGTTTAAATAAATCTCTTTAAACAGGTCAGAATAAGCTATTCTGAATGCAGACAAATAAACAGTCAATTATAATATTACAAATTGCAATTATACATTTCAAATTGCACCCAAAGTATTACTTAAATAATAGGTTAATAATCAGCATTAAGCTAATGCACATGCGTTTTGTGGATTTTAACAATAAATGAATACTCTCATTTCTCAAATACAAGATAAAGTCTTTGTGAAAGAATAGAATTAATCTACCCATTATATAAATAAATATCTCATTTAAATATGTTTAATTTCATTTAAGAATGACAAATCGTAAATTCTAGTAAATTTCTCAGGCGTCATTCATTCAGACATAGTAAAAGTAATTTAAAGGGATTGTTTAATAGTTTCAGTTCTCATTTCCCGTACTTAAGATTTGCCCATACTTAAATGTTTAGGTTGAAAGAATAGGTGGATTCATTCTATTCTTTCACAAAGACTTTATCTTTTATTTGAGAAATGAGAGTATTCATTTATTGTTAAAATCCACAAAGCTCATGTGCATTAGCTTAATGCTGATTATTAGTTTATTACAATTCAAAAACATGGTGCTATATAAAATAAATATCTCATTTAAATAATAAGTGTAATAATGCTCCAGGCTAAATGTATTTGTAAGTAATCATTAAAAACCAATCAATTCTTAGACAATCACAATATCAATAACAATCAACAATTTTAAACTGTTGTCAAGACACCCTTGTTTTATCAATAAAGGTATGTATGTGTATAAATATAAATTTGTCTTTTGTTTACACACACATATATATATATATAAAACCACTTTATCTATTGTTTATATATATAAATCCATAAAGTCCATTATACATCAATATATTATTTTTGGTTTGAATAAAAAGTATGTATAACAACAAATAGCATTTTGACCAAACGTCATTAACCATCATAGAGTTAACTATAAAATGAAATTATAAAAAAACTAGAAAAAATGAATGGATTTTAAAATGTTAATGATTAAAAGTAAAGATTTTGGATTTACATAAAAGTTATTGTAGAGTTATAATTATTTATTAAGCACACAGGAAGTATATGTAAATATTTTTAAGACCGGCCTATAACCTATATCAAATGCACCTTGAAATTTATAATAGTCAAGCAATATCTTTATTTTGCTGATAGAGGGACTTCTCAAATCACAACCCAAGATAGTGACTTTTATAAAGATAAGAGCAGTTGTCTTATCTTTAACCTAACTTTCCACTTATATAGGCCAATCCAAAGCAACTTGATTTGGGAGTATGAAGCTATTGTTTTCTCCACTGTTTAAGTCCACTATTTCCTATACAAATTAACATTTGCAAAATCTTGCAATTTACAACAAGTTAATAGTAATTTAAACTGCGCTTTACGCAAAAAAGTGAAGCTTAACTAAAATATTATCAAAGAGTTATATGGCTAAGTGCTTTCAGAGAACTTAAGTCTCCATATTCATAGCCTACTTTAATTAAAGTTTAGCGGTGATTTATGCAAAATTTATGCAAATTTTCTTTCATAATGACCATTTTCTGGAGATTGCAAAGCACGATTCTTTTCGTTTTATTGCACAGTTGTCATTTGCAATAAAGCATGCCTCCTTAATCTTTCATGTCATATCATTACATTCAGTGCATAGTGCCCTTGCCATAGTGGATTCGAACACATGGCCTGCTGTTTTTTGGTGCTTGAAGAATATGGATGTTTTCAGTATTATTTATAGCTCTCCTGTATAAATAATGATTTTGAGATGTTCTTGTTGTAATGTTGGCACGGGTCTCTCCATAATATGCCACTCTACATCCATTGGTTGGGCAGGAAGTCTTATAAACTGCTTGGGCTATTTGATCAGAAGGTATCTTGTCATTGGTATTGTTTATCATTCTATTTGTTGAAGGTGGATTGTGGAATCCTAGTTCGAAGGACTCAGCAAATATTTTATAATATTTCCTAGCAAGTGATGGTATGTAAGGTAGCAGTATTCTGGGTTTATTGTTTCTAACCGTGCAATCTTTGTACTGGAAATATGTAAACTATTGTAGGGTTATAATTATTTATTAAGCACACAGGAAGTATATGTGAATACTTTTAAGACAGGCTGTAACCAAAATAAAGATATTGCTTGACTATTATAAATTTCAAGACACATTTGATATAGGTTATAGCCTGTCTTAAAAGTATAAACAGTTATTGTTTATTTTCTTTATTTTTAATTTTTTAAGTATTCTTTGTCATTTTATTTTGCAATTAATTCTAGATGTCTAATGATATTTAACTAAAATGTTAATGGTTGTTATGAATAAAGTTCTTCATTCAAAATTAAAAGAAATATTTAGAATTGAGTTTATGATTATTAGTTAAAGAAAAAAAACATAATATAGACAAAATCAGCACACTACAAATTTAGTTATCTATCCAATTGTTGGTCAGTAAATGGGTATGTGGTTTTTATTAGGTAGATATGATGTTGTTAAATATTTATACTTCTTCTATATGGAATGTAATAAATACACTTATATGTAATTATAGAGAAACTTGTTATTTCTATAAATTAAATACAGCTTAGCACTTTTGAGAATTTATGGTATTCTCATAGTCATAACATCTTGCCTCGAATATGAGAATGCCATAACTTCTCATATATATATATACATATATATATATATATATATATATATATATATATATATATATATATATATATATATATATATATATATATATATATATATATATAGCATCTTGCTATGAATATGAGATTGCCATAAGTTCTTGAAAATGCTAAGCTGTATTTAATTTATAAAAATAACAAATTTTTCTATAGTTGCATATAAGCACACTTATTACCTTTATTAGATAGATAGTAAAAACTTTCATCATCTCTATTGGCTAAACATATAGAGAATCTTTTGCTTTACATTAGGCTTTTTTAAACTATGATAAGTAATCAAATCATTTGTTTTTCAGGAGGTTATATAATGTTCAAGCATCACGTATGACAGAGCTAGGTTATGATCCATGGACCTTTAATACTCACCTGTCTGCTATTTTATTATTGCACTAAATCATGCAGGGTTGAACTTATAATTAGCCTTTCACTCAGATATTAGAGAAACTCTCGCATTTTGATTAAATTCCAAACGGAAAGATGAAACATCAATCTTAATATAAGAAGTAGAAACAAATATTTTAACTATAAAGTATGAGATCTCTGCCAACAATATCCTGATATCCAATAGACTTTATCTAACAGTTATGATCCAAAAACTATAAATAACTACTCAGTAAAATAAAAAAAGTATATAAAAATTTAAAATAAAAATGTGCCTGAATAATATTTATCAAGAATCATAAAAAGAGTTATTATAGTAAATTACTTTAAAAAGCACTCTATTAATTTATTCCCATATGATTTTCTTATTTATCTGATTGAGTAAAACTTTGATTGTTTTTATTCATTGGAGTAAAATAATCAGAATCGTTTTAATTTAGCTTTTAAAATTGAATTATTTGACTTGCAAATTACTCAAATATAATGAAAAAAAAATCATAACTATTAAAAAAGGTAAGCAAAATTTCCAAAAATTGTCTGCAGTGAAACAAAAGAATTATTTTTCAATCAATTACAACATGTGGTCCCATTGATTTCCGTTTTCTTAGAAGTAGAAATGCTGACTATTCATTTCTATTGTTTTTTCTTTTAAAATTAAATATTCATTAATAAAAATCTAAATCTAACCACATTATCAGTCAATATATTGTGAAAGAATAATTATAAGTAACTAAATAATTAAATAGATCATTTTCTACTTGTGGTTGTCATATGTCATTGATTTACAAATAGCAAGGAGTGCTATTCATTCTTGAATAAAAATCTATATTAAGTACAGTATTCGTCAATATATTGCAAAAAATTATTATAACTGTAAATAATTATGAAAAATATATGTTTTCATGTTCAAAATTTATCACAAAAAAAAAAAGATTTTGTGGACACTCAACAATGGCAGAGTATACAATCAGTTCTTTCAAGCACCAAATGTGATAAAAGCAGATGGACAGTTGTCTCTTTGTAATACCAAATAGGGCAATAGAAATTCATTTTTTTGCTATAAAATTGATTTCTGTAGACTTTTTAAAAATTTAAATATTGTTGTTGTTGTTGCTATAGTTATTATTATTACTATTGTTATTGCTGCTGCTGTTACTGCTACTACTACTACTACTACTACTACTACTACTACTACTACTACTACTACTACTACTACTACTACTACTACTACTACTACTACAACTACTACTACTATTGGTGGTGGTGGTAGAAAATGAAAAAATATGCATAAAAATGGCCAAGAGATGGTGCACTAAAGACAACAATAGTTTTGAACTAATGATAGAACAAGAAATATTAATAATAATAAATTACTTCATAAGACATTTGGGCAGCAGAAATGACAGAACTAAGACATGATTATGAATTTTGAGTCTCCTGAGTTAGATCACTCCATTAAATAATGCAATATTAATTATAATCTTGTGCTTAACTCTACTGAAATTAAGAGATATTCAAGCTGAGGAGCAAACTGAGCACAAAATCCCACTCAGATGACTGAAGTAATTTTTTTTAAAGCTATTCATCTGAAAATTTATTCAATCCATCCTTCTATTATTGTGATAAGCTGCACCCTATATAGCCATTCTGTTATAATTATAATCCATAGCAAATTGTGTAATAGCTTAAGAAAAGATAATTGAACAGTCTAAGTTATTTTATGATTCTATATAAACATCTTTCTTCTTATTAATTATTACTAAATGTTTTTATTTTACTTGAAAGTTTTATTTGTTTGTTTGTTTAACTGCATCAAATTTGGTAACTGATTTTTACATATTTCTATTGAACGATTTTTTTCAGATTCTGTTATTAATCATTCATGGGGCAATATAACAATGAAATATTTCAGGGTTGGCCATTCACTTTTCTGGTCTAATAGTGTTGGTATGCTTCATTTCAAAGCACATTGAAATAAATGGTAGTATATTTTTAAAAAATATGCTTTCACTGAATTTCATGACTAAATTTACTAAAAAAGATAATTAAAATAGAAAGAAAAAGAAATAAAAGATGGAATCTGAATTTCTTTTGATTGTTTAACTAAAACTTGCTTTTTAAAAATATTGTCTTCAAAACACAAAAATCTTGTAAATGATTATTAATGTGCATGACTTTCATTACAAATATTGGAAATATGGTGAGAATTATTTACAATTTACATTCATTCACAGTTTTGAATTTTGAATGTGAATTGTTACAAAAATGTCAATTGCATAATATCTGAATTATAAAAAGTAAAAAATAATATATACATATATAACATTTTATGAGAAACATTTTTATTTAATTTAGTGAGATGCACTAAAATTCAAAAAATATATTTTCCTTTAGACAGAATTTGGTTATTATATGTAGGACCTCCCTAGTGATTAAATTAATTTATTAATGGATGCACTATATTTTTATTTTAAGTTATATTCAACAAACAAAATTTTGCTTAAAGAAAAAATATATTTTATTTTTAATGCACATCTCATCAAATTAAATAAAAGCATGTCTTATAAAACATTTGTTTATATATATATACTATTTACAAATATCTATTTATATATCCAACTATTCATCTTTCTATCTATCTACTATTTTCATCTAGCTACCTATTTATCTCTTATCAACGTATCTAATTATCAATGGAATTACCAAACTACTTACCTATCTAGTTATTTTTCTATCTATTTATCCGTAGATCCAAAAACCTATCTACTTATTTTTTATCTATCTTTAGAACTAGCTACCTATCAGTCCATTTATCCATCAAATGACGTGAGAATGTATATACACACATGTACAATATCTATTTGTGTATGATATATTTTGTTTTATAAAGTTTTGCTTGCTGATAATATTCCATTTTTAACAAAGATCATATAATAAACAGAATAAAATGTTTTCATATTATTTAATTGCTACCAGAGGGAAATGTTGAGAGGTTATTTTTAATTCAAAATTATTTCTAATTCGGGTTTATAAGTATAATCTTAAAATTTTGTTTTGTTAGTTGGAGTGCGATTATTTTATTGTTATCGAAATAAGTTTAGTATTTGTTTTTAAAAAAAAAATGAAAATGATCTCAACATTGCTTTAAGGTTTAAAGGATTTATCTTGAAATAAAAAAAAAAGAACTATAGTATACTTTTATCTTGACTAGACATTAGTTTATAATGGAATTATAGATAAAACAGAAGTTGAGAAGAGTAGTATGTCAAACACATCGTTTTAATAATCATTTACACTGGCAAGAGATTAACTGCAAGCATTTCCAAGTTAAAACAATCTCACTTTTTTTTAAAAAAAAAATCGTAATCAACTTTAGAAAATATTATTTTTAAAAAACAATAAAAATAAAAATTAGAAATATAATAATAGCACATAATTACTTCTCCACTATTATCTTTAGCAGTTTGATTTGGGTTCGGACCTTAGTGTTAATGAAATTTCAATTTTAATAGCTTATAAAAAGTTAAAAATGGGACTTGCCACAGCTTGAATCTCAAATCCAATTAGTCTGCATCTGAGGATTAAATTCCTTACCATAAGGTAATCAAATGATATTGCGTTGATGTTAAAAATTACTTGAACATTAACCACATAAATTACGCAAGCAAATATTTTCATAGTAGTTTAAGCAGATGCTCATGCACAGATCTTTTTTTTTCTTTTTTGACAACAAAAAGAGTTTCTCTCCCATTAGCTTATTTTTTTATTATTACCAAGGAAATTTTTACTCTGCATTATGTGATAATTTGTGACATAACTCAGTACAATAAATCATCTTATATGTAATTGTCTAAAGTGTTCACTAGAGAAGTGGTTATATCCTTATAACCTGGAATTCAAATTAAAAAAACAAGTACAAGTTATTTTTGTTAAATAGCTGTCCCATAATCAATCCTTATTCTAGCCATCAACCTATTGATCAGTAAATGGTTATATTAATTATCATTGGCTAGAGGAAGTAGGAAGGAAGGAAAATTATAAAAAACTGTTACCACCTTGTGGTAATATATCCTCGAGCACGATGTTATTGCTTTTCTCTGAACAAATGTTTTTCCCCAGCATTGAATGAAATATTGAAGGATATTTTTTCTTTACCTATGCAAATATTAGAACATAATTACAAAGTATGTTATGGACAGTTTTCTTAGTACTAATATATTGTGCTGGCGAATCCTGTATTCTTATGTGAAAAAAAAAACCCACATTAAACTTCTGGATATTCATTTAAATAATACTATGATAAATGTTACCACTGCAATCAAGTCTATTCTTTTGCAATGACTCAGCCAGATATCGGAAGAGAATTTGCTTCACAAAATTTATAAAAAAAGCTATTAAGCAATTTACATCCATAAAGCGCATGTGCAGTGGAGTAATCTACGATTATTATTACAATTTAAAACATTGTGCTATATAAATGAAATATTTGTTAAATAATTCAAGACATAATTTCATAATCTAAGACTTCTTTCAAATCAAAATCTCTTTTAAATTCAACCACAAATCTACAATTGAGGCATTAGAATTGTAGCATAGAAAACAGAATCTTTGTAATGTCTTAAACATTTTTTTTTTCAGATCCAACAATTAAGTCAGAAGGATTTAGTCTTTCTAAATGCAATTGGAGTCCCATCACTAGATTAAGGATAATTTAATTTTGTTGCCTTCATTTGCTTCATAAGTGGAATTTAACAGCCACTGATCTATGTGAATATGGGCAAACACAACTGTGAACATCATAATTAATGGCTTCCAAATCTATGGCTAAAGTGGCAATATTGAAGGACATAATAAAGCCATTGGTGAATTGATTTCCTGGTTGTAATCTGTAGGTTTCTTTATCTTAAGCTAGCAAAAAACAATTCTTACACTAATTAAATAATCACAAAATAAAGAATAGTCATCTATTACTACAAATAATTGTTAAACAGTCATTAGAGAATCCCCCCCCCCCCATATACATGCGTTGTATGAATTTAAAACTGCTACAAATAAAACTCGGCATCACTAAATAAATAAATAACTTGCTATATATGTTTAAATAATTGTTTAACATATTTTTAATATTAAATGTTATCAACATTATTCTAATTGTTTTCACTTCATTTCATTAATCTATGTCTATATAATTCTATAATTAAGAAAGAAAAAAGGATTGAGTCGTGATTAGAAACAGAAGTAATCTATGTCTACTTCAAATTAATTTTCATTTTAGCATACTTTTCTTGCATCCTTCTAATGTTTGTCTCAACCTCCAAGTTAATTTTTCTCCTCCATAACTAGAATCATTAAACGAGACTATAAGTATTTATTTTTTTTTAAATATAAATAATTTTTTACGTCTATTTTTTTTTTAAATTTTATTACTCATTTGACTAATAAATAGTTTTTCTTTTGTAAGTTGTTTTCAAAAGAAAAAAGGTAGATTTTAATCATGAATGCAATGCGATATATTTTGCTTTATTGATGTAACTTATATTTTAGAAAACAACTTTTGAAATCAAGCTATAATTATGTCCTATAATATTAATGTATCGGTAGAAAAATAGTCTCGAAATATAAATCTTAATCCTCTCATTTCTGTTGCTAGAACCCACACGATCTCCGAATGAGGAACATCTCGATAAAACACATTGTATAATAATAAACAGATAATAATGAGTAAAACTATTTAACAAAACACTCTGATTCAGAAACAATGATTTCAAGATATGATTTCTAGATGTTCTTTTTTTAGCACGGCAAATAATCACAATATTATATTGAAATCTAGAAATAAATACTATTTTTGATAAGAAAAAGAAAAGTTTGTGCAATGTACAAGATAAAAATAACTTCAAAAGTTCTTGTTTTTAATGTAAATATTATATTAAAATGAAACTGAATGACTTTTCTAAGATAAAATCATTCTTTTTAAATAAAAGACATTTTTATTTTTTTAAAGAAAACTTTTTTTAAAAAAAATTTCTATTAAAATATATTTACATGTGATTTTTTTTATTTATCGGTGTAGTTATTGTAATAACGAACACACTTTTTAGAAGCTTGGAAAAACTAACATTTGATACATCACTCATCAGAAATACTTTTCTCATAATTGTAAGTAGATAATGTTGACTCAACTGAGATATAATAATAATAATTTGTTTATTTATTTTATTAAACAAATAATATATATATATATAACAGAGAATACGTTTAAACAAGCGGAACTTCGGCAAGGAGTTATTTATAAGAGTAATTATTTTTATTTTAAGTATTTATCTTGATTAAAAGACATTATATATATATACAAGGTTTTGTTGTTTTCCAATCTTTCTTTGTTTTTGGTTACTTATAATTTTTTATACATTATTTTAATAAATTATATGTCCTTAGCTTAATAAGTGGATGTTAGTAATTGGGTGTCACACTTTGGTGCTTATTAGTCTATCTTAATTTTATCTTTGGCTGTTTGCTATTATGGCTTTGTCCATTATATATCTTCTTTTCATAACTTATTTATTGCCATATTTCGCATGCTGTAGGTGCTTCTCCTCCCCAGATTTTAATCATTTGTTTTCTTGGTAAGTATTTTAAGCATTGCTCAAAGTATTCTTCCCATCCTTTATCAAGTTTTTAATCAATTATATTTTTTATTATTGAATATTAATGAACATCTTATTTCCCATGTTGTTCTAACTGTGTGGATAAGTACTATAGCGTTGTGTGGATCAAATCTCTTGATGTGTTTGTTAAACATATCTTTTAGATTAATGATTGGGGTTTTGAATACTTTTATGCTTATTTGTTTAAATGTTCTACATTCTTCGACCAGAGTAATTATGTACATTAAATATCTAAATAAAAAAAAAGTATAAAGCTTACAAAGAGTAATACAAAAATATATTATAAGCGTGAGAGAAGTTTGAAATATAGTACTGAAAACAATTTAGCAAATTGTTTGCTCTTAATCCAGGGTTTCAGAAAGTTTGTAAAGATTATCTTCAACTTTAAACAAGGGATGCAGTTCGACTGTCATATGATTAAATATTAGTAATGATGTTATGCGGAAATAATTCAGATTATGGTAGAGCTAATGAGATTTTAGAAATATTAGTGCATAATAAATATTTTGTATTCAGCAGTGGACCGCAAGCCTTGATTAGTTGTATATTAGCTGTTTTCAAAAATCATTTTTCATTGAATCAAGTACATGTTTGTAATGACTATACAGCGATTTTATAATTATTTCTATTATATCATTTTCAAATAATTTAATTAGAAGAAAATTTTATGCTTTTGTTTAACACCCAGATGATTGGATAGTGCTTTTGTAAGGAAGATGTTCTCATGGTGAGACTGGTTTGTAACTATTTCATGTTCTTATGTATTGCTAAGAAATAATATTATCTTTGACAATTTCTGCATCACTTCTTTTCTTTACATCTTCCCAATATAAAAACCAAAAATATTAATATATACATGCTTATGCTAGATAGTAAAGAGCCTTGTGATGCAGTTAACATATTTTGCTCTCACAATATAGTTAGTATATCTACTTTTCTTGCGAATAATCTGAGATTTGAATCTAAGCTAGAAGAAACACGGACACTTTTTTGGTTGATAAGTAAGCCTAGGATTTTATTTTCATACACTCGATCTATAGCCAACCTTGCTAGATATACAGTTATTACCACTATATGGTATCTTCCATGGTGTGGTGTATGACTAGGTTGGCAGGGTTCTAGTGCTTATGTTTTACAGTTTACTCTCAGGACTATCATTTGTAGTATTTAAACGTCTTGAACTTTCTAATAATAAAGGTATTTGATTATTTATTTATTGTTTTACCGTTTTAAATGGATATGTATCTATTATTAGATAAACAAAAAAGAAAACCCTTTTAACTCGTATCATATGATCATTGCCAACTCTTGAATAGAGTCATCTTATTCACTATCTATTTTAGAACTTCTCTTTCCACCAACAGTTTCCGCCCTTATAGTAAGCCGTTTTTAATCGCTGTTTAATTACTTTATGTAAGTCTTAAAATTTTCTGCCGAAATGCTAGTGGAGCCAATAAGCTACTACGATCAAAACAGTGAGAATTCTCGTGGACGACAATTTGTCATTACGTGCCTGATTGTTTTAATTTAGGAGCTTAATAAATAAAAGTTATACAGTAGATTTTATTGCGCTCTTTACATCATTAAGATGAATTCTGTACCAAATGCGCATTTAGTTTTCTTTGTTGAATTGCAACGATTAACTTTGTTATCTTCATTTAAACCCTGCCAAACATACATGTTATTGTATTAGAAATAGAAGCCGTTTCAAATAAAGCTTTTGATTTAAAATATTTTGTTTCTTGACTACATCATTTGTGATTTATCTTTTAGAATCTCGTCTTGTTTTCAACAAAGTATTTAAATTTTTAACGCATTTAACTCATTTATTTCATTAAGAAATAGTCGTTTATTCTTAACGGTAATTTAACTCTTTATTATCTGATTAGAGGTAGTGTGGAGTTTATTTTGAAACTGCAAACTTTACAAACACAGTTTTTATACAATTACTGCAGTTTGTTTAATAAAACTTGAATTCAATATATACACAAAGTCTTGTGATGATTTTTAAATTAAAGTAATGCTTTACTTAATTTGGTGCAGTGATAGAATTACCGACACTGGAACGCGGCGGAACCTTTGTGAATTCCTGGACAATAAACTGTTCAAATATTTAATGACCGACTCTGGAGCTCCAGGTTCATGTATCAGGGCAGGTGTTCTTTTCCAGTACTCAAACTTCTTTAAATTCCTGAGCAATAAACCATTTAACTATTTAATGACTGACTTTGGACCTCAAGGTCTGTGTATGATAACAGTTGTTCAGATTTTATGCTCAAACTTGAGCAATAAATCATTTAACTATTTAATGACAGACTCAAGGTTTATGTATTTTGGCAGTTATTCAGCTTTGGTCCTCAAACTTCTATGAATTCCTGAGTAATAAACTATTTAATTATTTAATGACTAACTCCAGCTCAAGATTCATGTATCATGGCAATTGTTCACTTCTGGTCTTTGAATTTCTATGAATTGAGCAGTAAACCATTCAATTATTTAATAATAATAAAAAAAGCATATATCAGATTTACAATTAAACAATTTAAATTGGTTAATGTAGTATATTCTATATGCAAATTATGGAAAATAATTATAGATGACTTCTTTATCAACCATGAATGTGCAATCACGTATCTAAAAATTATACTCGGCCATATTTTAGATCTTAAGTTCAGAGCTATAAGTCTGTAAACCAACTGCCATAATTCTTGTTTGTTCATCATATAAATGATATTATGACAACAGCTGCAAGGATAAGAATATATAAAATGGACATTAGCAATTTATCTCAGTTTTATTAAAATCTCTATAAAGGATTTTTACTTAATCAACAACTGTCTTATGTAGTTTAGGTTAATGATAGAATAGTGAACTCACTTGTACAATATTCAACTAATCACTTCTGAAGTTTGAATATCACATAAGCTCCTGACTACTAAACATTTAATTATATGATTATTATATAGCAAAGTTCTTTTGCAGTCAGTTTAGGGTCTTCAGGTCATACAGCAAAATGTGACAAGATATATGTTGGAATCAGCATGAAAATTGATTGGAAGTAAAATATGTGGGTGGAAGAACAAATATATATCATTTTATATGTATTGAAAAATTAAAAAATTTATATAAAAAAGTTAAAGTAAACATATCACTCATTGTAAGAGATTATTATATATGGACAAATGAAGTTTTAAAATGGATGACAAAAAATTACATGAGAATTGGGTAGATTACATCAGGAATTTGGTTAGAATAATGTAGAGCTAAAAAGCTATGGATTGAACTTGGATTAGACTAAAAAAATTCAAAATGTACAGACATTGGAAAGTAATGTCTGAATTATTATATTATTATGAATGTTGACATCTTATGAATTGTCTATAATCTATCAAAAAGTGATTGGCAAAAGAATGATTTCAAATGCATTGTCAGTGTTTAAAATGTGTTTATATATATATAGACTTCTTAAATCAACAATTTTAATTAAAAAATAAACAGATCAGAACAAAACAAAAGGTAGAATAACTAAGGTTAAAGCAATCCATCTACTAGAATCTTGAGAAGAAACTTGAATCAAGGTTGGTAAACCTTGAAAAATTTTGAAGTTTCAACCAATATTTTTACAGATTCTTATCTTTCTATACAATTATTATCAATAAAAATGTCTAAATTTTATTACCTAAAAGATAAAATTTCTAGTTAATTTGATTGTTCAAGTAAATTCTGATTGTAAAAACAACTCACATGATTCACTCCCTTGGAGATACCATTCTACCATGATTCTCAATCCATGTTTACTCTTTATTTTTTAAACAAATAAAAAACAAAACATGAAAATCAAAACAGTAATTTTAAAAAAGGAAAACAGCATTGTACATTCCCTGAATGATAAAATAATTTTCATATCTCCCAGTAAAAAAGCAATACAAAAACAATATTAATCACAAGGCTAGTCTATCATTGATTAGTAAACTTTTTATGGTTTATGTTTCTTGCTTGATTTTTTGCTAAATATATCTGAAAAATCTTTTGCTGACCAATGATTACTTTACACAGAGGCTTAAGTCTTTATATAGTAGTGCCACTCAGTGCAAGTTAGAATAGCCAATGGATGCAAGAAGGTTTGTGCATAAAATCCCTATCTAGTGTCTACTCATCTAATACCCTCAGACTAGTTTCTAGCTTGTGGCAGTGTTCACTGATGGAGGCCACAAGCTAGAAACTAGTCTGGGAATATTGGAAGAGTAGGCAGTAGATACATATTTTACACACAAACCTTATTGCATCCATTGACTTCTCTGGCTTGCGCTGAGTGGTGCTATTGTTTGGAAAGTTTAGCCTATGTGTAAATAGCTTGTGTAAGTATAAAGAATGGATATCATGTGATGTTCAATGATTAATTTAGCAGCTAATTTGGCCAAGATTTTAGTGCTATTCTCAACTAACTGAAATAATCTCAGATTTCATCGTGAGTTGAACTCTAAAAGTGGGTGTGAAAAATGTGTACACCAAAGACATTGCTAAGTTAATGTGCTAAGTCACTAAATTATAATACACATTTTAGATGTCACTAGTACAACTGAAAGTAATCAGAATAAATGCTGAGATAAGGAAAGAGAAAATATCCATTACTACATTTTAAAGATTAATAATGCAGAAGAAAAATAACACGAGGGCTACAAATAATTGAGGTATGGCTAGATGTGTGACTGATAAATAAAAAAAAAACTGTACATAATCTCAAATCAAAATGAATATTGACATAAAAATTAAAATGTTATTTGTTGTATATAATCAATATACATTTGAAAAACAGGACAAAACATGCAAATTCTTCCATCATATCAATTTATTATTTCCTGGAATAGGAAACAAATTGATCCACCAAGTGTATGAATTATTATCATTTATCCATATAAATAAATAGATTATAACGTCATCAAGTTTAACAATATTAGTAAATAGTAAGACAATAAATTATCAATAAAATCCTTAGGTATAAAAAAGCATATAATAGATATTAAGCAAATACATAGCTTAGAGTGATACTAACAGTTGTGGGAAACATCAAAAATAAATGAATATATATGCAAATTTTCTATTTCCACAATCTAATTGGTCCATCAAATTACAAGTAGTATTAGTTTAAATGGTGTACAAACTTAGATAATCACATTACAAATATATTAAATTTCATATATCTGATATGTAATACATTAGTTCTATTTATAAGAATTGTATTAATTTTTATTAATGATTTATATATAATTTTGTGGGGGAAACAAGGACATTCAGACATGTGCTATGTATTAAAAGCATATATGAATGATCTATGCTTATAGATTACTATTATATAAACCTGCATCTATTGACTGTGCTTAAATCAAGACTTGATTCTATTATGAACCTGAAAATTCAAATGATAATATATTTATACAATTGTATATGCAAACATATCCATAGAGACATTTTATTTTATATAGTACATTAGTAAATAAACATCACATTATCACCAAAATGTATAGAGAGTTTTGCCTGTTTTATGTACATTAGTAATAGACTCAAAAAGAATAATAAAAACTTTAATAAAATTAAAATTTCAAAAAATTCAGATTTAAGTATATGTGTGAGGAGTTTAAAAGATCACTTTCAAAAAAAACAAGTTGTTAGTTGAGTAGGAGGTCATTTGACATTGAAAATGACAGGTTCTGGTATTGTTTTAATCAGAGGTCATATTATGCCATAAATTCTATTTTTAAAAGAATCATTTTACTCTGAAAAAACTAGAAAAGTTAAGCAATAACAGATCTATTTTGAAACTAACATAAATCTGCAACTGGCAGTTTTAATCATCAGTTGCTTGTTAAATAATTGTCTTAATTTACAAAGAAATCTGCGAGTTAAGGTTAGTTAGTCATAATACATTAGTTTTCCTCACTCTACTATAGAGTAATCAATGTACACAATATAGGATAGTGATGTAACATCCCTATGTCTCGACTACTTTATGATTTTTGCTATCTTCAAGGAGGACTAAAGTCCAGTGCTATAATAAAGGTAATCATGCATTTACAAACTATCATTTACTCCTTTCTAGCATTTCTTCTAATCGACAAAAATCCCAAAATCTCTACAGTTCTGAATGTAAACTTATTGACATATTATATAAGACTTTATGTAAGGCCAATTTCCATTGTTAATAATAAACTCGTAATAATTTTTGAAAAAATGTTTTGATAATTAAATGAATCATCTTTTTTTATGAAGATATTTTTGTAGAAAATGTAATTATAAAGGGATTAGCTCTATTGATGGCTATTTCAATCTCTGTCTAGTAAATTTAATGCAAAAGAGGTCATCATCAAAATAGTCCAAAGTTATAATATCAACATTGATGCACAATCCACCAGACTTTTCATAATAATCATCCTATGCATCTAAAACAGAAAAAAGAAGAATGTTGTCTTTGCTGACTTATCTAGATTAAAGGTGACATTTTAAAAACCCCTGTCTTTGTGTAAACTTAGTAGTCAGACCTTTTAATTAGCAATCACTTAAAACTTTAAAATATAATTTTCAAGATAAGTATAAAAATTGAAATGTTTATATACAAGCAATACTCAATAGAGCAGTTAGTAGCTATAATTTAGAGTCAAAAACATCAATATAAAGGAACGTATCTAATATAAAAATATAAGAAATTTTCTGATTTAACTTGTTTTAAAAAGTTAAAACATGAAAGTTGTCTGAAAGTTAGTGATGAAGGGATATTAGATATGATATTATGTCCATAGATGATACTATCATCAAATGTTGAAGAAAATTTTAAACTTTATTTAAAAATTTCAAATACAAATAACTGTTGTAATAACATATAAATAGACAATGCAGTTTATTAGACTATATGATGTTTTTAGTAGAATTATTCAAGGCTCTTCTTCAGGCATTGCTGGCCAGACTAGTGACAATATTAGAATAGGAGTCAAATTCACACCTTTAGATTCTTGAACATCAAATTTTTAAGAAAAACTCTAACTGACTGTTCTAATTTTCATAGATAAGTATATGAATTTTTTATTCATTGTTGCCTTTGGTTAGAGTGTTGTCTTAAAACTTCGACATTTAAGAATCTAAAGGTGCGCACTTTTGCCTCCTAAGCCAATATTTCCACTGGCCATATCAGCAACACCTGAAGAAGAGTGGAGAATAATACCTCTCAAAGTGAAAAGTTTAAATAAATTTTAAAATTTGCTAGACATTCAACATTCAATGGTAGATCATGAAAATAGTCCAACATGTTATTGCATTTGAAACATGATAGTTTGTGGCAATTCACTTCTAAATATTACACACTTCATTGTCATATAGTTAATACATTAAAGAATAATTAAAATAGAATGCTTCAATATATCATTTATTTTTGCATATTGAGAAAGAGATGTTTATTTTATTGCTTATTATTAATGCTATCTAAGACTATAAAATTCCTTTAACTAGCAATAATGCACTAAATTTTTTTATATAGATTATTGCAATAGTATATAATGAAATGATTTGGGTGGGTTGTTTTTAATCATATGCAATATCTAGTTCATTTCATTATTACTCAAATATCACATGACTTTCTGATTTGCAGGCAGCCTTTATTTAATTTTACATCATCAAAAATGGAAGTAAGTTTAATTTATTCTGCTGCTTTTATATATATGTAAATCAAACAATATAATAAAAGATATCTTTATATAGCAGCGATATTATATATATATACACCCTAACGATAATAATGCAAAAAAGATCTTTTCAGCAAATATAGATTTTTGCCCTTTTCATTGTAATGAACTATTTTACAACTCAGTGTGATTTGATGCAGCTACTCCTTTATCAATGTAGGGAATCTATCAGACACATCCAAAAAAACCTGTTAGCCACTTTTCTTTCCCTTTCCATTCCCCACCCTAAAGTTTTCCCATATTTTTCTCTATCCTGCTCTGTCCCATTTCCACATTATCTTCTTTGTCCACTCCATGGCTTTTATATCTAGATTCTCTTTATCTTTTTCCAAACCCAGAATAAATACCAAGAACCCACTTTCTGTATAATCATTTTATTTATATTTATTCTCCCACAACTTCATTATTTGTACCCTTTCTGATTGTAAGTGTTTACATTCAATTACCAAATGCCTAATATTTTCCATGCCTTTCTTACTAAATCACCCACATTTCTCTATTTATGGGTATGTTCTCTTGTTGCTAACTGTCAATATTTATAAGCAAACATTTTATATAGAGACTAAAATCTCCACATCGTAACGCCACTAATGCAAGCCAGAGTATTCAATGGATGCAAGAAGGTTTGTGCATAAAATCCCCATCTAGTGCCTACTCATCCAATATCTCCGGACTAGTTTCTAGCTCGTGGCTTTCATCATCCCAAATTTTCTTGCATCCATTGATTACTCTGACTTACACTGGTGGCACTGCTATATAAAGAGTTTAACCTCTACGTAAATAACTTGTGTAAGCATAAGAAATGGTGATCATGTGATGTTTAGTGGTTCAAACATTTTATATATGTTAAAATTTAAAGTAAGCAGATTAATATGGAGAGAAAAATCCTTTTCATGGCGCAAAGTTAGACAATTAGTTTGGGAATTCAATTAAATTAAGAATAAAAAGAATTCAATTGCAATTTTCTATTAAATCGATAACCTTTTTTTTTTTTTTTAAAAAAAAAAAAAAAGCTTTGTTAAAGAAAAATTAGAAAAACCAAAAAATTTCAAATCAACGAGTTTTAATTTTGTTGTTAGAATAATAATGTGTGATTAATTATCCACAAATAAAACTATTTCCAAATAAAAAGATAAGATTTTATTTTTACTTTTTTAAATAGAAACTTTATTGAAAGCAAATAAAGCTAGATTAAAGTTCTGTATTGTTAATTGTTAAAATTATTATATTTTTCTATGTATAAAATGTAAATTCTATTTGATAAAAGGAAGTTGAAAATGAGATATGATTCAAATTTTTAATCACATTAAAAATTATAATTACCATGTACGTTCAAGCGCACACCGATACATACACATTTAAATTATTTTAGCTAGTAGATCTTAGTTTAAATATTTTCCCAAACTCATCAAATGTGAGTTAAGCGATGTTTGTAAATAATAAAAACTCTTGTATTCATATAATTTTCTTTTTATTTAAAATAATATGAATGTATTTACGAATAAAATCGTAAACTTTTACAAAATGTTTTTTATAAAAGATTGAATAACAAGTAGATATACTGTGTTCTAATTAAATTTTGTAATCAAACTTAACTTTTCTTAAAAACATATAATCTTACACTTGAACAAAATATTAATGACTTTTTTGTGAATTGAAAATACTTAAGCATTTAATTACTTCCATGATGATATCAAGTTTATTATGGAAATATGGAACAATCGACTTCTATTTCTATAAACATTAATTTAAACAAAAATGTTTCCTGTCACATCCAAATATATATATATTGATACTGTTGATTATTATTGTTATTGGTACTTGTATAAGTATTGATTGCTTAAAGGTATTTAAATACTTTTCATGCATATTTGATGAAATGCTCATGAATTATAATCGCGCTCACATAACCACAATATTATTAATAAACATAGTTTGTTTACTCGACAAATAAACAGATTTTGATAAGTCAGAATTTAAGATTGTTCTACCCTGTCCTAAAAGAGATGATTGCTTGAGAGTTCTAAAATGTTTGAATACTAAATGATAGAAATGGGTTGCATTCCATGGACCTTGAGAACTAAAGTATGACATTCTAGCACTGTATGAAGCCACTATAATAATAGCTTTCACACTTTTTATTTTACTATTCATTAAGAGCTCTTCAAACTTGTATCATTCCAACTCCAGAAAAAGAGTGGAAAACGAGTTTTTCATTCCTACACAAACTAATTCCCGGAACATTAATAGAGCCACATATAATGTATCAAGAAATAAAACAGTGTTGCAAAAGTTTTTTGCCAAAGATCTAAATAATAAACATCTAATCAGATGACTGGAATTATATGTTTATTAGTCTTTATCAGAGCTAGAACTACATACAATTCATTTACAGGGAAGTTCTCAATTTGATTAAAAAACTAACTGGATATAAAAGATGTTATAGAAAAAGCCATTAAATATGAGTTGCCATTTTCGATTAGAGAAAGCCATAATAAGCATTAAGCTTTTCATCAGTGATTAAGTTTTGGACATCAAAGTATAAAATCAGGATACTATTACATTCTGAAAAGTATTTATCAAAATGTAACAGCGATGATTAGATTACACTGGGATACTAAAAAGATTAACAATGATAATGAAGTACAGTTGGGTGATTCTATGGCTCCAAAATTTATTACAGTAATTTTATGGAGAATATTTTATCAATTAAAATGAGCAGATAAAGAAATATAAATAAAAGAATATTATTTAAGTTGTTTAGATTTTACAGGGGAAAATGCTTGCATTTGAAAAGAATGCATCATAATATTAGTAGATGTTATCAGAGAAAAACAAGAAAGTAAGTCTAAAGATAAATACTTATATGATTAAAATAACATTCAGTGAATTTTCATACAAAAACAAAGTAATGATTAGTAGTAATTAATTAGAAGACAATTATAAAACTTTTTTAAAATATGAATGTATATTTAAAAGTAATTGATGAAATTAAACTCTGAAAAAGTGCTTTTATTAACAGCAGCAAACTCTCCATATAGCAGTGGTGATCATGTGATGTTTTATAAGTTTTGAGAAGTGCTTTTAGTAGAAATAACATGCATATTAAAAAGAAATTTACCTATGTATTGTCCACTTAATGAATAATATTTCTAAAGTGTAATTTTCATTACACTATTCTCACACAAGGTAGGTATTGGTTTCTATCTGCTTTTAACACTTTATGGAGGGGTGTAATTATAAACATATGATCTCCTATATATGTTTTTCACATAATCTTTGGTCATAGGTTTATGATTACACCCCTTCATTAGATGCTAAAAGCATATAGAAACCAGTCCCTACCTTGTATAAGAGTGGTGTGGTGAAAATCACACTACAGAAATATTATTTACTATGTGGATAATTTTTAGTCTATTAAATGACTAATAACAATTATTATATTTACTTATATATTTGAAAAGAAAGATATATAATGAAAGTGCTTTAACTGTACTTAATACTACATATGAATCTGATAATTGAATGCTTAATATAACAGTAATCCAGAGACTGTTAAACCACAAAATAAAGTATGGAAAAATATATATTGGTAGAAACAAGGAGCGATCAAAATTAGTCAATGGAGGGGGAGGAGGCAAACAAGTACCATGACTAATAGTATTGAAAGAATTTAGAACTTTGGTGTAAAATATAACAATGGATAGGAGGATGAAGTCTTAAACTGCATTGTAACATAATATGAAAATATCTATGTCTTAGATGATGGATGAGAAAACAATTTTTTTAAAATGATATGGAGAAAAGAAGCTGTGGATCAGAGAAATTGACTAAAAAAATCTTTATCTCACAGTTGATTATTAATAACCAAAAATAATAATGATATCAGATACAGTTTTCAAATTTTGTTTACTTGATATCTTACTGTTTTTAACTTCTTTTGCATAAATTTTATTTCTAAAAGATTTAAAACATTTTCTAATTATATCTCCACATTATATTGCATTGTTAATTATTTTTTCAGGAAAAGCAATTTTAAGAATATTTTTAAAATAATGATTTAAAATAAATGCACTTTGCAAAAATTTAGCTTAAAACTAAAACTATAGCAGGCTTAAAAACAAATGAACCTAACAATAATACAAAAATATGATATCCAATATATTTTTATGTGTTCCCTACAATCTTCTTGAAAGAATCATATTAATAAAAAAAAATTTAATAATTAAGAGCCATCTACCTAAAGAGAAAGCTGGGTTTAGACCAGGGAGAAATTGTTCTAAATTACTTAGGACTGTAAATGAGCAGTCACTGACAATGGGAGAACATTCACTATCAGAAAATGATGAAGGAGACAGTGGTGTGTTTTTATAAAATGCCACAATTCCTATGATGGTGGGTGAATAATGGTAAGTGTTGACTGGCATTAAGTAAGTCAATACTCCACTGGGTATTGGGTCAGCAACAGCATTCTTCCAAGTCAGTGGAAGATCACTATAAGTGACGATGGTGAGAAGGAAGAAGTAGACTGATGTTTATATTGTTAAATTCAGCTAGTGCATTAAACATGTTATGGAGTTTATTGTCAGGCAAAGAAGGCATCAGAAAACCACTTTGCCTTATAATTCTCTTGGTTTTATTATGAATATGTTTACAGGAATTATTACATTTGGTGTTGAGACTTTAGCTAAGGAGGGTTTTGGTATCTTTCCCAGCAGGAGTAGACATGAAGTTACTCAAGTTGTAAACTTGTGAAATCCTCATAAAGTTCATTCAATTTTTTTTTGATGAATAAAATAACAAACAAAGAAGTTTGGAAAAGAGTAAATGAAACTAGAAGGTTGACTGAGGAAATTAGAAAGAGGAATTGAATTGGACATATATTAAGAAGAAAGTATAATTTAATAAAAGATGTTTTGGAAGGAATGATGAGTGGAAGCAAGAAGAAAGGATGAAAAAGATTGACATTGCTGGATGATATGAGAGATGGTAAAAGTTACATGGAATTGAAAAACTGGGCAATGAATGGAATGGAGTGGGAAAACAGATGTTGGTAATGTGAATTCTCTCTGGATGTGTCCCATGGAAATATCATTGATGATGATTAAAAAAGATTTTCAAAATAATCTAAAAACTGGTATGACTTTTAGTGAGTTCATCTCAGCTAATGATTCAGTTTTTAAAAATGGCTTTTTATATAAGGTTCTAAAATTCTTAAATACAAAATATTCTTTAGCCTACAGGATAAAATACTCTCCAGTAGTAAAATTCAAATAATACTACATAATAATCATAGTAGACACAAAATTTTATAAATCAGTCTCTTTCATTCCATTTTCTTACCTATCTTATCAATGATATTCCCAAAATAAAATGCAGACAATTCATTTATTCAGAGACTATTGTTTTGACTTTTCAAAATACATTTTTCCTGAAATTGAAATCTCTCTCAATAGGACATGAAAAGATTGAAAATCTTTTCAAACACTGGAGTGACTTCTATTCCAATGACAACATTGTGTTCAATTTTTATGTGCACAATGGAGAATCATATCCCAATCCAATTACACCATTACACAATAATAGACAAAGCATAGTCCCATCTCATGCTATTTAGGAGTAACCTTCATTCATTGCTTAATTTATTCTTTCCATAAATGAAAATTCTAGGAATAATCTCCTAGAGTATTAACTGTCATTACTTGAGGTTGTGGTGTAAATATTTTAAATACAACTTCTTTAACACTACCATATTCTGCTGGCTACTACCCTGTCTCTGTTTGGATGAAAAATCCCCACCCTAAATATTTAATATTACAATGAAAAATATTAGTAGTACACTCAAGTCCAAACCTCTGCAATGCTTTTTGCTCTTTCATGTACTTCTCCACCGGATGTCATAAAAATATTGTTTTACATAAAATATATAAAAAGCTGTTAAACATTTTGGATTTGCCAAATAACTCAAAATATAATTTATCATCTAAGATTCATCTTTTTTTAATCCGTAATTTATAATTGTAAAATTATCACATAAAAAATTTATTTGTCCAGGTCTAACAATAGAACCTGCTGAATTTGATCTTCGTAGATCCAACTGGAGTCTCATCAATAGATTGAGGAAAACCCATAGTCATTACGCTCATCTGTCATCTGTGTATGTGTGAACAAAAACCCCTATTACACCCATAATTAATGATTGCTGAATCTAGGACTACATAGAGAATTGAAAGTCATAATAAAATTATTAATGATTCTATCTCCTGGTTGAGATTTCTATAGATTCTATTTATGATATTTTGTTAGTAGTTAATCTGTCAAAAAAATCCACATGCTAATAATGATAAATGAAATGTCTACTTTAAAATCATGTTTCCAAGTTCTCTTAAAACACTTTACTGGGAAGTGTGTTTGCTTTTTTCTAGAACACATCTAAAAATAATGAAGATATGTCTTTAAATGTTAGATTCAATATCATTATATCCAGAAACCTGAAAGACATGTGGATAAGTTTTTCAATCTTCTTATCATATGTTTGGAATTTTGAAGAGCATTATTAAATGTTTTTTTCACTACCTTTATATTAGATAATAGACTGTCCATAAATAAATTTGGGAGAATAACAACTCTGCAAACATCTAATTTGTTTGAAGTAGTAGATCACTAAAATATTCTTTTAAAATGGAAGATACAGAAACAGCAGACTGGGATATTTGAAAGATGCACGTGATAGATATTTTAAATATCTAAAGAAGACCTCTAAGCAGTCAAAACAATTGTATATTTTATAAAACTTTGTGAAAGGTGTGTTATGATAAGTGTGAGTTTTTATAAAGATTTAATAGAAGCAATGTAATAAGATCAGAAAAAGTTTTCAACCAAAAACATTTGTGGCTATCTCTGCTTCATTTATTCAAACTTTTTTCTGAAAAACAAGTTTCACTAAGAACAGCTATATTAAACTTAATTCTTTTCAACTTTTCAATAACAATCAATGCCTCAATTTCAGGTCTTGAATAATTTCCATAAAACAGTGTTTAAATATATTATGTGGTTTATTAGGAAGAAAGATGAAGATTTTGTCATTATTAATAATTCTCAATTTGCCACTACTACTATTACTGATATTGCAAGTAGTTCCACCATTATAAAGAATGGGAAGTAGACTATATCTAGTGTATCTGGCAAGATTTTGGGAAAAATATAATACTTGGGCCACTTGTTGTAAGTCTTACCAATATTAAGTAAAGCATGAAGCTCTTTGCATATTGCTACCAAAGATATACATATTTTCTGTTTAAAGTTTTTGCCCCAAATCCAATTCCAAAATGACTGAGTATTTGATTCCACAACTGCCTGAAACATTATAACAGATATCTTGGTCTGACCATCCTGACATTTCTCTTTCAATGTTGGGACCATTCAATGTTTTTATTCTCATATGAAGGGATACCCAAAAATAGCTATAATTATTCTCTGATAGCCACACCTGTTGCAGTACATGCTTCTGCTTCTAGATGCTTCTTTAAAACGTCCATCTGCATTAGTCTTGCAAATGATATCATCATGTGAAATTCTATTGTGCTTAGCACATTTTTTGTAAAATGTGTTTCATGTATTTGTTAATTTTTGTAATGACTGAAAAGTTGGAACTATAGAATTCTGTCTTTTTTTAGGGAAAATAGCAGGGAAAACAGTTGTAATGCTTGAAACAGCTTGCAAGTAAGTTGCTTTGGGAAAAACACAAGTTTACAAGTGGTTTAATTGGAAGTAGCAATTTCACAACATTCCAAAAAAAATGTGGGGAGTAAAGATGCTGCTGATTTTTTTTGGGAGTGATGCAAATGGCAATGTTTACCCAGAATTCATTCATAATGATTAAACTTTTAAAACCTATGAATTGCAAAACTTTTCATGATGTTATAAAATGCAAATGCCACAATTTCTGGAAAAATGAGGAGATAATCTTCATCACAACAACATGCTAGCACACAAAACCTTGAGTATGAAACATTTTAAATTTAGCATAATCCATCTTATCCATTAGCCACATTCACTCAATCTCACTCCATGTGACTTTTTAAAATTTATTTTCTTGAATAAAAAATGCTTGTTTTTTTTTTGATTTGTTTTTTTGCAGAATTAGAAGTGGTGAAAAAAATTAGAGGCACTAAAGTAGCTCTTTACAAGAGTTTCCACACTTTGAAAAGTGAAAAACACATTTAGATCAGTGAATTGCATTAAATGAGCAATACCTTGAAAGGGATTAAATTGGTAACACCTAAAAATAAATACACATTTTTTGTTACAAAATTCTTGCTATTTCTGCATACAATCTATATATACTTGCTTACAGAAAAAATATTGAAAACATTTTGTTTTTAAGTATGAATTTGAAGAATGAAATGGATTTGTACACAAATGATTTCAAGGTCACATTTTAGTGAGGAAAATAATTCATAACATCATAGCCTCGTAATGATTAGATTTACAGTGTCAAAATGATTTAAATAACTAAGTTTTTTAAAAAATGAAGAAAATGCTTAGCTTTTAGATGTCACAAACTACGAAGTAGCAGGTGATAATTACTGGTTATTAGTAATAATTGACTGTTAGATATCATATGTAAAGGTTTCCTTTTTAACCAACACAAATAGACCCTAACAGTGTCCAGAGTTTTCACCCATAATTCATACTGCAATAACATTAATACAATATTTTATATTTTTAACATAAGTGTTACTTTTCTAAAATTATATATTTTTTTAAAAATGATCTTCAATATATAGCATTTCAAAAAAAAAAAAATAATGTTCTTTGTACAGTAAATAAATTAATGGATACATTTTTAAAAAAATATGTTAAAAAACAATGTGTATGTCAATAAATATTGTTAAATTATAAGTCTACTTAACCTGAACATTATGTTTGTTTTTTCTATCATATTCCAAGGTTTTACTTAACGCGTGACATCGATTTTTTCTCTCTTAAAAAAAACATCTTTAATGATAATTTTTTAAAACTAACTTTCTGCATTTGATCTTGAAGAAAGATTAAATCTAATTGCTAAATTTTACATAAATGAGACTTTTGGTAGACAAATCGATAAAAAAGCAACCTGTATTTGAAATAAAAAATTAAAGGAAAAAATTAAATGGCAAATGCTGTTATCTTTTTATTGCTTTGGTGTAAAATATATAATGTTATTAGAATAATATTAATTAATATTTATATTCAATAAAAATTTTAAAAAGATATTGTTTTTAATTGTTTGATAAATCATGTGACATTCAGACACCCTAGAGGCAAACTGGGAATTTAATGATTTAGTTTATTTAATCTCAATTGATTATTTTTTATTTATATAAATCAGGTGAGAATTTAATTTGGAATTCTTGACTCTTGAGTTCTTAGGATTTGTTATTTGGAATGAAATTATAAACTTAATCTTGTCAAGTTTATAGTCAAAAAATTGTAATGGATGTCATATATATATATATATATGAGGCATACAATCTTTATTAATAATTATATATTTGATTATTTCCATCATTTAATATTAAATATTGAATGTCTATTTAAACTTTCCAAATATATTTGGTTGTTAATAATAACATATAGGTTAGTATATAATACATTTGAAATAATATTATTGCCTCTTTTTCAGGGGTTACTTGACCTAAGCAGTGACAATACTAGTATGAGGTATCAACTCTGTACTTTTAGATTTATGAATACTAAATTTAAGCTAATGTTCTAATCAACTAAGCTATTCTGCTAAAGGCAACAGTCATTACAAATTTCAAATACATTTCAATGAGGTTTCTTTTGATTTCTTCATTTTTCCTTTAGAGAAAGGTTAATTAGTGGCTTCCAGACGTTATTTATTATTATAAAGATTAAGCTAAATAAAGTGATTATGATAATTATTATTTTATCAAGAAAGTTTTATTGTTACCATTAGTCTTGCATTTATTTGCACACACATACGCACATATAACACATATATAATTAACAGGCAGGCAGCAAATGTTAAGATCATAGAATTATGGGAAGGTTAGCCTTTCAAAGTGTTAGTTGACAAAGACTATAAGGACAGTCGAAAGCGCTCCTAAGTGGATAAAATTTTTAAAATATATCTGATTACTGTATTTATAAATATTCAATTATATAATTAGGTATATTGCTTTGAAGAAATACAGATGTCGAATTACAATATTATTACACACACACACACACACATATATATATATTGTACCTTGTCAATAGGACGATGACTCCTAGAAGACATAAGTCCTTAAATTGGGCTATACTGTTACCTTCTCTAGGTACAATTTGATACTCCCATTTATTTTTAAATTAGGTTTAATTAGTATTAGCAATTATGAGACCCACTTATCCCATTAACAAGATTACATACCCTTTAACATTAAATGAACACCAAACTATTCATCCAATTTTGGTATTTGTTCAATGGCATAAGAATATTAAGACATTCTCCTTATTCAATATCTAAACATTCCCATGATTAACAATAATACTTAAATAAATATAATAAAACAATTACAATTATTAAGTTTAAGTTAGATTATAATTTTGTTGTATATTGATCTTTTATTATTATTACTTTTCTAGTTCACTTGCATATGTAGTGCAATTGTTCTCAAAGCTGTGTGTTGTTACCAAATAGATAAATAAGAACAAATGAGCTTAGCAGTTTCGAAGGGTTCAGCCTTCATAATCATGCTAGACATTCCATTTCCTCAGTAAAGCATAGCATGTATCTTTCCTGTTTATGGTGTTTTTGTTTCTGATGATGAAGAAGGCTTCCTTGACTTTTTTTTTGCATTATGAAGGTTGGACTCTTCGAAAGCACTAAGCTTGTTCATTCTTATTTATCTATTTGTTAATAATTCACAGCTTTGATGACAATTGTGCTACACATGTAAGGGAACTAGAATATATATATATTTCCACAAAGTAGAAAAATTTATTTGCCTTAATCATACTATTATTTTTATAGGGTTATAATTAAGAATAACCATAATAATAATATTATACTAAGAAGATCTCAGGATTATCATTGATTTTAAATTAACTATTTATTCCACCTATAGGATATCAAGAGGAATTTTACTTAACTCTATAGATAGTTTTTTAATGAAGAAAAGCCGTATCGCCTTAATCTATAATTAAAAGTATATTACTATTTTATATTTATGTTCTCTACTATTTAATAATAAATGAATATTGTTATCTAAATTGTCATTATAATTCATAACATTAAATAGTAACTAATTCATATTCTGATTCATACTTTAATAAATTTGCAATATGTTTTATCAATAACTTATGCAATCAAGGCAGTGTGTAATAATTTAAGATCCCATTTAAAAAATATTTTCCCAGACAATTGTTATACAATATCTTGTACTGAATTAATTTCTCCTCCGAATTTCAAACTGTATGTTTTTGTTAATTTGTATATTATAATTCATACTGTCTGATGATGGTGTAGTGATGATGATCACAACAAAAGAAATGCGACTCTAGATACTTAGTTTAACTTTTCAACATCAATTTTAATAACATCTTATTTACAAATTTTCAATAATTAATTTTAATTAATAAATGAATTAACATAAAATAATATAAAAATTATATAACAATATAATACAATAATCTATCTATCTATCTATCTATCTATCTATCTATCTATCTATCTATCTATCTATCTATCTATCTATCTATCTATCTATCTATCTATCTATCTATCTATCTATCTATCTATCTATCTATCTATCTATCTGTCTGTCTGTCTGTCTGTCTGTTTATCTATCTATCTATCTATCTATCTATCTATCTATCTATCTATCTATCTATCTATCTATCTATCTATCTATCTATCTATCTATCTATCTATCTATCTATCTATCTATCTATCTATCTATCTATCTATCTATCTATCTATCTATCTATCTATCTATCTATCTATCTATAAAATACATATTTTGCGGGTTCATCCGTGTTAAAAACTTTTAATATTAATATACTGACGTTTCGACTTGGTCACACGTCAGTATATTAATATTAAAAGTTTTTAATACGGATGAACCCGCAAAATATGTATTTTATATATTTAACCCGTGCAAATCTTCGTTTTAACATATATATATACATACACACCCTTAATTACAATGAGATATTTAAAATAAAACTCCCTGCTCATACAATCTGATGTTGTTGTGATATTTAATTTTATTTCTTATATCACAAAATCAGGTGTATTTATTAAATACTCAATCACTTTCTTATGGATTTGATTTACACTCATTACCCCCTATAGATTATGCTGCAAAATATAAGAAGATTTAAAATATGGATTATTGTTTTATTTCTTAATTAAAATAATCTCATTATGATATTATGAAATATTACATATTTATCTGCGTTCCATTTGATCTTCTCTTTATCTGGCACTAAGAAGATATTAATACAATACCTATGAAATCATTAATTTGTTTTCTAATATTATACTCAATTTTCCTATGGCCTTATTATCAACTTTATAATAAAATACAACAAATAAAACTTTTATACTGTATATTGTCAAATATGACAACTTATCTCTTCCTGGACTAATTTCCATTTTCAATTTATGATATTAAACTAAATATTGATAGACCACTCTTTGGCACATCCTAAAATAAAATTCTTATCTTCATATTATGTAATAATGTAGGTATGGATCTCCTATTTGCAAGTTGTACATGTTTTATACACATCATATAAATAATAGCCTATAAAGAATTATAAACTAAAATTAGCTCTAACTCTATTACAATTATATTAAAGCATTAATAGTTAAATATAAGATTAAACTTTAAATATCATCATTTATCATTTCAATATTATATTCATACACAGACATATCTCCTCTTTTTATAATATGTAGATGTAACTACTTTTAGGTATATATTTCACTAGCTCATTGTCCATATACATTTATTTTAATTATCTAACATTATTTAATAAAATAAAAACTTTAAACAATTAAGTGTATAGATGAAGAAATAAAATTAATTATTAATTTATTTATCTATTGATTTATCCTCCCATATTGATAATGATTATTTTAAAGTATGAAATTAAACTATATACAAACGTTATGCTACAAGTTTTTTTTTTTAAAAAAAAAAAAATACAATTTCAACATAAAAAACATAATTTTTAATGTTACTCCAATCATTCCAAATGCTTCAAACTCATTATAGCATCACCATTCCTCCCAATTATGCTCTTTTTCTTCTCATAAGAATATTACAAAATTATACAATTCCAATGTAAACAGATTATCAATAATTTCTTGGGTTTTTTTTTTTTCCATTGACAATTTTAATAAATATTTCCTTCATTTTTCTAGTGGACTGCTTATAATTTATTACAAGTATAAATATAACCTTCATTTAACATTTTCCTTTCACATTCGCCTTGTATTACATCCATATATTTTTTTAACTTTTAATTCTTTATTTAACATATATATAACTCATCCTAAAATTTTATTATGCATGAAAGTTATACTAAAATTATTAACGATCCATTTGCATCTTTTATCATGGAAGTTTTCTTTCAAATAAACTTTTATATGTTCTCCTATTATACTAGGTCCATTTTTCCATATGCAAATATTTCCATTATTATTCATTACTACTTTAATTTTAATTAACTTTAAAAATGTACACTTAACTATGTCATGAATAATTTTTTTTTATTCCTCCATCGATTCCAATTTAATCTTACACAACTGTTTTGATAGTTAAAATGCATATTCCTTCTTGTTTATTAATCAAATTATGTATAAACATAATACTCACAGTGTTTTCCTTAAGTTTAGAAATTATTTGACAACACTTTGGCATAAATGTATGACTTTTCCCTGTCATTCTTTTAATATTTTTTCTAATATAATGACTCCAAGAGATTTTGGTAAAATTATTAAATTGTTGAGTTCATCAGCAGAGACTTAACTTTGTTTTACCCTTTCATGTTAACAAAAAACCTTATAATATACAGTTGTCAATTCATCATCATCATTATCAATCATTATCAATCCACTGCAGGATGAAGATCTCTCCAAGTTTAATCCCTCTTCTCCGATCTTTAGCTTCTCTTCTCCACATCACCTCTGCACACTTTCTTATTTCATCCATCCATCTCACAGGTGGTCTCTTTCTGGGTCTTTTACAATCTCTTGGAATCCAGTTTAAAATTTCAATTGTCCATCTATTATCATCTCTTCTAACAATATGTCCAGCCCAACTCCACTTCAATCTTTTAATTTTTTCAATGAGGTCAGTAGCACCTGTTTGTTCTCTTACCCATACATTGCGTTTACGATCTCTTCTTGTTACTCCCAACATACATCTCTCAATACTTCTTTGAGTGGTCTGAAGTCTCTAAATTGCTCTTCTATTAAGTGTCCAAGTCTCAGATCGATAAGTAGGAACTGGTAAAACACATTTGTTAAAAACCTTCCTTTTCAAACACATAGGCATATTTCCTTTTAGTATCAAGTTATTTCTACCAAAAGCACTCCAACCAAGTTTAATTCTATGATTAATTTCCTCCATTATGTTTCCATCTGTATTAATAATCTGACCAAGGTATTTGTAACTGTTAACTTCTTCTAATTCATCATAATCAATCTTTATTTTCATATTTTGAGCAAATCGATTAAACATTACTTTAGTCTTTTTAACATTTATCTTTAGTCCTACTTTCCTACTTTCATCTGATAATTCCTGCAACTTTTCCTGCAGATCTGAAGCATTATTTGCAAAAACAATTACATCATCTGCATCTAAATGACTTAAATAATCACCATTTACTTTCACTCCTTTAGTTTCCCATTTTAATCCACAAAATACTTCATGCAGCACTGCTGTAAAAAGTTTTGGAGATATGGAGTCAGCTTGTCTTACACCTTTCTCAATGTTGACTTTCCCAGTGTCATTATGTAATCTAATTGTTGCTGTTGCATTTTTATAAATATTCTTTAAAATATGACAATATCCTGGATCTATACCTTGATGATCTAATGCTTTAATCACTGAAGAAATGTTTATAGAATCAAATGCCTTTTCATAATCTACAAATCCTAAGCATAATGGCAACTCATATTCATTTGTCCTTTCTATAACTTCTCTCAATACCTGGATATGATCTACGGTACTAAAACCACTTTTAAATCTGGCTTGTTCTCTTGGTTGGTGGAAATCCAATGTTCTCTGTAGACGAGTAGTAATTATCTTGGTAAAAATTTTATATAAAACTGCTAAAAGGCTGATAGGTCTGTAATTTTTAATATCTTCTTTATCACCTTTTTTAAATATTAATATTATTACTGCATTCTTCCAATCATCTGGTACATCTTTATCATTTAGACATTTGGTATATAACTTTGCTAAAAAAAATTCTATTTCTTCACCTGCTTCTTTTAATATATCAATTATAATTCCATCATTACCTGGAGCCTTTCCTTTCTTCATACATTTAATTGCATGTCTCACTTCATTTAAAATTCTGGGCAATTTGGAAGATGTAATAGATATAAGAGGAGGTACTTGTTCTTTATTACTATATAATTCTTGATAAAAGTCTTCTACCAATTTCATGATGTCATCTCTCTTTTTAGTAATAATTCCATCTTTTTTTCTTATTGCAGATATAAATTTCCTACCAATACCAAAATGTTGTTTTACATTCTTAAGACTTTTATTTTCTTCTACAGCTTTCCTTGCTAGTTCACAGTTATACTTTCTTATATCATTTTCAACTCTTTTCCACACCATTTTACAAAATTCGAGATATTCAATTCTTTTTAATGCATCATTTTTGTATATCTTCATATTCCTTCTTTTCTTCATAAATTCTCTAGTCTCAGTAGAAATTTTATTGGTCAATTGCTGTTTCTTTCTACCAGCTATCTTTGTTGCAGTTTTCAAATGTGTATCAGTTATTTTCATATTAATTTCATTCAGATCTAAATCATGTTCAAAATCTACTAATACTTGAAACCGATTTGTAAGTTCTAATTTAAATTCATTAGAATGTTTCTGAAGATTAGGAATATCAACTGTAAATATTGTTTTTCTTAATAATTTTTGTCTCTCTAGTTTTACATTAACACGTATCTTACACCTTACTAATCGATGATCACTTCCTGTGTTAAATTTATTAAGAACATTACAATCTTGAAATATGTATTTCCTGTTAGTCAAAATATAATCTAATTCTGCTGTACCTTCATTTGGATGCTTCCATGTCCATTTCCTTTTAACATTTTTCTCAAAAAAAGAATTCATAATATAAAGTTTTTCTTTTTCTGCAAACTCCACAAGTCTATTTCCTCTCTCATTTCTATTACCATAACCAAAATTACCCACAGCACTTTCATCTTTCATTTTTTTACCAATTCTAGCATTAAAGTCTTCCATAACAATTTTAAAATGGTGTTTACTCTGATCAAAAGCCTTTTGTACATCCATATAAAAATCTTCTACTACTTCATCACTATGAGAACTTGTTAGGGCATAAACCTGAATTATCTGCATTTGGTATCTGCTATTAAGTTGCATAACTAATCTTGCCACTCTGTCGGATACACCATCAATCTCCACAATATTGTTCTTCCACTTTTTATTTATAATGAATCCTACTCCACTTGTATTTACAATATTTGTACCTTTATAATAGAGTATATGTCCACTTTTTAAATCAATTGTCTCTTCAGCTTTTCTTTTAACTTCACAAAGTCCAATAATGTCCCATTTAATATAAGAGAGTTCTTCTAATTCTTGCAATCTTCCTTCACTTGAAAGTGATCTGCAGTTGTAAGTACCTAAATAAAAAGTCGTCATCAAATGGCAGCCTGGGTCTGCAATCAGGGGATTCTTAGCACCCTCCGCCTTCGGCCACCAACCGCTGCCTTGGTTGGTGACTTTACAGCCTCCTGGGAATAAGGGCCATGCTTTATTTTTGTCTGTTATAATTGTATATATGTATTGGGAAAATATTTATCATTTACACAAGCATTGATTCTGCCTTATCAGGCACTGAGAAGAAAGACCATGGTGTTTCTTGATCTTAAACTCAGAGGTAAAAAGCCAATAAACTACCATGCTGACTAATGCGTGTTGGTGAGCAGCCCATCCACGTTCATATACTATATGAATAATCACATAGTAATAACAGCTGCAATGACAAGAACATACAGAGTGGACATTAGGAATTTGCCCTGCTCAGTTCCTTTAAGGCCTCCAAGAGGAATCAAAGGGTCTCCTTTCAGTTAATAGCAAAACTTCTTTCTGCAGCCAGTTGTCAATTATTTGTTGTTAAAATAATGATAAGATTTTTAAAAAAAATTTTAAGCAAACTTTTTAAAAACAAACCAAGTTACTTGTTTTCCTAATCTGTAATCTCTTTTTTTAACCCAGTTTTTTTCCTCCAATTTTTTTTCTTAAAAAAAAAAACAAACAAACAAAAAAAAACATTGTTAGCCAGTTGTCAATTATTTGTTGTTAAAATAATAATAAGATTTAAAAAATTTTACGCAAACTTTTTAAAAACAAACCAAGTTACTTGTTTTCCTAATCTGTAATCTCTTTTTTTAACCCAGTTTTTTTTCCTCCAATTTTTTTCTTAAAAAAACAATGTTAGCATGCTGTTAATTTATTCCAAATTGTGCTTTCCCATTAGTCAATTATTCTACTCACTAGTTACATGTAGTTTAATTACTTTTAAAACAAATATTATCTCCTTAAATTATTTAATAATAATAAAAACAATATCTTTCATTAATTGAATAAAAATACAATTTACTTTAAATCAATTTAAATCATTTTGATTGTATTTCTATATAGACTAAATCCAAGATTATTTTTGTGAACTTTTAATCACAAAATTCATAAAACAAATAGTAATTATTTACTTTGAAATATAAATTAAGATTTCACAGGAAATAGTTATTACTAGATGTGCACAGACATGATTATCTATCTGTATAATGCATATTTTTATTTATAATATTAGATTTGAACTTCCCTACAATTTTAAATATTAGCAAATGATTACTTATTACCCAGGATTTATAAAATTTATACTACTTTGATTTAACTAAACCCAAGTTCAAACACTCTGATAACTAAAATAATTGTTATTTTTCATAGTTTAATAAGTAAATATTTTTTGACTTCATAAAATTTAAAATTATACATCTTAAAATTTATTCACAATTTGTTTTATGATGGGGTGTACCAATAAAAAGTGTGCAATATATATTGTACCCCCACCAAAAAATCTAAACTAAAGAATCCTGCTAACTATGATATAACCATACTAAACTACAGTCAAGTTACATAAACAATGACTATTAAAACAGTTAAGATTAAGACTAGCTCAAGATACATTACTAATATACAGTATCTAATAAAAATAATATTTTCTAATAATTAACTATAAGACATTTATTAAATTAAAATATAATAACACTTAAATTCACAATAAATAATTAGGGTTCCAACTAAAATATTAAACTCATTCATTTTTTGCTAATAAATTGAATTTATGACTAGCTCATTCTTACAAATAAATATGGTTTAATTAAAAATAACAAATACATTGAACCTTTTTACATGATACATTCAACAAAGTACAATGGCTTAAATATTGAGGATATACCTCTAAAAATACATTTTCAATGGCATAAGAATATTATCCCACCAAATTCACATAACAAAACTACTATGTAATACTCTCATGTCTTTAAACACACATCATATAATAATCCTAAAATACAATTTGAAAATTTATTATTGAAATAACAATAAATTAACTACTACTGCCTTAATAAAAATACTAATTAAAAATTCAACATCAACTAATAATTTGGAAATTATCACTATCTAAGAATTTTTACTCATCATCTTTTAATACAAATTTTACAATTATTTTAAAAATAATCTCAGGTTCATTTCTAACCCTAATAATAAAAATAAATTAATTAAGATTCTGTAGTTAAATATGATGAGGGATTTTACATGGTATCTAACTACCCTTGCAACAATTACAACAATAAGCAATTAAGATATGCTTAGCAATAAAATATAAATAAAATAATAAGATTCTAAATATTATGCAATCTTTCTTTATGTTATGTGTCATTCTTAAAATACAATATATTTTAATATAGTGGCAATAATTAGTATTTTAAATTGGTATTGGATCATTTTAAAATAATCACTAATGATTATATCTTTTACAATAATAAGAATAATAATTATATATTTTATTACTCAATCAAATATAATAGAAATAATATTTTAAGCAATGTTTATGAATCACATGCAAAATAAGTAATGTTTAAAACCATTAATTTCTATGGATCATGCATGTGGAATGAAAATCGAATGAATACCATACAGACAAATCAAAACTCAACTAGGATATTAATTTTAAAATAATTAACAATTTATTATGTTAGACAACATTATAGCTATTACAATGAGGTTATAAAATATAAAAATATATTTACAAACAATAACATAAAAATTGACGTTATCTAAAATTAAAATATTTATACAACTATATTTTTACAAGTAAATAAAAAATAAAAATCGAATAGCCTTCATTTTGACCACTTCAAATAAAATAAAATCTTACAGAAATAATGATGATATATTATCCTTATTTAATAAAACAATAATATTTTATTGTTTTTGTAGTGGGAAATAATTGAAATAAATCTCCCAATTTTTAAAAACTTAATGCTACATTTATACTATTATAAAAATATATTTATTATAATATAGTTCTTAAATATACGTTTAGATCTGAATATACCTATCTAAACTCACAAATAATAAAATATTTTCAAAAATGATTGAAATACTTCATTTGCAGTTCATCAAAGCATCATCTTAACATTTTAATACACTGATATTCTAATATCAGAAAATTTAAATAAAAAAAAATTTGAATATCTCCCTTTGCAAATTAACTATTTATGCAAAAATATTTAAAATATAATTTCTTGGGTTCTCTCTATTTTAAATAAGTTTCTCTTTTTTTAGAGCAAAATATTAAAAAACTATTAATAAATTGTATTGCTTGATACTTTGTTTTTTCTTTATTTTTTTATATTTTACATTCATTATAGCATTCAAACCATTTTTCATTATTCTCACTTTGATTCCAATTTAAATGTGCATTTATTTGAGCTAACTGATCTCTAATACTTATGGGAATGTTAAACGTTCCTCTCGTATCTTATATACTATGACAAGCATCAAATATTTCAATATCATGTGTGATAGAACATTTTTTATATGTCTCATCTTGCTTTTATTTGAATGATCAACTTATAGCACCCCCCCACCATCAATTAACATGTAAATTTTAGACCCCCCCCCCCCCCCCCCCCCCCCCCCCCCCCCCCTTCCCACTTTCCCCCTCCCAACCTTTTTTAAAAAACTCCACACAAAAAACATTCACATTCAAAATTTTTTTGAAAAGATACTCTCTATTCTTTTAGCTTCAACTTAAATCACTTCTTAATTACAATTAAATATTTCAATCTCTGCTCTATTTCCATAAGTTAAACACATTATCTCATAATAAATGTGTACGTTCTTTCTATTAACATAAATATTTCAATAACATTTTAAATCTCGCTCTTTTTTCTTAAATGAGCATTTTACACCATATTAAAAGCATATGATTATTCCAGAAATAAATATTTCAATACTGATTTAACCCCCTGCTTTCTTTTCTTAAAATAAACACTTTGTCTCATAATACAACCATGCACACTCTTTTCATTTAAATAAATATTTTAATATATTTGGAACAAAATAAAGATACAAAACATTTAATTAAAATTTGCACACATACACAATTAATAACTCTAAATAACAGTTGGACAATGGAGCTAATATAATTTATACCCTAAAGATAATAGTTTGTAAGAAGTTAAAAGTTATAAGTTTTTTTTTATTCACTTATCTACCATGGCTTATAAATCAAGAATTGGAAAATAAGAAAAATGAAATGTTACCTAGGATTTAAATTTGTTTGATGCAAGTATGACAAAATGTAGCTTCTGTAAAATGCTGGTTCCAACTGATTAGTGTTAATTTCTCATAGATATTTTCTTAATTTGTGATACTATATAAACACTCATGGATCTCAGCATGGACACTCCATTGTTTCTTAGACTTCACATGAACATGGTTTGTCCTACAAACTATCTGCTGGTGGTGTCGCAGAGAAGGTTCTTCCAGCCAGCCACATGATATGATGGGTTCAACAATGCATTATTTCTTTGAATAGTAGCTTTTGCAATTTTTTGGAATCAATCAATTTATTATGCAATTTATTTCTGATCAAATTTATTTCTAATTTGATTAATAATTTTTTATTATCTTAGATTATATTCTTATAACAATACAATGTTCTCCTTTTTATACCTGGCACTTCTTATCTTGCAGGTCCATCGTACATACGATTTCACTCCGATTGGACTTCTGTTTCTTTTATTTAAAGTCTCTGATCCTTACCATTAGTCATTGGTTTAAGTGAATAGTAGTATTTAGTTTCTTTGTAATTTTTCTTAGCTGTTTAATTAGATTTCCCTTTATTTTATTACATTAACTCTCCATTGTTTTTTTAAAATTCCTTTCCTTTAATCAAAATCTATTTATATCCATACACATTCAATCCTTTTATTATAAGACAAAATGAACTCCCTCTCTTTTTCACTTCTTTTTTTATTACGAATTAAAAAAAGTAATATTAAATCATTTTTTATTTCAATTCTTTTTTTTTTCTTTTATTTCTAAAATCTTACCCTCCTTTTAAAATTGTTTATTTCCTTTCTTAAACAATAAGCCTCACTACCCTAATCTTTTGTTCTAAACTTTTAAAACTTTTATTTTACTTTGATTTTTAAAATGAAATTTCTTAAATATTTTTATTCTTAAAAAATACTAAAACATTCGGTCATGATGTACCTCGGTACAATATATATATATATATGGTACCGCTAATGAATAATAGCACTCCATGGAAAATTGTGTTTACAATTGTTAAAAATAAAAATTTTCATAAACAATGTAAAATTTAAAATTGATAATGAATATTAAAATCACTGTAAAAATATCTTGTTTGAAAATAAATAAATTTATAGAAATCTAAAGAGTTTTTTTTATTATTAGTTTAAAACAAAATTTGTTTTTCTAAAAGTTAATTAATTCATAGTTTTACATATTAAAGAGTAATTGGAAGGGGCAGAGAAGTTAAAGAAAAGTTAAAAGTAGTTGTATTTTAAGTAAACAAAAGTTAAAGTTATAACAGTTAAAGAATAAATCTTTTTTGTGAAATTAAAAGTACTCTCTCTTTCCATTTAAGTTAAAGAAAAAAAAAGAAATCTCTTCCCATTTATTTAAAATAAGATTGTTTATAATGAGTTGATTTTAAAAATAAAGAAGTATAGTAAAAGATGTGCATGTTAATAAAATGATATATGAAAGTTAAAAATTAAAAAACAGAATTAGCAATGGCTACTAATTAAAAAATTCACAAACAACAGAATTAGCAATGGTTACCAATTGAAAACAGAAGTAAAACCTTATCAGAATTTAATCAAAAACAGTGGACAATATTCAACAATGGATATAGCTGGAAGATATAAAAACTAATTAACAATGTGACAACAGGTCATCATATAAATAGAGTGAGAATCACATTCAATCAGCCAATCAGTTCTTCAATCAGTTGAGTTTTTACAATCAGTCTATCAGATATCCAGAATCAGTGTTTTTCATGACAGTGCAGTATTAACAACCATTGAAAGCATACAGCCAGACTCCTACCTTAGTCCAATGGAACACCAGTGGCCTGCCCAATAACTTGAAACCACCAGAGATATCTAACTGTCTTGAATAATTGTGCCATGACAGAGCAATCATAGAAAACTCCACAAAACCTCAAATCCAACTGGTTGAAAAAATTCACATGAAACAGCAAACAGCAAGAAGTCAACATCCAAAATCCTATAGATAATGAATAATTTTTCTTATTCCATTTTTGATATTAATGTAGCCATTGATAATCTTGAAGTCTCTCAGAGTCAGTTAATAAAGGAACTCTATAACTGCATAAAATGAACTATTGATGTGCGTGTTTTTAAATGTTGTATGTTTATTTAATGCTTTATGATATCTTATATTAATTTCATGAATTTATTTAATGCTTCATGATATCTTTTATTTTATTGTATGAATTAAGAATGTGTGTGGTTATTATATAGAATATCACTGTTAGACTAATTAAGAAATTATAATAGTAGTTTTCAAATTAGAATAGTAGGCATTTTGTTAAAATAAATTATCTTTAAACTTAATATTTGTCAGTCAATTATTTTACCACTAATTAAAGAAATAATGTATTTTGTTATTCTTTTGATTAGTCTAGTTGAGATTTCTTAGGCATTGAATTAGTTTGCCATCATTCAAAACATGTTAGTTCTTGTAGATAACAGGCACCTGGAGTTTACTCCAAAACAAAAAGTGCTTTGAATGATAGGTATTGAATTCTGCAGCCAAGAAGATCTGTGCTCTTGAAACATAATTGTAGTTATATATCTGATATATATAGCTCTGATTTGGCCACAGGTATCCTCTGGATATTATTCTTCTCTGCCTAAGGGACCGTAGTGGAGCAATATTTAAATTTCATTGGTGTAGATCGAAGGTATAAGTTTATAATATATTTTATATATAAGAGTAAGTGTTACAATATTGTTTCACAAGTTTATATTTCATAATGTTATTTTATTAAAGAGTTAAAGTTCATGCTAGTTTGTGTTCCTCAGAGATCTGCAATCCCACCCCAGTTCTCTCTCTCTCTCTATCTATCTATCTATCTATCTATCTATCTATCTATCTATCTATCTATCTATCTATCTATCTATCTATCTATCTATCTATCTATCTATCTATCTATCTATCTATCTATCTATCTATCTATCTATCTATCTATCTATCTATCTATCTATCTATCTATCTATCTATCTATCTATCTCTCTATCTATCTATCTATCTATCTATCTATCTATCTATCTATCTATCTATCTATCTATCTATCTATCTATCTATCTATCTATCTATCTATCTATCTATCTATCTATCTATCTATCTATCTATCTATCTATCTATCTATCTATCTATCTATCTATATATATATATATAACAATAAACAAAATAAATATAATGGTAATTAACTATTATACACAGTCTTTCAATCCACAGATGTACTTTCAGAAAATTAATTAACTAAAAGTACTTCTGCAGATTGAAAGTCTATGCATAATAGTTCATCACTGTTATATTTATTATTTTTATTATTACAATATTTACTAATTAACAGATATTTTATTTACATTACAAAGAGCTATTATAAGCTAATGAGAAAATTGGTTTAGTCTCAGGGATTGTCAATTAGTAATAGTTGATAGTTTCTTGTTGACATCAAAAAATAAAAATTATTTCTGCTTACATGGATATTATTTTCTCATTTCTATTCTTTATTATAACAACAATCCATGGAAATATTTATTTCAATATATATAACAGGTCTCTGTGAAAAGACAACTGGTTCTCTCTCCATCACTGTTAATGCATGTATTATGTAGCAACATAGATTACCTATTCATAACAAAAACACTACAGTGTTAGTGTATTTGAATCATCAGTTATACTATGAAATGTGACAATATTATCTAAACTTTAATCCAAAATAGAACAATGCACTATTATTAAATTTCATTTTAAATTAATCAAAATTGCTATTGAAATGTTTCAAATGATTCAAATTGTGTATGGCTGCAAAGCTATGAGTTGCAAGAGATTTTAGCAAAGTAGAGAGATCATTGAAGATGATTCACAAAGATACCACCACACTGTCATATTTTGATGTAACTCATAATCCAGACATGGTAGCACTTTAAATTTATTGTAATGAATAGCTAATTTATGTTACTATATAACACATGTGATAATTCAGAGATGGCACTTTAGGCAGCTTGGAAAGAAAAACAGTCACCTATTCACTAGAATCCATTGCGTATATATTTAAATGTAAAATAATATAATTAACAATAAAAATAAAATAAATAATATAAAATAAGAAATGAATGATTCCATTCTAATAAGGAAAATCTTCATGTCAATAACTGTAGCTGTTTATTTATATATACATTTATAATGAAATTAGTGTATGTGTATAGATAAGTTGATTTGTGAAATAGCTCTATTGTTTATATGTTTTTTTTTAGTTTTTTAAAATTTTATGTTTTTCTAGCATTGCTGAGCTCCATGAAAAACAAAGCTATCGTTTTTTTTTAAGTTTAATGAAGTGTAAATAATTTACTAGCAAAGATTTTATTTCTTTTCTAAAATTAAAAGATTTATGTAGAAAGTTGCTAGTTAGATGGTACACGTTGTTGAATCTCCTATGTTGATCCCATTGTAACAGATAAGTTTTATCTCAATGATTGAGCTTTTCTCTTCTTATTTTCACTCTTTTGCGAATTAAATCAAATCCTATTCTTGAATCCTAAAGGGAAATCTTCAAATCAGCTCTTATTAATTAAGTAACTGCAACTTTTTACTTAGACAAAAATAAAATTACATTTTATTGACTTCCAATTTTGTATAAATCATACGATATGTTAACAATAGACACTTGGAATAAAATATATGTACATATATATGTTATTTTCATCATTACTTTCAACCATTACCGAATCCAAGTTTAATACATTTTCTCATATTCGTCACTTTTCTCATCCACAGCATACCAGCAAACTTTATTTCATCCATACATCTATATGTGGCTTTTTTCTAGGCCATATACAATCTCTTGGATCCTGTGTAATACTTCAGATGTTTATTTATTATCATCATTTCTAGCAATATAACCTGCTCAGCTATATTTTATTATCTGAATTTTTCCAGTGATATCAATAATACTCATTTGTTCTCTCCTCCAAATATTTTGTTTTTCGTTTTTGTTGTCCCAATATACATCTTTCCATACTTCATTGAATTATTTGAAGTTTCCATACTGCTAAATGTCAAAACCACAGATTAATAGTAAGAACTGTAAAATAAAATCTATCAAAAACATTTTAAAACACATGGGTATATTCAGTTTTAATATTAAATTATTTCTACCAAAAGTACTCCATGTGATGTGATGTATTGTGGCTTCTCCTTAAACGAAGTCAAGAATATCTCAGCAATTATGACTAGATAAACCTGTTAGCCACTTTATTTTCCATTCACCACTCTAAATTTCCCCATATTCTGCTCCATTCCATTTCCACAACATAATCTTTGTCAACTCTATAACCTTTATATCTAAATCCCTTTTATCTTTTACCAGCAAACTCTCCATACAGTAGTGCCACAGTAATCGATGGGTGCAAAAAACGTTTGCACATAAAATACTTATCCAGCACCTACTCATCCAATTTCTGTAGCTAGTTTCTAGCTTGTGTCATTTATCAGTGAGGTAAAAAATAGCAGATTGGGGATTTTATTAAATCCTAAGATCTAGGTGCAGAGATATTAGATTCAAAGCCTCTAACAAATGAAAGCCATAAGCTAGAATCCCGTCTGGGAATATTGAATGAGTAGGCCTTAGATATTGATTTTAGGCACAAACTTTTTAATATCCATTGATTACTGTGGGTTGCACTGGATGGCACTGCTGTATAAAGAGTTTGTCATTGTTTTAACAGTTTGCAAATAATATTTTTATAAAGCGCAAACAGTATTGAAAATTAAATTGAGAGAGTGCAAACTTCTCAAGCGCTTGTGACTATTAGTAATCAATCAGATCTTAAGCACTGGGACAGAGAATTCAACAAGAAAAGAGTGTTTCACAAGTGCTTGAGAAGTTTGCACTCTCTCAATTTAATTTTCAATACCGTCTGCACTTTATAAAAATATTATTTACATATATTGCTGCAAAGTTATAACATCGAAAAAACTACTGCGTAGTAAATCGAAAGATTTCATGCTGTATGTTTATAATTTGAACTCAGACAATTAAATGTGATGATATTTAAGATTCACACTCTCAGATATAAGTACTTTGGACTGGCTTGGATATATAGAAAGACAAGTAAAGAAGAGAGTGGGAACCACTCTTTTCTTGTTGAATTCTCTGTCCCAGTGCTTAAGATCTGATTGGTTACTAATAGTCACAAGAGCTTGAGAAGTTTGCACTCTTTCAATTTAATTTAACAGTTTGCATAAGTATAAGAAATCATGATCATAAGATGTTTAAAAGTACTCCTCCTAAATACAACTCTATGATTAATTTCATCCATTATGTTTCTCTCTATATTAGTAACTTGACCAGAGTATTTTTAGATGTTAATTTTCTCTTGATCATGATTATCAATTACATATAAACAGCTAAAAAATGTAGACTAAAAGAAACAAAACAAAAACATGTGTGTGTAAAACATATATACAAATAAAAAAAATTGGTATGAATTTAGTAAACCATTTTGTTTTTCATGGGGGAGCCCAAAATCATTGCTGGCACAACAAAGCAAAAAAAGATGTGAGTATTACTGTCTTTTATATATATATATATATATATATATATATTGATATGTTCAAGATATTTTGTCTAGTTTATAAAAAAGTGTCATTTTCATTAAATATAAAACAAAAACACTTTTCAGATTGGCAACATAAGTAAACTTTGCCATATGGACTATAAGATGTAAGGTGCTGTTTGAGAAAGGGGTCGACCACTTGGTTGAAGTCCTTGTTAAATACCTCCTTAAAACAAGGTTAATGAACAAAAGAACCTGTGCTCCTTCATTGGCTGATCAAACCAGGGGCCAATTGAGGATATAGGTCAGCCTTTGACATCTAGGCCCATTGTTTCATTTTCTTAAACTGTAGTGACTGATTTGTTTGATATTTTACTATGTATTATATTTTATTGTATTTTGATCTTTTGATTTGTGACTGAGTGATTTTTGTATCCATATTACAGAAGTATATTTATGCAATTCCATTATTGTATTGTAATTTTCCTTTTATGAATTTTCTAGTATTACATTTATTAGTCACCTGAACATGTTATTTGATGGCTTTGTTTATCAGGCCTACCTAATTCACTTTTTTTTATTATGATAATTATCCTTTTTGTATTCTCATCCTTTGTATGATTCTAATATGAATTATTATATGATTATCCTGGGCTTAGATGAATTCTGTAACCCCTTTCATATAGAAGCCTACCTGTCCATTTGATTTACCATATAATATCTATACTCATCTTGTTTGTGTTGATTATTCAATGATGGAAACTATGTACTTAGTTTGATTTATTGTCTATGTTCTTTTGATGGTGTAATTTTATCAACCTGTGTATTCTTGAATTTCTCAAATGTGATTGGATTACACTTATTATTTTTAAAATATATATAAATCACAAAGATTAAACTCTTTTCATATAATTATGTAATACTTGAAAAACTTGAGTTAGCAAGTTAATATGAAAAGATATGCCAAAATAAAATCAGTTAATAGCACTAAACTAGCTTTTGGAAATTTTTTACCAGAATCATAATGCAGAATAACACTGCCCTAATTGTAGTCTGAATATATAATAGTTGGAAAATATGTACATTTGTCCCAATATGCAAATTATGTTCCATTTCTTTGATAAGGAAATGCAAGAGTCTTTTCTGCTAATATAATGTAGGTCCCTGAAATCATCCATGCTTCTTTAAATTTTCCTTTTTCTTTCATCCCTCTCTGTGCATATTGTTTCAACATTAGAAGGAGGAAAGATGTGATATTTAGCTATATCAGTTCAACAAAAATTGATTTGTGTTTGTGACTTAATCTTGCTTTTTTTATATATATATATAGGAATGCTGGGTAATTCTCATTGACCTATTAGACAGAGATTCAATGTAGTTCACTGCAGACTGGGGCAGGGCATGAGATTTTATGTATGATTTGAAGTGTATGTTTGAAAGTTTTATCCTTGATGTTGTTTAGAAATATTGTTGAGAGTGGAAGGCAATCTAAAACACTGTAAAAGTGTCAGCACAGATTTTCTGGCAATTTGTTGAAATGTGAGGGATGTATGAAAGATTGATTCATCGTTTGGCTGGATTAATATTATTGGAAAGATTGTTAATAATTTTGTGAAATTTTTATACTGTTTTAATTAATTTAGTATAATTATATCCAATGTTTGTTAAATCTTTAATATATAATACAATGATAATTTTCTGCCTGCCTTGTATTCATATAATTTTCTGTTTCTACATAAGAAACTCTTTAGACCTGCCATTTTGTGTTTGAATGGATCAATAGATTGGAGATGAATGGCTCCTATGTCTTGAATTGGTTTTCACTTCATTTTATACCCCAATACATAATTGTTTATTTGTATATATAAGACCAGAAATTTTATGCTGTGATTTGTGTCCTTCTCTTCAGAAGTCCATTTGAGAAAAAATACTTTGTTTAGTTCTGTGCAAATGTTATTGATTTTGTCCTTTGTAGTACATATATGTATGTCATCAATATATCTAATATATATGTCATTTAATGCAGGATCCAAATATTTTAGAAGGATGAGGCTTTCAAATTTTGTGAAAACCAGGCTGCTTATAATTCTGCTAAGTGGAAGTTTCATGGGCCATCCACTCATTATTTTATAATAAAATTTCCCCTTGACACAAACTATTATTTCATTATTATTGATTCATTTTAAAACTACAATTATAAACTCTTTTCTGTGCTGATTGTAATTGTTTTGCAGCCAAATTTTTTTGTACAGTGATGATGGTTAAGTCTATTGGATTGACCCTTATGATCATTAATTTTGATATTTTTATTTTTCTCAATGCAATTCTATGGTAACTTAATGATAAAGGGGCCAAACCTGAGGTCATTTATTAACCAATCCATTATTTTCTTAGTTGCTTTAAAATAATATGCTCTGGTGAAGTTCATCATCAGTCTCAATGGAGAATCTTTTTTGTGAAGTTTGATGTTTACAAACACGTGTGGGTATTTCTGCCAATAGATACATAGTGAAATACTTAGCCCATATATATATGCCTTGCCACAGAATGTATGCAGAATTGTGGAAACGAATTTATCTTTGCAGTTTTTAGCACTGTATGATATGTTGTTTTCAAATTTTAAATTCACTTTAAGGTTGAATTCATCCATATTCACCATAAGAAATCTGTTGCCCTTGTTTTCTTTCATATATATGATGTTATTTATGCAAATTATTGTGCTTGTCCAATCTTTGTTAGTTTTATTGGTAATATGTGAATTGAGCAAACTGTCTGGTTTTTTTTTTTTTTTAATAATTTTATGTTTATTCACTACATTTGCAAAAATAGATTCAATATTGCAGCCACTTCTAGAATCCACAAATGAATTTAAATCTCAGTTCTAAAATGTTGCTGATTGGCTCCAGGGACATAAATGCCAAAAGGTTCATCCAATTATTGGCTATCTGGTTATGTAGCATTATGCTTTGTTTGGTAGCTAAGAAATTTTAATTTCTTAGCAAAGTTTGTTCTTAATTTTATGACAATAATTCTGGCATGGTTTTTCACTTTAATAGGAGTTTTAAAATTTGTCTCCATTTGTTTCAATTAACGTTTTTTTTTTCCAATTTAAAATTCTCTATGAATCTCTGATTGTAAATATCCACAAGCTCATAAACACGTTATAAAAATTGAATTTTTTCATGTTCAATGGCAGTAGCTTTATTTATTTTGAATGCCATCTTATCCATAGTTCTATAATATGTAAATCACAAAGATTAAACTCTTTACATATAATCATGTAATACTTAAAGACTTGACTTAGCAAGTTAATATGAAAAGATATGCCAAAACAAAATTAGATTATCATGCAAAATACCACCACTCAGTAGATAGTCTGACTATATATATATATATATATATATATATATATATATATATATAGTCAGACTATCTATTGAGATCTCAAAATCTATATATATATACCAATATATATATATATATATATATATATATAGTGTTGGTTTGGCATCAAAGGACTTATTCATCAACATTGTACAAGAAATTTTGCAGCAAAATAATTAGAATCAGCACAAAAAAGAGTTTTATAAGTGAGTTTTGGATCAATAATGAAATAATAGTTTATGTCAAAGAGAAATTTTATAAAATGATGAGTAAATGGCCAATGGTATCTGCAGCCTAGTTCTCACAAAATTTGAAAGCCTCATTATTCCAAAATATTTGGATTCTGCATTTAATGACATATTTATATTAAATACATTGATAATGTGCTTATATGTGTTACAGAATACAAAATCAATAACATGCATGCACAGACCTAAACATAGAACCCATGGTGAAGAGAAGGGGAAAAAATTAAATTTTAATTTTTCTGGTCTTGCATATACAAAAGATCAATGACATGCTTGAGAATAAAATAGAACCCATAACCAATTCAAATAAGATGAGCCATCTGTCATCAACCTAATATTTTATTAGAACATAAATTGGCAGGTCTAAATGGTTTTTTCTACAGAGACAGAAAATTATGTAAATATGAGGTGAACAGATAAAAATAACATTGAATTACATATTAAAAATTTAATAAACATTGGATATTATTATACTAAATTAATTACAATAATAGAAAAATTCTACAAGAACATTACCAACTTCCCAATAATACCAACCCACCCAAATCATGGATCAGTCTTTCATACATCTCTTATATTTCAACAAAACTCAGAAAAACCTGTGTGGATACTTTTAGAGTAAGTATTAGATTGTCTCTCTCAACAACCTTCTGAAAAACACTAAGGACAAAACTCCTTTTGAACAGGTCCCCCAGATCATGTATATGATTTTATGACCTGCCCCAGCCTGCAGTGTGGTATATACTATGGTGAATCTTGAATTAATAGGTCAATGAGAATTGTCCAGCATATCTATCTATATAAAAATGCAAAATCATGAGATTGGTGCAGGTCACATCTTTTCTTCCTCTAATGTTAAAACAATATGCATAGAGAGGGATGATAGGAAAAGAAAATTTAAAGAAGGATGGGTGATTGCAGTGGGCCCTACATTTAATTAACAGAAAAGACTCTTGCATCCCATTATCAAAGAAGTGGAACATATAATTTGCATACTAAAACAAATTTACATATTTTCCTACCACTATGTATTCAGAAAAACAGCTGTGCAGTGTCATTCTGGCAAAAATTTGCTGAAAGCTAACTTATTGCTATTAATCTAATTTTGTTTTGGCATATCTTTTCATATTATTTTGCTAACTCAAGTTTTTTGATTATTAAAATATATTATATGAATAAGCTAGATTTGTTGCCATCATTCACTCCATATGAACTACCATTGGGTTTATTGCATGTTAGAGCTAAGAAATTAACCAAAGAAAGTATGAAATATGACTTAAAATGCAAATAAGCCAAAAATAAATATTTTGATGCAAAATTTATAGCAAATACTCATAAATCTCAATGGCCATGTGTGGTCAATTTTACTGCTAACAATTTTCAAATGTCATAATATATAACTTTTTAATGCCCATCTTGGTATCTTTTTAAATATGTCTCCGATTTTCCAAACTTCATGTAATCTAACTTTTATGCCACTTTTTGTTTTTGGAGTTTATCAATGTTGTCCACATGTAGACTAAACATGATTAATTTTATTCCTACATTTTTTTTAATCTATGGGCTTTTTTCCTCCAACCCTCAGATTGTGTGCACTGAGAGAAATGACTGCAAAAGAAAATCATAAGCGATCCACATGCCATTGATAAAAAAGACACATGTTTTTCTATCTCTAAGAAGTGATTGAGCTGATTGATCTTTTGATAGTAAAATTGTTTTGCAAATAAAGACTTATTTGCATATATTAGCAACATCAACAACACTACAACATTTCTAATTCTCTGGCTATGAATATGAGGTTAAAAGATGTTAAAAGACCTCGAAAACGCTAAGCCTGATATTTTTCTAACTTTACCAATGAGTATTTGAAGCACAGTATAATTGCTAAAATATTTCTTGTAAGTCATTCTTAGAATAATAAAAATCAAATTTATTTTATTAAAGTACCTGGTTGTAATTTTTCTAAGAACTCACAAGGCCTATAAAAATTTTGAACAGTATTGTTCTTTGTGTAGTATTTCTGGGTAGTGTTTTAGTATTGAAAAACCTGAGATAATTGCAGAATATAATCTGGACAAGATGTTGGTCAATGGCAACTTTCTTAGAAATCTTAATTATTTCAACTGTCAACTCATTCATTTGATAAAAAAGAAAATTAAGCAGTTAAAAAAAATTCAATGCCTCAATTTCTTAAAATTATTAACAAAATTGCTTACAAATCTGTAATTAATGGAAAGGCTCCTAATGTATTTTATAAGCACTAAGAAGGTCCGAAGTTACATGTAATGATAATAATAGATAACTAAAGACTCAATATAATTATTTTTATATGTTTTTCTTATTTTAAATATACTCATTTGGAACCTTAAATAAATTAATACTCTTCTAATGAGTGTTACTATTTTATCACAGTGTATTTGTAATAAAACTGCACGTGGCCATTGCATATTGAATGTATTTTATAGTAATAAAGTCACAGTAAAATGACTGAAGTATAAGTTTCATGAGTATAATAATTAAAATAAAATGGCTTCTCCATGCATGAAGTCAGAAATTTTTACACATAGACAATATGTCTAGAAATCATATTAACTAAATTAAATATATTCTCTCAGTCTAAAAGAAAATTTGTACTACTATAAAATCCCATTTCTTTTTTTAACAATTATCCTCTCTTTTTACTATTAATAACTCATTCAGTTGATTATGATGAAAATTTTCCTATTCCATTTAAATAAAATCTACTTCATTATGTTTAATATCTCTTCAGCACATTTCTCTCTTTCATCACATAAGTCTAATCAAAACAAAAAGCAGATATTATTTTTCTCATCTTCTTCCCCTTTTTTCTTTTTTTTTTGTTTCTTTTTCTTCGGCTTCTCCTTCTTTCTTTTCTTCTTCTTATTTTGCCTTTTTTAACATTCTCTATGCCAAAATTAAATATTCTACATTCTATATCTCTCTCTGTAAATAAAATTGTCTACATTCCAGATATGTGTCCAATTTTTAGTTTTCAATTATTTTTTTAGACTAAGATTTTCTATATACCTTATATCAATATTTTTTTTTTATCATATATTCTTTTATACTATTATAAAACTAAATTATTTTTATTCACTATTAATAAACTTTCCTAATTTTAATTCTTCTACACATTTATCACAAAGCATTATTAGGCCCATTTATTTTAAAAAAATCATTGAATATTTTATTCAGTTATTATTATTTTTCTTACTTATATTCATTTTTCGTAATTCCAATATTTTTTTTTTGTAAAAGAACTTCCTTAACTTTTCCCACCTCTTATAATTATTATCCTATAATATGCTTATCTACTACCATATAATCCATTACTTATGTGAATAAGTCTTTAATCACTGTCAAAATCTTTCTAGATTGCTGTGTTTCTATTTACATATTATTAAATTAAACACTCTTTCTTTAATATATTTTCATTTCTTCTGCTGTTTTATAAAATAAAATATTAGCTCTTAAAGGGTTTAGGAAAAAGTTTTTTTTTTCTGTATCTTCTTTTTATTCTTTCATGTATTCTCTCTAACATATCATATCATTTACAACTTTCTTAAACACTTTATCAATACTTTTTATTTATATCAAAACTAACAGTTTTGAATGCCCTACAGTCACCACCAGAGCTACAATATGTAAATATATAATTATATAATTAATATACTTATACATATATTCATATACATAATTAAATAAACAACATAAATATGAGTGTGTATAAGTGTATTAATTATATAATTATATATTTGAATATTGTAACTCTGATGATGACTGCAGAACAGTTGAAACTGTTAGCTTTGATATAAATAAAGAGTATTGATAAAGTGTTTAAGAAAGTTGTAAATGGTATGATATGTTAAAGCAGAAATAAATACATAGAAAAAGGAAGAAGAAGACAATTATATGTATTCTCTCTCCATATTATTGTTGTCTCTCACTTCACTTAATATAAGTATCTCATCCTAAGTCCTCATTTCATTTGTCATATCTTAGATAACAATGAGGTTCTGTTTTATACAAGCACATTTCCATACTTTAATTGAATACTGGGTAGTCTTAGTCCAGCTTTATCAGTATGTAATAAGTTTAGACATTGCTGAGAACTTTTATTAGAATATGATCACTATTTCTTATGGTAGCACATTGCTGTTATTAAAACAGGCAAAACTCTCCAGTGATTACTCTGGTTGGCACTAAGTGGCACTACTGCATGGAGAGTTTTGCCTGTTTTGTTTCATTTATATATTTCAATTTTGATTCTTTATTATTAATTTGAATACACATTTCTTGTAATTGATTGTAAAATCTGAGATATTATTTTACTTTTTTTATTAAATGTTCAAATCTCAAATTTATATAAAAACACTGCTAAACCCAATTATTATTATTTTTAAGCAGCATTGACATAATAAAACATTAATAGTAAAGGAAAGTTTTTTGTTTTAAATATAAATAATAGAATATGAGAAATTTTCTAGGCATACATTTTATAAGACCTGAATGTAAGATGATGTATGCAGCTAAAAAGCTGACAAGATTTAAAATTGATAGGTCTGCTAAAACTTTTATTTCAATCAGCAATAATTAAATACACACAGCTTATAGTTATTGAACAAAATAATATTCCAGTAGTAGTAGATTTGCCATGAAATCTAACATGATAATGTCTATTCCTGAAATTCCAAATTGCATCAATAAACATTTAATATATTATATTAAAATCATTTTGTACCATGATGTCTGTGCTAATTGAATCAAAGTTTCTGATTCAATATTTGATTTTAAAAATTCAAAAATTGAAGGTTCATGTTATCTTACCTATAGTTTTAGTAAAGTTATAAGCCAAAAAGTTAAAGGTTTCTGAATAAAAAGACATTTTATCATTTCTGTGCTCAGAGGTAAATAATCACCCAGTTATTTTTCATTCTTTTGTGGTTTAATACAGTCATAGAGTAAAATACATGTGTTAAATGTTCATAAATGGAAATTCAACCTGTCATTATTAGTGTTATAGCACCAAATGACCCCTCCCCTTCCCTAACAAGTATTTTTTTTTTACCATTTATTTTTCCTAGATAATATTTATTAATAATATTTTTTAAAAAAAAAAACAAATTTATCATTTGGTAACTTTAAAACATATTAGTAACAAATATAGGTTTTAATCCAAAAATGCTGGGAATATTGAATTTACTGTTAATGTTAAAATTTTAGAAAGTTTTGTGTCTTCATCTTAAAAATTGTCTTAATAAGAATAAAAAATAAAATTATTGCATTGATTATTATGGAATATTATTGTTACTGATTACAAAAGGACTTTCAGTGATTGATTGTATCAATGATTAGCCGAGGGAGGTCTAATATGGTTGTAAAGAATCAAGAACACTACAGGCATTAGTATAAATTTGTCAGAGGAACAATTTATGAATACCATTATATGTCAGACTTCAAGTTGCAATATAAATTTGATGATGGTGTTTTTGAAAGAACTGTCTATAATAAAAAAAAAACTTTACCTTTTGCTTTTTTTTCATGTGTCATAGCATAGGCCAGAAAGTGAACCTGCTAACCTGAGACAACTGCTTATAAAGCAGCCATGCTGACCTCTCGATTACCAATGCTTGACTACCTTTTGCTTTTTAGATTAATATTAGGCTCAAATATGCACTTTTTAACAATTTGAAAGCTCATTTATAGAAGTTTCTTGATGATTTATATGTAATCCACAGATATTTTAGCTAGTAATTAATGCTATAATATTGTATACTGTATCATCCATTACAGACAAGAAATTTTCAGAAATGTTTAGTTGGAACCATATTCAGAAGTGGAGTATTTTTAGTATATCGATAGCTTTTCATGTAGATGAATATATAGATTATGAGAGTCTGGACTGTAATTGATTTACCAAATTAAAAGAGAGGATGTTTTATCATAGAAATTTCACTACTTCAACCAAATTAATTGTAGATGGATAAAAGAACGGTATTTAAAATAAAGCTGTGAATTGAAAACCGATAACATCTGTAAAGTTAGAAATATAATGAAATTGGCTGTAATAAGTGATAAAACAAATGTTACCTGAAGAAAAGATCACAAAACTTAGAGTATATTGAAAATAGAGAGAGAAAAAGTAAAGAAATTAAGAGAAATCTGACATAACCTTAATATTAATAATAATTGAATGGATTTATTGCTCCAGAGTTTGTAGGCTGAGTCCCAGAAGTGCCAGCACAGGAAGTGCTGCAGATTCTGGGAATCTACCACCACCCTAAGCCATGCAGGGAATAGTTTTAATATTGAGATGCTGTTGTGTTGAGTGAGTGTCAAAACACTGGCAAATTGCTATTGATGATGATTACATAATATTGTTGATCTTAGTAACTTATTACTTTAATTCATTTACTCCATTTCAGATAAGGCGATTAATATATATACTTATGTTGATACATATATATGAGTAAGTTACTCTATAACAGTTTGGATAATTAATTATGCAGTACCAATTGATTTTATCTTTGCCTTTGCTTAACCAAATTTATTCGAGCAGCTTAATAATTAGAACCAATTAGATTATAAGCTTTAATGAAAACCTTGTGTCATCAGACTTAAAGATCAGAATAGTAAGTCATGAAAAAAGAAGTACAAAAAGTTAACAGAAAATCTTAGAAAAGGGATTAATTATCGGAGAGTCAAAATAAAGGTTAGTAACAGGGTATAGGAATAATATATAGAAACTTTTATGTGGTAAAACTCAGGATGAAGCAAAATTAAAATTATTAAAAGCAGACATTCGGTCCATTTACTTTACTCCATCTATTGCCTTGCACTGTTTAACACAGTTGGTAGAGAGTCAGACCCTGGAGAAGAAGATCCTTAGATTGATTCCAATTCTGGTACTTCCAGCACCCAAACCTCTTAGGAACTCTTGAGCCATAAAGTATTTCAAATATTTATTTTAAAACGCCACCTATTATAAGCTAGATTAATCAATAAATATTTGGTAGTATTGTAATATCCATTCCTCAAGACCTATTTCTGGTTAGCTGGTATCTTCAGTAAAGTGCAGAATAGCACCCACAATAACAGCCATTCACCTTTAATTTTTTATGTAGTCACCTTCAAATCACTCTGACATTTTGCATCCAAGTCACCTTGCTTTAATAATTATATAAAAGATAGCCTGTAACCATATATTTTAATGAGAATATTTTGAGTTATTCTGTAGGCATCTTTTACTTTTTGAGAGCTGTATATGGTTTGATACAATGGTAATCTGCATACTGTAGGACTTAAGTTCTAAGAATCAAACACACTTCTGTGACTTTTGATATTCCAGTTTTTAAGAACTTCTGAAAAATACTGTATTTGACATAATGGCTATTATTATTATCATTATTTATTACTGCTTGGCTTAAGTTGGTATATACAATTCACTTTATATACTCTACTTAAGGTCATTTAATGGAAAGATGCATGTTGGGAGTAACAAAAAGAGATCGAAAACGCAATATATGGGTAAGAGAACAAACAGGTGTTATTGACCTCATTGAAAAAATTAAAAGTCTGAAGTGGAGTTGGGCTGGATATATTGCTAGAAGAGATGATAATAGATGGACAACTGAAATCTTAAACTGGATTCCAAGAGATTGTAAAAGACCCAGGAAGAGACCACATGTGAGATGGATGGATGAAATAAGAAAGTGTGCAGGGGTAATGTGGAGAAGAGAAGCTAAAGAACGGAGGAACTTGGAGAGACCTTCATCCTGCAGTGGATTGATAATTGTGATGATGAATGTAAATTTGAATAACTAATAGAAACTATCTTGATTATAATTAGTCTGTAAACTTCTTATTCATATGATTTTTATTTCGGTAATTTATCGTTCTTTTAATTTACATTTTTATGTTTATAAAACTAGAAAAGATATGTTACTTTAACAATGATCATGAGAATAATCTAAACTAGAAATATATATATATATTAAAATAAATCATATAATCAAATGGTTTTTTGCTCAGGAATTCCTAAGAAGTTTGAATATTAGAAGACAGAATGGGGCCAATATCCAAGAAATTTGAGGGTCTACTAACCAAATTAAGAAGAGGCAATTCAATAATAATGTCTTTAAAAAAGTTGAATTAAAAAGATTTATTAATTATTTATAAAAAAATAAATTAATTTTGGAAAGGTAATTGGATTTTGGAATTTCGACTTTTATTTGTCTTGATTATAATACAAGAATTAAATATGATATCTAAATTGTGCGTTCCTATTCCTCAATAGAGGGCCACTAACTGGAGACTGGACTAGGGATATTATAATAACTATCATCTAGTGATTTATTACCATAATATCTATTTTAAATGTCCATACAATAAGTAAATAAGTAAAAGAAATCACACGATAAATAACTAAAAGTGTTTTAAACTCATCTATTTTTTTCTCAAACTTACCCATAAATAATAAACTTGTCCAAACTTCAATGTTATCAGAATTTGATGTAAGTACAATACAGATGATCAAATGGGTTGATAACGAAAGTAAGTAAATAGTCAATGATATAAACAGATCAATTGAAGAACTAGGTCAGGGGATGTAATTGTTTTCCACTAATGAAGGGATCTGACTATGTATATTGGAAGTCTATTTGAAAGGGTTAGTCAACTCCAGAGCACTGTCAGGTTGCTGTGGTAACAGGCTCTTTATCCACTATACAGTAGAATGCAATGAAGCATGTTCAAGTTTGGAGCAGAAAGTCTCTAGCTACTGATATCATAATATGTGCCATAAAGAGAGCCTCCTGTGGCATGGAAGTGTCAGGGTTAAAAAGAGGAGTCTCAACTTTCATTGCGAAAGTCATATCATTAACAACTAAATATTTGCAATTTGTCATCGTAATGTAGACGGACTTTTATATTTAAACAGTTGTATAAATCTTGTTAATATAAATGTCAATTAAAAATATCTTAATATTCAGTCACTAAGTTGCGCATTATTATTAAATAATTGAAATATTATATTAGTAGCATATCGAGTCGCAGTGTCTAACAACTTATTCAAATAAATAAGGCCAACATACCTCGAAGTTTTGTTCAATATACATAGATTACAAAATATTTTAACTCTAACTTTACAAAATATTTAGTAAAAACAAGATATCAATTACAAACGAAAAAGGGTTATTTTATTATTAAAAAATAATCTCTCCATATTTTTTGCTTCTTTTAAATAATACTATTTTCCAATGTATTTGATGCAAATTGAAAACTTCAATTTTTATCAGTCTTTATTCTATTTCTTACAGCTATTAAGTAAACTCTTTTTTCTGCATATACATTTGAGAAAAAAAAATGGAATTTATAAATTGGTTTTATAGAAAATATATAATTTATATAAACAATTTTTTATGCAAAGGCAAAATATTAATATACTTTCCAATAAAATAAAATTGCTTATACATAAACACAGACACACAAACACAAATCTATTCATGAGCAAACAAGTCAAAATACATTACTAGGATAATTCATAAGCTAGATTCCCCAAAGAGACATTTAAATAAACTTGTAAATAACACCCATGTTTTGTTATATCAGTGCTAATGTATTTTGTCATATCTGATTAAATAAATTGGCATTAATATAACAAAAGGTGGGCATTATCTAAATGATTCTCTGGGAATCTAACTTATGAATTATCTTAATAAATATTGGACTTGTTTGTTCCATGAATAGATTTATATTCTCAGCATTCATCATCATCATCAACCATTATCAGTCCATTACAGGATGAAGATCTCTCCAAGTTCAATCCATCTTCTCTGATCTTTAGCTTCTCTTCTCCACATCACCGCTGCATACTTTTTTATTTCATCCATCCATCTCACGTGTTGTCTCTTTCTGGGTCTTTTACACTCTCTTGGAATCCAATTGTTCATCTATTCTCATCTCTTCTAGCATTATGTCCAGCCCCTCTCCACTTCAGTCTTTTAATTTTTTCAATGAGGTCAGTAACACTGGCATGTTCTCTTACTCATATATTGCATTTTTGATTTCTTTTTGTTACTCCCAACATGCATCTCTCTAAGCTTTTTTGAGTGGTCTGAAGTCTCTGTATTGCTCTTCTATTAAGTGTCCAAGTCTCAGATGCATAAGTGTTCTCAGCACTAAATAGGTTTATATTCACAGACATTACATACTTCCTGAGCTAAATTAGAACATAATGGTTGGTTATATGGTTGAAGTGGTCTATGTTTGTGTTTGGAATCCAGGTTATAACTCTGTATGGTGCAAAGGTATTAAATTTGAAATTCATTCACTATATTTTTTCATTAGAAATTAAAGTTTATAGTTGGCCAATGCATTAATATTACTATGTGGCCAGATCATTGATGCTGATCAGCATGTTTTTGTATCACATCATAATGCTTTTATCATGGTGAATGGTGGATTAGCACTTAAGTATGTGCATTAAAATTATTGTGATATATTCTGCCCTGAGTTTGGCAGTAGCCTGTTTTGTAGTATACTTCTTTAAATCCAGTCTCACCATTGATTGGTGATTTTATGATTTTGATTGTTTTGTTGACGGCATGAGTTTTTGATTGAATTATTCTTCTGAAATGCTAGAGATGCACCTTATGGTTTTGTTTCTGATGATTCTTTGCTCATATTCATTGTAGTCTATATTCCTTCTTATGCATTTTATATTTGTGAATATGAGGATGATGATGTTCCATTTCCTCATCCAGTCTAAAACTCTTATAATATTGACTCAACCAATACTGATTATATAAATAAATAATAAGCTATTCACAAAAAGTTACCATTCTTTGAATCTTTTTTAAACCATATTTCACAATTTTATAATTGCAATTTGTCAAGCATAACTATCAAAACAATTAGATTTATTTCTTTTACTTTATTCAGTTAGAAATCAATGGAGAAATCTTATAAAATAGTAGTTCTTGGTTCTGCCACATGCTTACTCAATTAACGATTTGAAGCAGTTCTCATTAATTGATTCACTTACTATTTGTGGGCATGCACTTTCTCTTTTAGCCAATATAAATCAATTATATTTTAAAGTTCTGCTTAGATATTAATAGTAAATTAGCTTGTATATAACAAGGATAGAAACTTGATTTAGCTAATACTAAATATAAATAGAGTTTTTTAAGGTACCTTAAATAGACACTCATATGAGTACATTATTCCAAATGACAGGTGGTGAGAATTAGAGAAAAATTTAATCCTAATTGAAAGGTCTGTTGGGTTAACTAATGATAGGCTATTTGAAAACAAATCATGTACTTGATTGTAATAATAAAAAACTTTCAAGTGTAACCCAGACTGGATACAACCACACACCCAACCGGTATACCATAAATCCTATACTTTTATAAATGTAGAATTATTTAAATTTTAAAAAATTATTTAAGTTTGTAATAAAATATATAGTTCTATTCATAAGATTTTTTGATAAATGCCACAAAGGAAAGCATTTAAAATCTCTATCTAGATTATCCTTATCCCCAAACTGGGTTTGAGCTAATGGCTCTTGTTAGTGAGCACTAGGACATTCAAACACTAGATCTAAAATACCAATTCAAGCTCAACATTTATTTAATACTTAACTATTAAGTAGAATATTTCAAATTTTCTACTTAATAATTAAGTATTAAATAAATGCTAGGCTTAAGTTGGTATTTTAGATCTAATGTCTGAAAGTCCTAGTGCCTCTCTGATGAAATCCATTAGTTCTAAACAGATTTCAAGCTAGGGATAAATTTAGATAGGGATTTTAAATGCTTTCTCTTGTGATATTTATTGGAAATGTTTGTTTAGAGCTATTGGCCCATTCATTATATTACATTTGTAATACAAGCTTATTAAATTAAGTCATGTGCCGTATGATTCTATTTCCTTACTATTTTAAATCTTTTATGATACTTTTACAATTTTTATTCCATTACACATTCTGGAAATATAGGAATAAAGACAGTTGAAAAAAGATAAATGTTTTTATTTATATATTTCATAAATATTGATAAATAAAAAAAAAATTGGATTGATATCATGTGCTTATATTGATTTTTTTAAAAAAACAATGTATTCATTTTTAACTGGGGTTTGAATTTATATATGGGCTAGGAATAATATGTTAATCTGTAATCTAACAAATATTTAGCAGTACTTATTTAATTATTTATCTAAATTGGATGGTGTCAAACTTGTGGATACAGAAAGTTTCATGCTTTCAGATCAAATTGTTACATTTATGTATAGCTTTCATTTGAAGCCTAGTATGCGTAGGCAATAGAATAGTGCAATTAATCATAGCTCATTATTACTAATTGTTTGTGATTTTCTATATATATATATATATTGTAGCCATGCATAGCTAGGTACAAGCATATGACAATAATAATTAACAGCAGTTTTAATTCTAAACCCTCAGTAAATAAATAAAGGATTAAGTTTTATACGACTGGAATGTATGTACGTTTCTTTGAATTTCATCACAAACAAATATTTCTGTACAAAAAAATAGAAAGAAAAAAAAGTTTTGTTAACTAATTATAAAATTAATTTTTAGAAAAAAAAAAGAAAGTGGAACAGTTTCATAAAAGTAGTCAACCTACTATGGAATTTTAAATTTAAATTTATAAAAATGCTGAGTTTTGGAATAAATTTGTATTACTAAGAAGAGTAATATTTTTCATTATTTTCTCTGTTTTCTTTTTTCTATATTCAATAATGCATATTCATCATCTATTTTCTTTCCTGTGTTTTTCAAAAACTGTTTTTGTATAAATACCTTTTAGAATTAGAGAGAAACAATTAAGTTTGATAATCTATAAAAGGTTTTTGGCAGATGTTTGGAAAAGAAAATATGTTTATGTTGGCAAAAAATGTATGTGGACTATCAGGCTTTTTTTTTTTGTTAAGATTATAAAAATTGAAATATTACAAACATGTGTTATTATTCAAATACACAATGACTTCATGCATATATTATTTAAATTACATCAGAATGGTTTTCTAAAAGCTCTTGTGGTCCATCCCTAGCTACATGGCACTCCACAGATGAAGAAATGATGTTGTCCAGGCTGCACATAAAAATAAATGACCTAGCATGGAAAAGAAAATTTAATTTCTCTATACCAGCTTTACCATGTATAAATACCTATATATGACTTACCTAAGTGAGAAGAACCTATATATGACTTACCTAAGTGAGAAGAAAGAGATCTACTAAGGCCTAATTATGACTAGCCAAACCATGAGATATTCAGGATCACTCATAGGTCTGACCATGGGAAAAATACTACAAGCTATTTTGTTAACTGGAAAAATTCATAGCTATTAAAGAACCACATGGATAAAATTGTTTAATTATAATCCAGTCCCAAATAGCATAGGAATAATCAATGGACTAGGAATTCATTTAAAAGTCTGTTAACAAATGGGAAATAAGAATAAATCATCCCGAGGATTAGTATAGTCACATGATCAGTGTGTCCATTTTTATACAACTATTTTTTACTGGCAGAAGGCAAACAAAGATTAAAAATAAGAGTAATTTAGTTATGCTATTATTATATTTTATAAACATTTATAAATATATTTTTTTCCTTAGTTGGTTAATTATTAATCCATATCAATTTTTTCTTTATATTAATTCACCTACCCTAAATATTATATATATTTTTTCTTTAAAGTAAGGTGTATATTTATATTATATATATTTTGTGTGTGCATTATCTAATTTCTAATTGAGAAATTGGATATGTAGATGATCGAATATCATTATTCACATATGCATTTCAACTTTGATGGAGCATCTGGGGTAATAAAATATATACATTTTTTGTATGTGTATTTATCTAATTTATATAAAAAAAGGTAATGTAATTTATGATTACCTAGTGATGTAGATGCCTTGTCATTGGCTGTAACAATCATTGTTTGAGAAAATGTAAAGATAATTGGATAAAACTTTTATTGTTATATATATAAAGTTTTAAAGAAAGATTTATAAAAAAGAATTTTAACATATAAGAATTAATTTTGTTATCTAATGTATGAATGTTTGTAAGGTTTTAATGTTTAAATTCTGGAAGTAGCCATTTTGCTTTGCTTTCTGATGAAGAAAACCAGTCTGTTGGTTGAAATATTAAAGCATCTCTATAAAAAAGCACACACACACACACACACACACACATATATATATATATTCTCTATCCAGTTCTATTTGTGAATTTCATCAAGTTAATTGAGTATTGTAAGATTGCTAGTGAGTTTCATGAAATCTGAAGCTGTGATTTGGTGCTAACAGGATCTCTATAAAAGGGTATACATTCAACCTTAGGTAGCTTGTGTCATTGTTCTGTATCCTTAATAATATAACTATCTAGAACTAATAAATATTCTAGCCAACTTAGGTATGCTGTGTTATATTTATATAATAGTCAAATATGTTTAAAAATACATATATACAAGCAACAAAGATTACAAATTATAAAATTATTATACAAAAGCCTTTTTCGGCAAATTATGTTTATTTGCCCTTTTCAATATGTCTCTATGATTTAAAGCACATACAGCAACATCTATATCAATACCTGAGAGAAGACAGATAAACAAATGGATATCTGACATGATCTATTATGTGATTTTTTTTTCCTCAATTCTACTACAAAATTACTCTGTTATATATATTGAATGGATATATATCCATATATATTAATTAATTAACTATCCATTTTTTATCCATTAACCACTTATTATTTAACTTAATGGATGTTTTGTATATATTCATACAGTTGTTTTTATTATACATGATGTAGTTTGTTTCATATATTTTACGCCTATTAACATTTTTAATATAATCAAGAACACTTATATTATCAATACAATTTATTTTATGTCCGTTTTCCAAATAATGAACATATAACGCAGATCTTTCCTAGCAATAGCATCACTGTGTTCTTTAGCTCTTTCTCCCAATTGCTTTGATGTCTGGCCATAGTAAATCATATTACAAAAATTACATCTAATTTTATAAACCATTCCTCTCTTATATTTTATATCATCTTTCATCCTACAATTAGTTATCAATTTATCCAAATTTTTGCTATTAGCCCATCCCACATTAATGTTTTTATCTATATAATTTTTACTTTTTTTTATTTAATATATTATATACACTAGGCAAATATGAAATTTTTATCCACTTCTTTTGTTTATTAGTCCTACATCTATTATTATTCATGCTATTTACTCCATGTTGTGAAAATATATTGTCAATACTATGCGCTGCATATCCATATCCCATATATGTTTGTTTAAATTTATCCTTCTGTAACATAGCAATATTTCTATCTGTATTAAATCTATCGTTCTTAAATTTAAAATTCTTAATTACACTCATCTTTTGTATCCATGGTTGTTTTGAATCAATTGATATAATTTTCCTTAATTTATAATCCTTAATAAAATGCTTAATTAGAATATCATTATTTTGATTTAAAATAATTTCAATATCTAAATACCTTATTTCATTATCAATTTCTTTCATAGTAAACCTAATATTATCAACATTATTATTAAATTGTTTATATAATTTATATATTGCCCTCTTATTACCAATTATCAAACTATCATCTACATATCTAAAATAATGTAGTACTTCTTTTTTAAGTATACTGCCTTTTATAATATTGATTTCCATGTCATTAATGAACATAGATGCCATAAGCCCACTAATCGCGCATCCCATTACCCATCCCTTATTTATACTCCAATATTCATTATTATATTTAAAAGATAAACTATTATTTATTAGGTTCAATGCTTCATTTATAATACTGATTATGCTATTATCATTGATATATAGAGATAAAGCCTTTATGACGATACTAATGCTTTTGATTCTAGGGATACTAGGGTACATCGATTCTATGTCCATCACAAAGATACTGTGGTTTCTATTTATATTCATCATATTTAATTTATCAATAATAGCCTCTGTATTTTTTATACAATATTGTCCATAACCAATAATATCAGCTATCCATTTGTTTAAATATTTACAAAATTTATGTAAAATGATTATTATATTTATATAATAAGCAAGAAATATTACTATGTGGAATTAACATTATTACCAATAGTTTTTAAACTGAATATGTCTCTCATTTAATATGCTCATCATACTTTATGATTGGGTCAGTAGGTCATTACTTTGTTTACTTGGAATTGTTTACATTTGTGCCCAAGTATGCCTGATCATAGCATTTTAATTGGAAATCTGCTGCAGCTATTATACCATAAAGTCCTTTTACTTTTATGTATATAGAATTATTTTCAACCTTAAAAAATTATTTAAATTTGCATTAAAATAAATAGTTGTATTTACATATTTTTTTTAAGATAAATATAGGAATAACGACATCTAAAACAAGGGTAAATGTTTTATTTATATATTTTATAGATATGTAATAGAATAGAAAAAAAAAGGTGAAATTGGATTAATGATACCATGTGTTTACATTGAATTTTTTTAAAAAACAAAGCAATTTATTAATCTTTAACTGGCTTATAATTTATATCTGGGCTAGAAATGATATTATAATATTTAATCTAACAAATACTTAACAATACTTATTTAATTATTTGTCTAAGATGGGTGGCATCAAACTTGCATATGCTGAAGGTTTAATGCTTATAAATCAAATTGTAATATTTATGTAACGTTTTCATTAAAAGCTCGAGGCAAATAATTAATAAATAGCTCTTGTTCAGCTAACACTTTGTGATTTTATATATATTGTGTGAATATGTGTGCAATGGAAAAATTTGAGCAATTATTATTTTCTAAATATTTAAATAAGGTACTTATTTATATAGCGCTATGTTAATAAATTGTAATTATAAATTAGCGATCAGGCTAATGCACATACTCTTTCATTTCCAAACAAATGTTTAGGTTGAAAAGATAGATGGATTCATTCTATCTTTTTGTAAAGACTTTATCTTGTGTTTGAGAATGAGAGTATTCATTTATTTATAGTTTAAAATCTGTAAAGCACATGTGCATCAGCCTGATCATTAATTTACAATTAAATATTTAATTATTTGTCCTAGCATTTTTATGACAAAGCTCAGTAATCTTTACATGAAATAATAAAAAAAAAAACAGAATAGTGTTACTGATAGAGATAATAATATTTCATATAATATTAACAAATAATTAATACCCAAATACGTAGCGCTTTCGACCTCATCAATCTTCCACTGAGTATATTTTTCATCCACAATCTTTTGAGATATTAATGCATGAAACGCAGGAGAAAAAGTGTAAAATTAAAGAATCGTATGTAATCAAAAATATTCCTACGCTGTAAATTCTAAATTGACTAGTTTTCTTATTAGTTCATCATGGTCTAAATAATACCCATTTTGATGTTTATCGATTAGTTTTCTATATATTTTTCAGTCTATATTCTGTCCATCCCACTTCTGTATATTTAAATGGATATATTAAGGTCCTACATATTAGGGACCAGATTGACTTAATGTCAACATAGCTATAACTATAATATTGGCATCATCAAGGGCTTTGAGCATTTCATCATCAAATTATCAAAGATATGTATGGATGGCTAAGAATCAAGAGGACTAAAGATTGTCCATTAAAGTGTATAAATTTGCTATCTTAATATAAATCAAGCACTGATTATATATATATGTGGAAGATGATGATTCAGACCAAGTGATGAGTGTTGGTTCAGCATGAAATATGTATATTGGAGATCATTTATTTTTTTCACATGTACATCATGTGTATTCATTATAATGAATACAGTGGATAACTGTAGGGAGCTTGAAAGTCTGGGTTTAAATCCCCTTTACTTATATCCTAATTTGTATGTTAATACTATCAGCTATAAGTATTTGAAAGGTATAAATAAGGTTTGAATTTTTCTAAAAAGATTTAATATTTAACAATTTTAGATGATCGAACTATTGGCAAAGGTCTCTACAAGACACTGTTTCATCCTTATTTAACGGCTTAATAAAAAATAACTAGACCCCTATTTACTGATCAATATTAGAAAGTTAATCGAATTGATTATGGGCAAGAACATGCTACATTATACCACTAGAACATTCACTTAATTTATTAAATAAATACCTACAGAATATTAAATATAATCATATTAGATGACTTCAACGTATCCATTTGTCTTTTGACACTATAATTTTTCCTTTTCCAACTCTATACCATCTGTTCCAAGACCCAAAGCTTCTCACTAATAAATATCATAAGCTTGGAACTAGGCTGGAAATATTGGATTGGACAACACTGTATATGAAATTGTTAAGCACTATCATTTGCCCCGCACGGTTTGGCGCAGTTAGAGCATCGTCCCAGGATCGATTCTGGTTCTCGTAGGTGAACTTCTTATGAACTCTCAATAATAAAGCCACATATCTTTTTTTTTAACTCTGGCATCTATTAGTTACTAAAGTGGTGAAAGAAAATATATATATATATTCTTATGTTTGAGACAACTTCTTAATATATTGGTACGATACGCTTTTATAATTGCTACTTTTTAAAATATTTATTTTAAAGCGTTAGGTTTTACAGCTAAAGATTTTTATATCTATTTTCAGCTGAGTGAAATAACACGAAATAGATTGTTCATTTGATTGAAACTTATACTTAACTTGCCGCTTGCCTGCTCGAATGTAACATAATCTTCCCAGATACTGTAAGATAATTTTTTATTGCTTTCTATATAGATTTCTTTAATATACTTATTTGTATACAGATAAAAATACTGTCATCGTAAAGCTTTCGCCCACCCAACTCCACATCATTTTTTTATATTGTAGAACTGAAAACCGTTTATTTCGTTGATATTTTTTTATTAACTAAGATTTAGAATATAAAAATACGTTTACCGTGAGAGTTTATCTTCGTGCAGTAAATTATAGTTTGAAAGGCAAAATATCTTGAGGCTAAGATTCATAATGGACAGTAGTAGATTAGAGTGAACTATAAAAATAAAAATACTAAAAATTTACTGGATATGGGAATAAAACTTTTTTCATTCATGAGAATTAATATTTGTCATTATTCATAAGCTTAAGTTAAGAATAATTTTTACTGCTTCTAAAAAGCTTACATATATAACTTTTTTAAAAATTAAAATATATTTTCCATTAAGTGGATTAAAAATTAGAATATTTTATTTGACTATTTATGTCTTTTTCTTTAATATTTATTTATAATTGCTATCTTTTTTTTTTTCATATGTCAAACCATCGGCCGGGAAGCGAACCCGCGACAACTGTCTGCAAGGCACTGCTTGCAAGGCAGCCGCGCTGACCTCTCGGCTACCAACGCTTGACTAATAATTGCTATCTTTAGTTTGCAATTTGCTAGTTATTTATTTATTTGTTGCCATTCTGATTAGGTTACAATATATATTTTTTGAAATACAAATATAAAATAATTCATAAAATTGAAAGATTATGAAAATAGTATTGTCATTGTTATAATTTCACAGTTAAAACTTTATGCTCCTGATTACGTAAAGATAGTATAAAGTTAATATAACCAACATTCTATGGTTTATAGATAAAAACATAGGTTGTTTGGGTATTTAAATACAGCATTGTGACATTTACAAATCTAATCATCTTCAGTATAAAGATAAATAGGAAGGCATGATTATTATATGGAGAGGTAGGTTAAGACTATGTGATTATAACTACATACTATTTGCAAGAAATTTTAGACGAGTAAATTTTAAAATGAGAGCGTTTATTCTAACAGGTGAGATAAAATGATATTATTTAAGAATTTTATCAGAATTGTTCCAAGATTAATCACTTATATGAAAGTTAGTAAAAATTATATCAGTAAAGACAAAGGCTATGAATATGGGAGGTGACATACCGAGAAAGCGCTAAGCTAAATATTATTATTATTTATTAGTTCAATAACTTCACAAATTTGCGTTAAAGCGCAATATAATTATTAGAAGTCATGTTGCAATGAAGTTCATAAGTATAAATAGGGATTTATTTATCCATTACAGGAATGTACAATTTTGCAATTTTTAAAGCATTTACAAACATAGCAAAACTCTCCATGCAGTAGTGCCACCCTGTGCCAACCAGAGTAATCAATGAATGTCAGAAGGCTTGTGCATAAAATACCTATCTAATGCCTACTCATCCAATATCCCCAGACTAGTTTCTGGATTGTTGATGAGTAGGCATTAAATAGGGATTTTATGCACAAGCCTTCTGGCATTCATTGATTACTCTGGTTGGCACAGGGTGATACTACTGTATGGAGAGTTTTGCTTTGTTTATAAACAATTATGTGCTAGTATAAGAGATAGTGATCATGTGATGCTTAATGGTTTAGTTTACAAACATATTTGTGTGGAGTAAAGTTTTTTAAATATCCTTCCAGTTAAATTATCCTGATGAGGCTTTATAATTTTTACTATCACATTGCCTAATTTACCTTTAACATTGACCTTAATATGTGTTTTTGAAATTATGTTTGGAAAGAGTCATAAAACAAAAAGACATTTTGGATATAGTTTTTTATTCTTCAGCATTTTGGATATAGTTTAATTTGAATTGAACAAAAAAAAAAAAAACAATGGTCATAGCTTATTTGCAAAGATAAAATATTATAAATAAATATTTTAGATATATTTAAAACTTTCTCTCCACGTCATACTCTTGACACCTATAAATAAAAATACCTGAAAAAGTTAAATGATATCAAAGAGCTATTTATGTTGATCTAGTACTCTTTAGCTGTTCTGATCACAATCTATACATATATAATATTTAAATACAAGTATATTGTCTATACTGAACTTAATGAAATTAGAAGGGATTTGAAAATCCAGACTTTCAAGCTTCCTGTAGCTATTCACTCCATCCTATAAAACTATACCCATGACCACATATATGTGAACAAGGTAAATGATCTTCAATATTGGTATTTTGTGCTGAATCAGCACTCATCAGTTGTTCCAGATAATCTTCCATATACATATATAATCAGTGCACAGTTTATATTAAGATAGCAAATCATTAAACTTTAATTGACAGATATCAATCTTCTCTACTCTCCAATTCTTTAGCAATGTATACCATTAAAAGTCTGATAATGAATGCCCAAATCCCTTGTTGATGCCAATATTGTTGTCATACCCATGTTGACTTTAAATCATTCTGACCCCTCATGTATAGAACCTTAATATGTCAATTTAAATATACAGAAGAGGGATGGGCAGAATACAAGCTGAATATGTAATATTTAAATACAAGAATATTGTTTATACTGAACTTAATGTAATTAGAAGAGATTTGAACTCAGACATTCAAGCTTTCTACAACTGTCCACTACATCCTATACAACTGATACATATGACCACATACATGTGAATAAGATACATAATCTCCAATATATATATTTAATGTGGAAGCAGCACTCATCAGTTGGTCCAGATCATAATCTCCTGCACATACTTAGAATCAGTGCTCAGTTTATATTAAAAATGGAAGGCTTTAACCTTCTCCACCCTCCAACTCTTCAGCCATTTATATAATTGAAAATCGATGATTGAATGCTCAAACCCCCATCACTCTTCTGTATTTAAATGGACATATTAAGGTTCTATATATGAGGAGTCGGAGAGTCTTAAAGTCAACATAGATATGACAATAATATTGGCATCCACAAAGGCTATGAACAATCAATCATCAGATTTTCAATGATATGGATGGCTGAAGAGTTGGATGATGGAGAAGATTAAAGCATGTCCATTAAAGTTTGAAGATTTGTTATCTTAATATAAACTGAGCACTGATTATATATGTGTGTGTGTGAGAGAGAGATGATGATGATATGGTCCAACTGATGAGTGCTGGTTCAGCATGAAATATGTATATTGGAGATCACTTATCTTTTTCACATGTATTTGGTCATATGTATCAGTTGGGCAGGATGTAGTGGATAGCTGTAGGGAACTTGAAAGTCTGAGTTTAAATCCCTTTTAAATATACACATGTACAAGTAATTAATGAAACAAGCCACCTTCCTCTTCAGGATATGAATAAGTAATGCTTCTTTGACCAAGGATCAAGGATAGAATGGGTACAACTATTTTTAAGCTTTTGATATATATATGTGTTTTCTGGATTGAGCCAGAAAACCTTTGGGTGGGGAATGTTATTTTATATAAAAATGTTGTGGGAGTATTAAACAATATTAAATGTCTATCCCCAAAAAATTTTTTATAGGTGTAAAAAAATGGGTGACAATGGGCGAATAATCTGTAGTTAATAATTATTTTGATTAATGAGTTTTTGATATTTTTTTACCAAATAGGATATCATAGATGTAGTATCATTGTTGATGTAATCTGATTTCTTAAGAACCTCAAAAATCTCTCTGATTTTTTCTTGATGTAGCACATCATACCAGGATAGAATATTAATGTTAAAAAAAATCTACAATGTGACCAATATTCACAACATATGGTGAGTGATGTTTTTCCAAATTAGCATGTTCATCTTGATTCAGTAATTACTCATTTTTTATTTGCTATGATATTAGCAATTGTATGTGATGAGTCATAAAATAAAGATAAATTATTCTGGAATATATTTATCAGCTAAACTAGATATTTATTGACCAGCATATAAATAACACAATGAATTTTCTTTGAATTGGGTAAATTTGATGAAATCTCCAAAATTATCTGGATTTGAATCTTAGGTTATTGATGTGGCAAGTCAACATTCTAGTTGTTATAACATGAGGATTTTAAAATAATTTAAAAAAAGGAAGCTAATAAGTCATATTGTCCATTTTCTGTATTGATAAATGTTTATTTAGAGAGATCAATAAATGAGACTTGTTTTTGGTGATAGTGGTATTTTTACTTTTAAGGTAATCAATTGCTCAATTGGTTATGCAAGTTTGGAGCATCAAAAAGTCATAGATTAATTATCATTCATAAATTGTCATCTTCATTTTAACTCTGCCTAAATCCCACAAATCATAGCAAATACTAATAATGAATTTTGAAATGTAAAGATTTGAAATAAAAATTAATTCATCTGAGATTGAAGTGATGAATATAAAATAAAATAAAATATTAAGAATAATAGTTCTACAGAAATTTATTCAATAGTTTGATTCCTTATATTATATAAAATTAGTTAAAGGATAACAAAAAAGAAGAATATAAATTAAAATAAAACTAATAAAGGTTCCAAACCAATTAATAAATATTAGTTTACAAATTTTTAAAGGATGGATTAAGAAAAAAGCAAGTTTAGTTAAACAAACAACATTTTACCTGTCTTTTTTTTTGTATTTTTAATTAACTGTAAATGCCCTTTTAGTCAATTAGGTATAAAATTCAAACATATTTAAAAAAATACATACTATGATCTAGTGTATGTCTCTTGAAAACTTACTACACTGAACTGAATAGCAATTATGAAATATTGCATTGTTATATTTTACTCTCATCCATGACTAACATATGTACAAAATTTGAAGAAAATCTGTTTGATAGAAGTATATTTAAATCAATTATAAGATTTGATTCAAGCAAACAAACATAATTTTTAAGTTAAATAAAAAAACATTTAATAAAAAAAAACAATAAGAACAACAAATTAAAGTAAGACTAGTTAATGGATTAAAACAATTAATAAAGATTATAGTTAGTTTATAGATCTTTAAATATTGGTTTAGCAAAGATACTTATAAAGTAATATAAATGTGGTTTAATATGAAATAAATAATTGGACAATTAAGAACAAAAATAGTAGTTTTTCATAATAGGATGTGAATAAAGTTAAAGATATAAAGTCAAAAATAAATAATTTTTATAACGGATAAATGAAAAGAGATTATTTATTAATAAGAGAAAATGAAAAATTTTTAAGTTGTATGATGTGTCCTTCTATTTGAAAATTACCTGATTATTATAAATATATCAAATGTTATCAATTTGATTATTTTTGAGTTCAATATTATTCATTTCTTTCAATTATTATTATTATTATTATTATTATTATTATTATTATTATTATTATTATTATTATTATTATTATTATTATTATTATTATTATTATTATTATGATGATGATGATGATGATGATGATGATGATGATGATGTTTGTTTTTCATAAATATTATTTGTTTTCAAATAAGTAATTCTGTTTTTACCAGGAAAATATACAGAACTAAGTTTGTCTAATTATGATGTGGTTAACACTGGACCTTTATAAAAAGCTCACAAGATTATAGATGTATATTTGGATTTACAAAAAGCATTTAATTGTGTTCCTCATGATTTATTGTTAATTAAATTAAATTATTTGAGTATAAGAGATGTCATATTATTTTGAATATAAGGCACACTCAAATTTAAGACACAGTAAGATTTTAAGCTTAGAAAACTGAAAAAAAAGAGTCTATAAGTTAATAAAATTTTTGCTTCAAATTTAAGATCCACCCACAAATTTTCATGGCCCCAAAATATGAATAAAAAGTGCATCTTATATTCAAAGTAATACGGTAATATGCTTCAATGATATAAATGTTATTTGAGCAATAGAATCCAAATTGTTAAAATTAATAATGAAACAATCAGTTATGGATTTCCTCTGAGTTTAGTCCTTGGACTTTTGTTATTTATTATTTACATTAATAATGTGCTAAATCATTCTCTTCAATACAGTTGTTTTGTGGATGACACTGCCTTGATTAATTCAACAATTTCATATAATCTACTGGATAAACTTGTAAATGAGAATTTGACAAATTTAGCACAATGGATGAATAAGAATAGATTACTTTTAAATATTAATAAATGTAAATCTTTACTATATTCTTTAAAAAATGTTCCAGTAAAATACATTTTAATTAAAATATTTTATTTAGGTCAACCAACATATCAAAAAATTACTAGAATTGTAACAGTATATTATCTTGGTTTGGTTTTAGTTAAGCATCTATGATGAAATTAGCATACTCTTTTCCTTCAACCAAAATTAAGAAAATTGTTTTTTTTCTTTTATAAAATAAGACATTTTTTTTACATAAATCTATTCTAAACAGGCTTTAACCTGTGTTCAATGTACTTTAAAATTAGTAATAATCAAGCACATTTTGCTGATAGAGAGACTTTCAAAATCACAGCACAAGATAACGAATTTTTTTTTATATAAAGGTAAGAGCGGCCATCTTATTTTTGACTCAAATGTTTATTTATATAGGCGAATCTGAAGCATCTTGATTTGGAAGCATGAAGTTGTTGTTTTCTCCACTGTTTAAGTCTACTATTTCCTTTACAAATTAATAAGCTTCCAAATCAATATGCTTCAGATTCGCCTATACAAGTGGACATTTAGGTCAAAGATAAGATGGTCGCTCTTATCTTTATAAAAAAAAAATTCTCTATCTTGTGTCGTGGTTTCCAAACCACGACCCTCTGTCGGCAAAATGTGCTTGATTATTACGAATTTTAAAGCACATTGAACACAGGTTAAAGCCTGTATAAAGTATTTACATATGCTTTCTGTGCGCTCAATAAATTAATTACTACTCATAAATCTATTCTATTAAATGTAAATAAATAGATATATTTAGGCATGTTATGTTATAGAAATACATTATAAGACGATACTGCAACATACTTTTGAAATCTTTACAAAATCTTCCAAACTTTACATTAGTTTAAACCTCTTTACTTAATATTTTACAATGTTGTCTTTTAATTTCTTCGGCAGAAAACTTTTCTTTCTGAAATATTTTAACTTCACATCCAATTAAAGCTCTCCAATGTATTTTATTATTATAATAAAGAAAGATGCTAGTAAAATGACAATTTTTTATAATTTGTTATTTTTTCTATAAACATAGTTTTTCTTATTAGACAAAGATAACTCTCAAATAAAAAGTATTAAAAAAAAATCCATTTATAACTCCCCACAATTCAATACAAAAACAATTATTCTCAATATTAAAAATGGCCTCAGGTCCAAAAAATTAAGTAAAAATATCTCATTAACCCTTTTTTTTATTGAATAGAAATAAAAAATATTTTGGAATTGAAGTCATCGGTTATGTAAGAACTTTTTTTTAATGTTAAAGTTAATTAACATATGTGTTAAATTGTTATTAGTTATATGTGTATGTTTGCATGTAAGGTTTTTTAAATTATTTTCACGGGAGATCTATTTGTTTAATACCATATGGATTGTGGAAGAAAATTTTGTAAAAAATAATTGTCATTTTATTAGTATCCTTATTTCTATGTTTATTTTATTTTTACTATATTACTAATGTAGTAATAGTATTTGAAATACAGGCACTCTTCATATACCTGGAGCATAATTGTAAATATAGAGAATTTGAACTCAGACTTTCAAGCACCTTTCCATCATCAGATTTTCAGAGATGGAGATTGGAGTAGATTGAAGTCTGTCCATTAAAGTATGAAGATTTGCTATCTTAATATAAACTAAGCACTTATTATATGTGTGTGTGTGAGATGATAATCTGGACCAACTGATGAGTGCTGGTTCCGCATGAAATACATATATTGGTGATTATTGATTTTTTCTACATGTGTGTGATTATGTGCATCAGTATATGAGATAGTGTGGATAGTTGAAAGGTACTTGAAAGTCCGAGTTCAAATCCCTATATTTTAATATAACAATAGATAATATTATATATATTAATCCATAAATTTCCAATAACTAACTGATTTTCAAATGTAATTCATAACACAACGGATGCTTAATAAACTAATGAAATACCCACAATTAGTTGTCAAATCATCTATTGTCTACAGAGATTGCTGTGGCAATAGATTAAGGATATTCTATTAATTTTTAAGCTGTACATGTAATCTATGATTACTTCTCACATGTCAAATATATAGCAATAGGAAACATACTGTTGAGAGTCTCTTCAAATTGCCTGTATAAAAAGATGCAATGATACAAAAAATATTATTTTAAAACTTATTAAAAATTATTAGAGAGAATATTATATATATATATTTGAGTATTATTAAATTTAAAGTTCGAAGTGAAATTAAATGTAATTAATTTCTAAAGTTAATAATTATTTAAGCTTTTGCTGAAAGATGGTTGTCATAAAAAAATTATGAATTTATAAAGACATTTTTTGTAATTTATTTATGTGTCTGTTTGAATTTTATTAAATTTAAAATTTAAAGTTAAATGTAATGTAATGAATTCTAACGTTAATAATAGTATGTCTCAGTGAAAAATGATTAGCAATTGGTTCTTTGTCCAAGTGGCCTGAAGCACCATCTCTGAATCTATGCATGTGTTATATAACAACATCGTTTAGCTTTTTACTACTAAACTTTAAAGCATTAATGATCTGGATATGACTTATGATATGAAATGGCAGTGTGTTTTGTGCTTTAATCCTTAATTGGGCTAAACTGCTACTGCAATATTTGAAGTGATTTAAACTGTATGGCAGTCATGTAATGAATAGAAAGAACATTTTCCAGTTGTTTACAGGATTTTTTAATGGTGAGGAAAGCATTGAAGATATCTAAGAAAGTATGAAATACAATGCTACCATTTATGTTATAACTCATGATTCAGATATTCCAGTACTTTAAAATGCTTGTGATAAATAGCCAAACTGCTGTGTTGATGTAGAAATAACACTGCAAGTAATTTGAATAATGAAACAGTAACCTATAAAGATAGCTGTACAATTTACACACACAAACACACACACACACATATATATATATATATATTAAACTGGGTCAGAGAAAATCGCTCTGATTATATTCTTTAAATCTCAGTTTCAACTCAGGCTGCACTTTTCACTATGGCAACAGACTGGCCCTTCAAGCAGAGAAGTAGAATACCACAGATAGATGAAGCATCAACAGTACCTATTACCAGACTGAGGCTACACAAAGTATAACCTAGAATCACATTTTCAGGCTATAGTACTTCTCAACTGCTAGATTTGAACCCCTGCCATTTAAAACACTTTATTTGTTTTGGGGGATCAATCTCAGGCAACAGATAACCACAGGTTATATAGTCAGCATGCTCCAGCCAACAGGTATACAATCCACCACTTGACCTATCCCAAGCTAGTTCCTTTTCTCAATTGTGACAGGGGAATATTTGGCACATTGGCCAACACTTATAGTTATTTATAAATTAACCTACTAGTGATGCAATTTTAAGAGAGAGAATCAATCAGACAATGATTAAACAAATAAATATTTATTTTTAAACACACATATAATTATAAAAATATAATAAAAATTTACATAGGCAATATTAAAGATTATGTTGGCTGTAACTATGAGAGTTCATTAAAGTTCCTTTCATTCACCTATATGTGTAGATATTTATAATGTGAGAAAAAGAATTATATTTACCTAGGATTTAGAATAACACTTACACTTTCATGGATTCAGTTCCTTGCTTGTTTCTTTTCTTGTTGACTATGAACTGTTCAGTCTTTGATTTCCATCAATGGTTTCTGGCTTCTTTTCAATTCTTCAAGTTTACAATGAGAAAGAGAGAGATTATGGGCAGTTCACAGGTCATGAGACAAGCATTGGTTCCAGGTAGAGAACATCTGATAGTACTGAGGACTCAGGATCAAAAGCTAGATGAACACTTCTAATATTCTTTAGCACCACATGTTGCTAGATCAGCCTTCAGTGAAGATAGGTTGATGAACATGCATACTGGAAATGTGGATAGTTTTTCTGGCCATCTTCTTTAATTTTTTTAATAGTAATATAGCAGTGTTGAATAATAATTTGACTGTGTCTGAATAATAATCTGGTTGGGAATTATATATAAACTTCTTGTCTCTTTTGTCTTTTATATTTCTCCTTCTCATTGTTTTCTCTTTATCGTCCTCAAATCAAATTTAATTAATTGTATATTTCCTATCTTAATCCTCCTTCCAGATTCATCTACTGTTTCATTTGGATTAATTTTTGCATTCTTTAGTTATCTAATTTCATTTTGACATTAATCTACCTTTCTTGAGAAAATAGTGTGAGTTTTTCTTTTTTCTTTAATTAGTTCAGCTGAGGGTTATCTTTTCTTTTATCAGTCAAGTAATCTTTAATGAATTGCAATTTTAAAAGTTTTCATTTTTAGTCTGATTTCATTTTTACATTTATTCATTATTTTCTTTTTTTTATCCATACATTTTTTTTAATTTATAAAAAAGGGAGAACTAGATTTAACTTTTATTTAGAATTATCCCCACCCCCTCACTCTTTAGTACTAAAAACTTTCTTTTATTATTTTTAAAAAAAGGGTGACACAATACTTTGTTTTTGCAAATTTACATTTAAAAAAAAAAAAACTCCTTAAAAAACATATTTTTCTTTCTATTTTATTATTTTCACTTTTTTTTTTTAAAAAAAAAATCAATTTGATCATTTATTTTTAAAATGATTATATATGTAATATGGAATATATGATTTTTTTTAACATATACAGTGGTACAATATATATTGTATCAATATTGAAATTGGCACATAATAATTTTGTTTAAAAAATTATTAGAAATAAAAATCCTTCAGGAAAAGAGAAATAATGGGTAAAAGTTTAAAAGTTTTATTGCAGTTTGTTTTCATGAAAATAAAATAATTAAAAGTTTAAGAATTCTTGAAATAAAACTTACAATTAATTAATTAAAAGGGGGTGTAAGAATAAGAAGTGTCCCTCCACGCAACAATATCTAGAACACAGGCAAAATACACTAAAGCTGATTGAATCTGGATACTGGGATCCAGAATCCGACCAACATTCAATCCTTTCACCTCTGCTGAATGATCTAATACCCTATGGAGGACATTTCTCAATGTACACAGACACCCAATTTACCCTCCATCTGGCCATCACCTCCGGTAAAACAAGAGACTCATAATTTAACTAATTTATCACTGATTTGGTCAGACATATACACATATGGCTAAGTAATTAATTATAGACCTTAACAGACTGATCTACATATATATGAAATGGTGTATGTGTAATTAAATATAGAGATGAATAAAATGAACTCACGGACAATAAAAATATACAAACGAATTATAATTTTAAATATTATTAATTTAATAAAACAACAATAAATAATAAATCAAAACATACAAAATTATGTGATGGAAACATGAGATATAATGCTCACAGGCATTAGATAACTAATGAGATTAATGTTAAATATCTCATTATAAGCATTTAATAAAGTGTATTGCGGTATTGGCGTTCATGTCTATATTAATTAATATGCCAAAATTCTAGTTCTTTTGTCGTCTGCTAGATCATAGGAAACTTTACAGCCAAAGTTATATAACTAACTATAATAGCGCTCCTATGGCATCTATCTATAATAAAGTTAAGTCGAGCACATAATTAGGCTCAGAGATACACAGGTTAGCATGTTAACCTAGATTAGGATATACTCTAATGCTAGATAAGCATTTAATATAAAAGGAGGGAAAACTGGTTTATGATAGGTTTACCTATATCCTCTATGGCACATATTAAAATATCAATTAAGCAAAGGGTGCAAATGGGTCATTATTCATGGGCTTCAGTCTCCAAAGACTCAGTTTGCCCTAAAACCGCTCAACTTGCTACGAATAAGGAACATGAGTAGTTCAGGGAGTCAGATAAGCATTATGAATCATCTAGGTCCTTGTGCCCTAGTTCTAAAAGTGTGCTTGAACCTAAACTAAGGTGGATGAGTGTGGCCTCCAGCAGCACATCATTAAGAATCATGCAGCAAGCAGATAAGTGTACATTACGTACTTTGTAAGGACACATCTGCAACTTATACATATATATAATGCAAACGCATAAAATTATATTACCGTGCCTTAAAATTAGATAGCGTCTATTTGCATATCTATACAATCCAGTTCTCAAATTTAGTATTTTAAATATACTATTTAGAGACTAAATTAATTAGTAACCTAGTTTAATATTATCACCTGCATCTCAACATATATAATTCTAAGGAGGGTAAAGCATATTTGCAGGGCAATTATGACTAAAACATTAAAATATGCTTTGAGAATATCGATGTGGCTAGTTCTGATGATATACGAGTTATATATATAAATAGTTATAATTCATAACTAGAATTAAGCAAACTATATAAAATAACTAGATAACTGATTATTGTAATATTAATACCCAAAAATTAATCAGTAAAATTAATAATATGATCTCGAAACAGCGAGTGAGAATGAAGAATAATAATTTAATTATTTAATATTTATTATAGCAAATATTTGAAATTATCTTCACAAATCGATAAGCTAAAATTATATTTATAAATACTTGCGGTTTCGAGTCATTTGGCACATTAAATACACCTAATATTAGAATGATAAAATCATAGAATAAATCGAATAGATTTAGAAATAGGCAAAAAAAGACTGCAGGAAATTATACATTTAAAATAGATTATTAGAGTTTTACATTTTAAAAGAGAATTCAAGTTTTACAATCAGGCAAAATTTAGCATTTTACAATCAGGCAAGATTTAGCATTTAACAATCTTCTTTGTAGATTTTAGTAAAGGTATTTGGGAAAGGCAGATTTAATAAATAGCTAGCTTTTAAAAGAAAGAAAGTCACAGTTTATAAACAGCTCTGAGAGAAAATTTACCATTTAGTTGTTTCCATTGCAGTTAGTTTTGAAGCACTTGGGAGGATATTAAGATGACACTTTTGATGATGATTTAAAGTTAATAGAGATTTACCACAGGCTGCTTTTCTGGTTCTGGCATTAGGTTTCATTGGACCAAAAGTTCTTCTCCATCCATGGTCAAGGAGAGGGGTGATTTACTGCCATCCTACTTGATCATTTTGAAGGTAAAACCAGCCATAGATTTGGCTTATAGTTCACTTAATATATATATAATCTATATATTGGTAACAAAACTTTTAGTATTTATACTTTTTAAACTCTGTCCACCTGTTAATTTTTACAAGCTTGAATGTAGCCAAAAAGTCCATTTATTTATTTTAGCAAAACATATTTAATAGTTACAAGCATTAGAAAAACTCATTTATTTATTTTAGAAAAACAATTTTAGTTATAACAAGTAATTTAAATTTTGTTTTCCTGCCTATTTTGTTATTAATATTTTATATTTACAAATAAAGTTCACACTATTTTAGGACCGATGGGTGACCTACTTTAAAATCTGTTTATAAGATCAAATGTTATTTTGACACAATTACCTTCATAATTAGTAGAAGACTAATTTTATAACCATACATGTAGAATAACAGGAAATATACGTATGTGATTTCAATAATAAAGCAATAAAGTTGCTAAATAATTTAACTAAAATATTTCTTAAACTAGAAATATTTATAAAATGTATTTCTTAAACTATAAATATTTATAAATTGAATATGCATACCTGTAAAATATACCAATAACATAACAATAATTTAAACTAAAATATTTCTTAAATTAGTAATATTTATAAAATGGATACATATCTGTAATCTATACATATACTATTAAACTACAGACATACCACTCATATATATATATATCACTCTCTATATATAATAATTTAATGTTATTTGAATGGATACTCTGAGAGGGTTTAAACTTGGCATATGGGTAGATGTGTGGATAAAATAAGTGAAACAGCCAGATGTATGAAACTGACCATTTCAGGGGGAGGGGGAGTTTTCCTGTAGAAAAAACAAAGTTTCATAAAAGAAGTTAAAGAGTTTTTATTATTATAAATAATTAAAAGCCTAAAATATAAATCTCTTTTCATTCAAGTTTATTAGGATAAATTATATATGTGCATGCGAATGTAATAAGTATATGCGTATTAAATGTTAAAAGTAAATGTTGAAATGAACTAAATGAAAATCATATTGAAAAACACATGAAAATAAATATTAAAATGAAATATATTTAAAAACACAGTGATGGCTACTAATTAAAATTATAAAAACAACACATTTGTGATGGCTGCTAATTGAAATACCCAACAACAAGATTAAAAAGGATTAGCTACTAAAAGAATTTTGACAACACATATTGCCGGTGGACAATAAAACAAAAACATTTCGCATATATAAATAGCCAGATTTTTATCGAACGTTCAGTTTTTAGTCTAGTCTAGTCCAGAGATAACAGTGTAGTTTATATCATGTATCCAGAAACAGAAATGCAGTGCTGAGCAGCTTTTGGGAACATATGATCTTACTTTAGCCCTAGTCCAGTGAAACAGTGAAACCTACCCATGAAGTAATGTCTGCTTAACAGCTCAGAAATCCTCCGTCAATGTTCAAAGGTCTCCAGAAATAATACCGATGAATAAGAAAGAAACCTCCTCAAAAAACTTCAAATCTAACCAGTTAGATATACTTCATTAGAAGCAACTAACAACAAGCAATATCCATGTTCCAAAAATCCTAGGTAAAACATTTTCTTATTCTCATTAATATATAGTAGCCATCGCATTAACATAAAGCCTCCAGAGACAAGTAATTTGAACTCTATAAGCATGCATAAAATGAACTATTGATGTCATGTTTGTGAATGCTATATGATTTATAAACGTCAAATATTATTTATGCTTTTTCATAAGATATATTATAGTGTGTGAATCAAATATATGCGTGATTAAAAATACCAATATTATGTTAATAAAAATCTATAAAAGTATTTATATTTAGTATAATTAATGTTAATAAATTGTCTTTAAATTTAAGCCTTATTTTGTCATCAATTCTTTTTTACCAATTCTTTTACCAATCTTTTATCCATTCTATCACCACTAATTAAACTATATTTTATTATTGATTAAAATTAGACTGGGCTAGTTTTAGGGATTGTTTCGAGCACTGGATTATGAGCCTACTATCCAAATACATTAGTCATTGACTAGCTGGTGCCCGGGGTTTACTCCGAAACAAATAAAGTGTTTGGATAGTAGGGGTTTGAATCTAGCAGCCAAGGTGGGCCACTATCTGATCATGGGTATTGTTGATAGTTAAAGCTATCAATAATATTTCCCATTTTGCTCGAACATGCTGGATCGTTCACATAATATTTATAATTAAATAAGATTATAAATGTATTATGAAGAAGTTTGAAACCAGCTAAAACATTTAAAGTGTAAGTAGACATTCTGCGGATTGATATGGTACAATATATATATATATATATATATATATATATATATATATATATATATATATATATATATATATATATATATAACACCACAACAGAGAACAAACTAAATTAAATAATCTGAATATACTTTCAACATGTAAGCATAATCATGGTTGTCAATATGTTTGACATTTATCATAAAGGACTTAAAAGACCTATTTTTTGTTAATTTGAATGCTATTTGCCATTTTGTTTATTACATATTTCTTTTTGTGCAATAAATCAAGCCTTTTTGATTTTTCATTTTCTGTGATTTTTCTTCACACATTATCTCAACAATACCAAAGTTAAGCTCATATGTATATTTCTTTTCAGGTTATAAAAGACTGAAACATTTGTTATATTAGTCTTAGCCATCTTGTACATTAAAGAATTCTGTGTTATCCTTGTCCTTAAATTGGCTTTTATTTCACCATAGTATGTGTAGGGATAATCTGCTTGGCTGAATTCTACTGTAAACACAATTTTAGATCAGTCTAATTTATATATTTTATCTTTAATATTATTTATTAATCTATTTAAATTAATGGGTCTTCTAAATCCAATATTGAATATATCTTCACAGATTCCTCCAATTTTATTTCCAACATGTACTATGCATGGTAATGCTATCCATTTTTTATTGTGGCTAATGTTTTAATTTCTGACCATAATATTTCTTTTAAAACACTCCATATATTTGTGTACATCAATTGTTTTATAACCTGATCTAATAGTTGATTGTCAGCATTTTATGTATATATATATACCTCATTGTGGATGCATCAGTCTGACAGTTTACTTTGATGTTTGACTTGGAGCAGTTATTCTAGGTGAAGTGCTTTCTAATTAAGTTGATTTAAATGGATTACTCCACATATTCAAGATTTACATATATATATATATATATGTGTGTGTGTATAGCTAACTCAAGATGATTTAACTTTTCATTTCATTAAAAGAACCACTTATAATACTTATAATGATAAGAAAAGGCAGCGATAGTAATGAAAATAAATATTTTAATGACTTTCTAAATATAGATAAGTGAAATGTGGGAACATTCTTTAATGTAGATTCTCCAATACTTGAATATAGAAAAACTCCAGCACCTATAAATCTTGTTTACATTTAAAACCGATATACTCATTCTTAGTGAATATTATTTTGAAAAAAAAAAGAAAGTTTATTTTAAAAATGAGTAACTATAATATTTTTTGAAAGAGTGATTTTTGCATAAAAGATGAATTACGATAATGAATTGGGTGTGAAAATCAATTTTGTAATTTCTATTTTCAGTACTTGTATATGTAATAATGGCAGATTCATATCTGTTAAAACTGTTTTCACAGTTGTAACTCTGAATTAGAAACAAACTCAATTTTTAATTGTTTTTGTTCTGCCATCTAGTGTGATATTGAATAATAGATATTTACTACATAGAAGGGATTTTTAAATCTCTATATGATGGTGGCTTATCGATGAAGATCTTAAGCCAGAATGTAAATTGTAGATAAAGATAGGATACTATTAGATAAAAATACAATAAGTACTACCACCAGACATCTATGAATAACTAAAGTTTAAAATAGATGGCTGAATTGATATTATAAATAGTTTGTTCTAAAAAGCAGTGTAGAAGATTGAGTAAAGTGTTATTTATTTTATTTGTGACTATTGCAGCAGTTTTTATATTCAACAAAGTTGAAGTTTGTTAAATAATATTATTACATCAATATCAATAAGAAAATTTGTTCTTTTTAAAAATTTTAATGCTTGTGTTGATAGAAATGTTGTCTATAGCAGTACATCACTGAAAAACAATAATATATTTCCTGACTTCCAATGACTAACAATATATTTCCAAAATTATATATAATATACACTAGGTTACAATATATATATATATATATATATATATATATATATTGTAACCTAGTGTTATTGACACTTGGTTTATTTAGCATTATTTCCACAGGAAAACAATGCAATTTTTTTTTTAGAAAATAAAAAGATAAAATAATAATAATATTAAGTGATTAATAAAGTATGCTATTTACTCACTGTAATGTATTTTAAGCAAATAACTAAAAAATTTGGTAATCCAATGTCATTTTGAAGGAGAGCATGAATAATTTAATTAAAATATTAACAATAAGAGCAATTTAATATAGTATAAAAGCACATATCATAAACAGTAATTGATTTTGGATGGGTAGAGGGGGAGAGTAGATGAGTATCTTATCATAAAGCACAATAACTTCTGGTAATTTTTAAATTAATTTAGATAATAATGTATACAGAAATATACAACACTAATAAGCATTGTTAGTTAAAGATATTTATTATTTTTCATTATTTGTCAAATTACTTTGTAATTTGTTTAAATCATATGGAAAAAATATATGACTGTAATAAGTTTTTTTTTTCCTTTCTTTTGTTTATGTTATAATTAAATGATTATTTTTCTGTAAGAGGTCGCTAAAAGAAGACCGCCAAAATTTGAAGAAAGTTTAGTCTGACATTAGTTTTACAAGGAGGAAGCAGTACTGAAATTCGGTAACAAATTTTTTATTATTTTTTTATTGCAGAAATAAATATAAGTCAAGTAAATTTTTAATAATATCATGCGTTGCTAATCCTATTTGATAAGATATTCTGTTTTCTGTTGCCATCTACCTATTGAAAGCTTTTTATACGCAAAAATGTACTGTCTTATGCTGGAGTTCAAAATGACCGTATTGACTACAGCAATCACGGAAAGTGTCATTATGTTTAAAATAAGTAATATAAGTAATTTCCATGAAATAATCAATGATTTGTTAACTTTACCTTATTTAATTATCTTTTCGTGGTATAAAAGAAAAATTATAATTAAAAAGACATATTATAAAAGCCAAGGAAAGTTAACTAGAAAATTTCGCGCTCTTTCTAAAAGAAATTGTCTGCTTTTGAAAATAATGTAAGTTCCCCACGTTAAAATATGTTTTATTCACTGAAAATTATCTAGAAATAATATTAATGATCAATGATATTTACTTATGCACCTGTATATTTTTTTAAAAAGAAAATATAAATTTTCTCAAGGCAAATATCGGAAAATTTGTATGTGTGCATTTTACGGAGAATTCCTTATTAAAGACAAATTACAATTCCTAGAGTAGGAATAAAAACTACAAACATTAGTGACTTAATTATAACCATAATATAATATGTTATATTATACATCAACTGGAGTCGTTAAAACTTTATATCCACGTAAGTCAGCTGCAGTCGTTATAATAATAGTATTTTGGAAAATTCGCGCATTATTTTATTCCTAAGCCAGCTAGCTAAAAATGATACGTATCGCCAATAGTAAAAAGAAAAGAATTGTATATGTGATCGTTTATCGTCAAATATTCGTCATGTTAAAATATGTATTGTTTTCTTGGATCCCAAAAATTATATCAGTTAATTCAAGGAAGAGTTAACATCCAACGCTGCTATGTTTTCTTTGCCTAATTTATTAATTGCACCAGAATGGAGGCAACTTTTATATAAATGAAAGAATAAAATGTGTTTCTTATTTTAAATTTTGCTTCGTGAACTATGAATGGATCAAGTTCTTCATCTGGATAAATTGCCCAACGGAAAAACATTTTTCTAGTGAGATAATAAGCACTTGTTAAGTAATGATTTTTTTTTACTAATTTGTAAAATTATGTGTATTTTTTTTATATCAACAGGTGAAAGGCTGTATAGTCAAGTAATATTTAAATGACCTTGTAATCATAAAGGTATGTTTTCCTGTAATTATTCTAGGTTAAATTTATATTTGAAATGAAAAAAAATTTTTTTTTATAAAATGTGTTTACTTATGATATGCAATTATGGGTATAGATTTATATGTTAGATGCGTAAAAGTAGAAAATTTTAGATACTTAATAGGTAAAATATCTAGTTAAAATTATCAGAAGTAATTAAAGAGAAGTGCTATATAGGATATTACTTATTTAAAGTTTGAAACAAATTTATACTATGTTAATTGCGGAACTTATTCCCAATTATTCTTTATTAACGCATTCACTTAATTTAGTTCAAGATACTATACTACCAATTACTTGTTGAATGTTTCTTTGGCAAAGGTGAAAATTATTATGGTTTATTCTGTGTTATCCATTGATTTCAGACGTTGATCTAAGTATACCCCGGAACATAAATTTAGTGTAATTAGTGTATTTGCTTGTCTTGCCCCGATATAGCATTGGTATATGCTTAAGATTCGCATAAGTAATAATTGTAATGTCTTTATTTTGTGGGATGGAAAATGATCTCCCCAAAAGCTTTATTTTCCATGAGGGGAATAGATAAATCTAGAATTCGGGTATGTTTATAACCCAAGTGATCGCTTCTCAGAGTTAGGACGATCAGTAATTTATATCGTATTTAGTGTATTTCATTCGTTAAAATCCCAGGAGAGGATTATATTTGGTGTGTGTTCCTATTATGCCCAAGTAAGAGGCAAGGACCCACCAAACTATTTTAATGTAGTAGTTAAATCTACAGACCTTCGGTGTTATTCCATATTCCTCATGAGAAAATAGAGATAATTCCACCACGGAAGGTGTTGAATATTGTGTTTTGTTTAGAAAGTTATGGCAAGATAACGGGTATATTGGAGGTTAATTCCTCAAGATCCATTTAGTAAAAAATAGCGTGCTAGTATATATGATCAATGTCTGGATTGTGCGGCGGAATAATGCTGGTAATCCACACGTAAGTCAATGGAGAGAGTAAGTTTAAAATTGCGTGATTTAGAAATTTTTATTTGCCAATGGAGGGTTCAAATACTAGGTTTAATTCGGGTTAATGATTAAGTAGCACTCACAATATAACTTATACTGAGGAATACAATGTGTATAACAACTTCAGTTGTTATTAAGGTAAATATTAAAATAATAAATGTAACTTCTGATAAATAACCCATAAATTATAATAAGTTATCTAAATAAAAACTATCATTTAATTAAAGATATGATAATAAAAATCGTTTGTACGCATTGCCTAGAATCAGATTATTTTTATTTTAAAACAAATAGTTAGTTAATAAAGTTAAGCAGCCGTTCATATAAGATACACTAAACGGATGAGTTGATGTATCGATAATAATATTTATTTTGTTATATTCAATTTGCATAAATGTAAAAAGAAGATGAAGAAGTAGTTCGAATCCAAGTCTAAAAGTATAGACGAATTAATGTTAGTTATATTTGGTTTTATCCATATGGGATCGAATAAATTGTATATGTTTGTTTATTATGTTAATCATAAAGGATAGTTTTGTTAAACTGTAATAATAAATTATAATCTTGTTAAAATTTAATAATAAATTATAGTCTTGTTACAAATTGTTTTGAGTCATTTTTCTTGTGTGCTAAATAAAAGTGTATTTGCATAATACTTGCAATACTTTTCTTGAGTCCGAAATCATTTATGAACTCTTAAATTTCAATGCACCAGATAGACAATTGTAAGCAGATCAGAATATTTCATTATATTTTAATTTAATAAGAATTATTTATGGAATTGAAAACTTCAGACCAAAACATTTTATTTTATATGTGTGTAAAATCACTTTATTCCCAAACTAGTGGGTTTTGGTTGCACATTATTTCGTACACATTTAAGTGAAGTGTCTAAGTAATAAATCTTAGTTAAATTATTGTGTTGTCATGGATAATGGAAGGACACAAAAGCACCCTTGTCTTTTCATCATTCCGACTGAGATTCTGGATAAAAAGGGCTGTATTATTCAAAATTATGCGTTGTTATTGAATATGGTTATCATCTCGTTAAATATTATAATAGTTGATGTGTGGATGAAGACACCTGGAATTTAATAAGGTAAATGTTTCCTATAGCCGACCAGAATGTCAGTCATATGCGACAACACAATACTGCCGAGCATTTTCTTTAAAAATAACAGAGAACCCTGAGATTAGTGTCATTATTATAAGTGCTCTTAAATTAAGAATTGATTCATTATGATCAATATTACAAGCGTGGCATGGCTTAAGAGATTGAAACTTCTGATTGTATAATAATAAAATATTGAGATCATATTGGCAAATTAATGAATGTTTTATTTTAGTCAGTAATATTAACAATGACATGAAATCATCATCATCATTGTCGAACAGTGCAAGTACTTACAGCTCAGAGAATGTGTTTTGGATAGAGAAAGAATGTTAGTTATTCTAAATTTTCCTTTTAAATTTATTTTATTAATGATAATTTTTTTTAATTCTATCTCTGTCTGAACTGCATATCGCTGTAGCTGAATTATTATAACTAACCAAACGTCGAGCTATATTAGATAAAAATATAGGGTTTGCTACCCGTCCTAGACGGAAGCGTCCGAATTCTCTTTAATAGAATTAGGCTTCCGGAATTGATTTAATAGAAATGAAGCGTTTAGGGCTTATTGAATTCGCTCATTTATTGTAATAGAAGTCGTCCTCATAATTAGGTTAGAATATATATATATGTAGCCTTTTGATTTATTACCATCTATAAACCAAATATAATAAATTTAAGTAATTGTGGAAAAAAAATATTTTTTTTTTTATGTAAGAAAAAGTTAAAGGTTTTTATTTGAGAAAGTAATGGCTATATAGCTCAAAAGCAACATATATAGAGACAGTTTGTGTTTGTATGGAATGTCTATTACTAAAGAGTTGATGAGAATTAAGATTGAATCGATTGTCAGTAGCTTTAGTTAACAGTTTCTTTCTAGAGAATAAGTTTAAAGTTATAGGAGATTATGGTGAATATTTATGTTTATGATTATCAGAAATTATAATTGATTTTATGCTTGTAATTATAAGAAGTTATTATGGATATTTGTGTTCATATAATCTGAATAATCAGTTTTCTATTTGATGATCTGCACATGTGTGTGTGATACAGATATATGGGTTTGATTTTTTTTCCTTTCCTTTATAGAAACTGACATAATTTTTTTTAAATTATTAAAAATGTAAATCTAAATAAGTAATTATTTAGATTATTATTAAAAATGTAAATCTAAATAAGAAATTATTTAGATTAGATGAATGTAGCCTTTGTTTGACCAAAAAGTGTTAGCAAGCTTATGTTTTCAATTATATCTTCTTTAACTAATTTTCCATAAATTAATCGACAATGTGTTAATTAAAGAGATCTGGTTGCAGATCAGACAAAGTTGTTAATAGTAACACTTAAGAGTCATTGTTCATTCTGAGTGGGGATTTTTTTGATTAGACTTGAGAAAGAACCACTGGGAGGGGGGGGGGGAGATTTAATATGTGCTTTCTTTTTCCTTCACTCTATAAAAAGTGACTGGAGAAAGTGAAAAAAAAACTTTTGATGATTGAGAACTGGGCTAACTAACTAAAAATTAATTATCTAAAGGTATTTTTTTCCAGGTTTTTTTAAATTTTCTTTCTCAGAATTTGATAATGAAGTTAAGTTGTATAGTAGACCAAAATATGAATTTCTAATTCATCCATGAATGGTGCATATCTCTTTTTCCCAAATCAATTATGAAGAAGTCAACTTTTGATAAGATATTTTCTGCTGAATGTCACAATTTGTCCAGTCTGCTTATAAAATTTCCTGCAAGGAGAGAATTGTCAAATTTTTTTTATCAAATTAAAAGACCACTTCAGATTATAATAATTATTTGGCTGTTTAAAATTCGTTTGAAACAACTGCAGCAATCTTCTGTATAATGTTTTAAAAAGTTAATTCATGTTAGTAATCAGAAACTGCCTGTTGTATAATTTGAACCTTTAAATGGAAAAGAAAAGGAAGGGAAAACAAAGTGAATTCAAATCCAGGAAAACTCATCAAATGGAAGGTAACCAATAGAAATTTTTTTAAAAATTTATTAACTATCCTGTAGCTACATTTTGATTTAAAATAACTATCTACATTTTGATTTAAAATAACTTTCTACATTTTTTTATCTACCTTGATTCAAATGACTGTCTGTGCATCTTATACACATTTAATTAAATAACTGTCTGATGTGCAAGTATATAGCTATCTCAAGTGAAATGAACTGAATGTATTAATTGATTGGTGGACAGTGGAAGGAAAAGACATTTAAAGAGACTATCTGTAATGTTGATATTTATTCTTTATTTTATTTCATTTATATAATATGTCATTTGTTTTTTTTTTTATTATTATATTTCATTTTGTTTATATGCTATGTCACACTCTAATCACTAGATTATTTAATTTAATATTTTGTTTATGTTTAAAATGTTTGAAGGAAAGAAAAGAAAATGATTTTGATACCATTTAAGTATAGATGCTCACGTAAATTTAGACTTAAAGTAAAGAGAGAAATGATATAAATATTTATTAGTCTTAACAAAATTTTAATTTGTGCTTAATAGTAAATATGAAGAGTGAGGGGATGGTCGTATAAAACCCATTATTATGCTGTGAGTGTTGATCTGTTATTAATATAAATATTAGGTATGTTATTGGCTTGACTGGTTAAAATTGAAATAATTCATATATGTATTGATTTGGAATCTGGTTAGTCTTTGTCATTTATCTAGGCTGGAATCAATGTATGTGTGGGCATATTTAAAGCTATAAATGCTTGTCATTACTAATGTAAAGTAATTCTACCACCCTACAGATGGGAAATGGCTGTCTCATGATTTATTTACCACGGCAGTGGAGATGACTAAGTTTCACTCCATTTATTTTATTAAGATAGGGAATTATTAATAAAGTTACTGTTTATTTGTAGAAAATATTTTGCATGCCAATATAGAGAGTAGGTGTCTAGGCAGAAGCTCTTTACACGATTCTGGATCTTAGGAAAGATCTCTCTCTGGCTCAAGCAAATAGTTTAAGTTTGAAGTTGATACTGTTGTTGTTGTTTTTTAATTTCCCTTACCAAGATGTGCGCATTATAAATACTGCATGGTGATGTGGGATATGAAGAGAGTTTTTCTTATGTGGGACAGAATACCTGAAAGGATAAGGATTCAGTCAGATGTATATGTATAATGAAGAATGACAAAGATTTTAATTAATAAACTAGCCGATCTGTGTTGATTTTTTTTTTTTTGAATGATGGTAAATTGAGGTCGTCAAGCTGAGCGGACATACTGACCTATTAAGATATACAGTCAAAATATAAAGATCTGACAAGCATGAATGTAAAAGTGTGGGTTTTGAATTTAAACCCGTTTGCAAAATTAATAGGGTAATTTTATGACATGTAATCCTTCTTCATTGGAAGTGTGAAAATTATTGCTTGATAAAATGGTTTAGAAATGTAAGAGTATTTCACATTGTTAGTTAAAATAATTGAAGCGAATTGTTTTGGAATAGTCCAATGGACAATGTTTACAATACAAAGAGGGGAGGTAGAAATTTATAGGTTTTCTGCTTTTTCAAGATAAGTTTTATGGAATTCTGTTTTCAGCGTTTGTATTTATTATTATTATTAATTATTTATTTAATAAATGAATGGGTCGAAACAAGAAGTGAGTCATCTAAGAAATTGGTTAACTCAAACATGTATTTGAATAATAGTCCTGAATGGATCAGAAGCATATATTTGTGTAACAATATTATAATTTAGTGTGTTTTTATTTTAATCTTTATCATTATTATTCCATGTAATAAAGTTTTATTATTGTTATAAGATTACATTGTGTTTTGTGTTTTGGTGTTTCAAATATCTCCAGAATCTATATATCCAGCACCTATATTTAAGGTAATATTAGTTCATATTTAAATTTAATTATTCATTTTCTATTGATAATTTATTTCCAAGATCGATTTGCAGTAGTCATTCTTATATTGTTTCCATATTCGATTCACATAGTTAATTTTATATTGATAATTTATTTCCATGATTGATTTACAGTATTAAAGTTGTCTTGAATATTTCTATATTCGATTAATATAATTCATTTTATATAAGTCATTTTATAGACTTCATTTTCACACAATTTATTGTTATAATTAATTTGCATAATCTGATTTTATGAATTATTTCCGTACGTTACTCTCATAAGTAAATTTTGATTGATTTATCTGATTGATGTCCATGGTTTACTTCCATAGTTTACTTTAGCAAAATAAAATTATTAAGGTTATTAATTAAAATAGATTAGAAATAATAGAATAAAAATGACAGGGAATAGTTGAGTTAGGTTTAACAAATTTAATCTTTTGATTCATTGTAATGTTGTGAATATTGGGAGCAGACATAAAATCCCTTTCCTGCTCTCGATGTTTAGAGTGATTCCCACTATTGAACTTGTATTAAAATTTATTTTAGCATATATGGGATCATATCCATTACAGTGTAATCACTTATGTGGGCACCTCTTGACAGATCTAGACCTTGAGAAAGAGCAGTTCAATTATTAATCTAAGAGCTAGTTTGGAAGTCAAGTAGTATATTATAATAAACTTATTATACGATTATTAAAACAGGGATCATGAATTGATAGTTAATCTAAAGATATATGTGTATTTTGAGAAATAAGATTAGGAATTCTCAGATTAGAGAACATAACACAGACATTCCATGTTATATAATTGTAGCTATTGAAAGTGATAGATGCTTAGAACGAAAAATAAAGTAATGGAATTAAATGAGGAGATTTATTTGTGATAAATTTTATCTAATGTTCAATTAAATAATAAGTTTCTATTATGAACATAGATTATGAGTTCTCTGCATTGATTACTGATTTGTTTCCAGTCAGATATAAATGAGAACTGTATATAGCATTTTCTGTAGTTACCACTCGAGATCAAATATTTATAATAAAGTTGTGGAAGAAAGTTGTCTCATTAGTATGAATTTTATAATAAATTTATCATGAAATATTTGCATGACTAATGCTGAGTTTGAAATTAAGACCACATAGATTGAATAGTTTTATCAATATTATTGTTATTATTATTTTTTTTGAGAGACAATTTAATTGCTTTCTCCATTATCTTCTATAGTCCTAAATTGACTAATGATGATGATCTCTAGTGGGCATTACAATTTATGGCTGCAATTTGGCGCCCTGGCATATTTGATCCTAAAGTATAAAATTCAATTGACTAGCTACTTGAAATAAATGAGAGTTTATTGAGATTGAATAAGTGAAAGAGTGCGCGGAGAAAGTTGAGGTGACAATATATATATATATATATATATATATATATTTATTAACACATATATATATATATATATATATATATATATATATATATATTGTGTTATGTAAATAGAGTAATAAAAATCTTTATATTTGAGCAAAATCGTAATATATGTTTATTACATCTATAACAAAATAGATGCATTTTTTTATTATTAGGTATATGTATTAATAATTTTACGTTTGCATTACATATATAAATATAAAAAAAAGTGAAATAAAACGTACTAACACAATTACATAATAACTTTAATTTATTTTTAATAACAATATGTTTAATATCTAACATACAGGCTAATATATACCTGTACAAACGATATAATATATGGGGTATTTTCTGCTCAGACTTCACTCGACTCTCAACTCTCCACACTATCTAATATCACTGATATACTTGACCACATATATATCTAAAAGGTAAATAATCACTAATGTACGTATTGCGTGCTAAACCAGCACTCGTCAGTTGGTCCACATTATCACCTCTACACATATATCCAATAAGTGCTCAGATTTATATTAAGATAACTAATCTTCATACTTTAATGGACAGACCTCAATCCACAGCACCCTCCAACTCTTCAACCATCCATCCTATTGAAAATCTGATGATGGAATGCTCAAAGCCCACACTGATGCTGACCTTCTCGTCTTATGAGATGAATGTGACTGGATATTACAGAGACTATCAATATCTGGCAAAATATTTGAAATTGCAACTCTTACATTTTTTTTAATGTCTTTTGATACGGACAATCTACATTTATTTTTAATTAGCAAAAGTGATAAAAAAGTAGTTTTACATATGTATATTGGTGATTATTTATCTTTTCAACATATATGGGTTCAAGTGAATCAGTGTTATGAGACAGTGTGGAGAGTAGTGGGTTGTGTGAATGTCTGTGCTCATATATCCTATATATTACATATATAGACACAGGTATATAATAAGCTTGTGTGTTTCAGTTATTACATAGTAGAGATGTCTGTCCATCCCTTGTGTATGTATTAAATGGATTATGTCCTGTACATGAGGGGTCAGATTGACTTTAGGTCAACACAGGGGTCACAAGAATCTAGGCCTCAGGGTAGCCTTTGAGCATTCCATCATCAGATTTTCAATTAGTTGGATGGTTGAAGAGTTGGAGTGTGGAGTAGATTGAAGCCTGTCCACTAAAGTATGAAGATTGGTTATCTTAATATATATCTGAGCACTTGGAAGATATATGTGTAGAGATGGTAATCTGGACCAACTGATGATTTCTGGTTTAGCATGAAATACGTATATCGGTGATTATTTATAATCTTTTCAATATATATGTGTTCAAGCGTATCAGTGTTATGAGATAGTGTGGAGAGTGGTGGGTCGTGTGTGTGTTTCAGTTATAAATAAGTTGAAGTAAAAGGAATCAGAATATTTATCTCTGTTTTAAAGATCAAAGAATACTCTTCTTGTCTGTGCTGTACCCGCTCTTATTTTTAATAATTGTTCCTGAGGTGGCCACAGCAGATGCTGAAATTTTAGTAAAGGAGCAAATGGCAGTCTTACCCAATCAAGTTCTTTGTTTTCATCTAAATTGGGTAAATACGTTCTGAAAAATTTTATACAATTCTCAAGGTGATTAATTATGATATTTCTATTATCTTCAGATGTCAAAATAGTCTTTTCTTCAATAAATTCATGAAAAGATGGGAATATTTTTATATTGCAAATTTTAAAACTATGTAACTTTGCAGATAATCTGGGGATAACTTTTTAGTCATGTGATCTCATAAAATAACATCTGTGTTGGATCTTCTGACAAACTTATTCCATCAATTTTGATAAATAATGATAATATTTTGACTCACAATTTTTTCCTGATCAGAATATTATCTAATATTCACTTAAAAATTGAATTTGTTTATTTTTTTGAAAGATTGTAAATGTGCTTAATTTGGTCTTTATATACGAATTTGTTTTTCTGGTGACTTTTATCATCACTGAACTTTTTTGAGCCCCCCCCCAACAAAAATTCTGCAGCCACCTGGAGAGCTGCAGCTCACATTTTGCAAAGCACAAGTCTACAGTATAAAGTTATTGAAAAAATAATGAAATTGTGTTATACACCATATTCACATATACTAATTTAATTATTCATTATCCCAAAAAATGTAAACGAAGAAAAATGTAAATATAGAAAAAATAAAACCATTAAAATTTGTAAATTTAATGCATTTACAATAAAAAAAGTCAGCACTTTTTAATCTCAAAACACCATAAGTGATCACATTTATTAATAACTTTTATTTGGATTATGTTGGAAGCTTATTATTCTTTATTTTTTATTTTGACATAGTACAGTATTTCACATAATAAAATGTTTTGTAACTGTAAAGCTAAATATTTTACAAAATTTAAAATAATCTGTGAAATATTCTTGAGTGATAAAATGAAAGTTACTGATTTAATACTGACAAAAAATAAAAATTGCAAATTTTTCTTATATTGCTTCAGAAATTTGGAAAAAATTAAGGAAGAATGTGAAGTGGCTAACAGCATATAAGGTATGTTTCTAGGAAGTTAGTAAAGAAAAAGAATATAGTACAGAGCATGTTTAATTGTGTTGAAAGTCTGTTGCTTTACTATTCATTTAATTAAAAAAATAAACGTTCTGTAATTTATTTTTATTTTTTAAGTAAATGTGAATGAATGAACACACACACATGCATATATATAAATAGGCTCCCTCAATTCATTATTATTACTTAACATTATTTTTGTTTATACTATGAACTCAGTTTATATACACTTACATAAAAAGCATTTGTTTATATATATATATATATATATATATATATATATATATATATAAATATATATATATATATACACATTTAAAAGTACTATACACTTGGTGTTCAGTTCAATAAAGAATAAGTTTTATATTGTAATCAATGTTTGTAAATGAAGTGTGAGCTATTATGAACCATGTGCCATGTATGCAAGAGAAGTTTGGAGCAAAATATAATGAATATTGTGGTCTATTGTATCATTACTGGTTTGGTGAATATGCTAGTTGTTATTATTGAATTTCAGCACAAATTGAATTTCATAAACATTTTGTGCAGACAAAAAAGTTATTATAATAAACATGTATTTATAAATATTTAAAACATTTGGATATGAATAACTTACAATAAGGAGTGGAATGTAAAGGAAGAGATAATATCAGAGTGTATAGTAGATCATAAATTAGCCTCCCTTAAAATTAAATTGATAATGGGATAAAAAATTATTCTCATCACACAAATGGAAGAAAATTTGGCATTGATTTTCTAAAGCAATGTTCTATTCAAGTTAAGTTTCCAAAGCTGTTAAATAATAAATAATTAGTGATAATCATAACTGTATTCATCTAGAGTGGATGGTGTCAATGCTGTGGGTAATGTATGTTCAACAATAAGATTGTGAATTTTCATGCTGGGTCAGATACCTAGGATCTCTTTAAAAATGGGCTTCTAATATAAATAAAAAAAAACTTCTAACTGGATTTCTGACAGCAATTGCACTGTTAATGTCTTGATTAAAGGGGGGGGGTGTTTTATTGATATGGCTAAAAAATAAAATAAGTGCAAAAAAGAAATACGTAAAAAATGGCGATTTTGATCTTGATTTGAATTTATTATATATGCATTTAGATAATTTTATTTAAAAGCAATAGTTTTTTAACAGATTTTGATCAAGATATTTGGATGAATGACATCAATAAAATTTTAAAAGTACACATTCTGATGAGAGTCCAGGACAATGCTAATATGGTGCTACAAAATTTAAAGTAATATTAATAGAAAAAAAGTATATTAAAGCGTTGAAATTATTTTGAAATAAGTGAGCTACTCAGCATATGTATGCATACAAGCGAGCTCAAAATAATAGCAACAACATTTCAATATTTTTAGAACACAAAAAGCAGCCAGTTACAAGTTTGAACCCTCCAACCCTCAGATTTTAAGTACTGAGAAAAATGACTGCAAAAGAAAAATAAAGGAGTTGTATTACATCATAAACATTCCAAACCCCATTAATAGAAAAGACATGTTTCTGTGTCTCTAAGAAGTGGTCGAGCTGATTGATTTTTTGAGATTAAAATTCTTTTGCATATGAAGACTAATTTGCATATATTAGCAAATATCAACAGCACTACAGCATTTTTAATTCTATGGTTATGAATATGAGGTTAAAAGACCTCGAAAGTGCTAAGCCTGATATTTAACTACAATTTTTCTAACTTCACCAATGAGCATTTGAAGTGCAGTATAATTTCTATTTTAAAACATTTATAATTGGTTAAAATTATGTATACCTATGAGTAGAAAGGTAGAATTAAGTGGTGAAGTATAATACAGACTCCAACAAGTTGCTACAAGTAAAAGATAAAATATTTCAACATAGTTATATAACTACCCAAACTAAATTAGTTATACAAAACTATTATTTTACCTAATTTATTGTACAGAAATAATGAGTCATGAACCTTTTAAAGGTTACCTGTAAAGTTCTAAAAGTAAAAAATTTAAAAATATAAAGGCAATATCATAAGACCAATCAATGTGTTTTTTTAACTTGCTGGATGTGATTGCATAGAGTCTATTATTATAACATCACAAACTTGTTTAAGAGGACATGTGGGACAAATAAATGATACTAGATTTTCCCCAAAAGTTTTCTTTATGATAAATTAAGTGTTATTTTGTCAGAGAGACCAGTCTCATTATAAATATTAAATTTCTATGGAAGTGTGATTTGGTTGCTTTCATTGAGAAGCTACATATGGGAGTAAAATACAGTGAAAGAGCTACAAATCAAAGTTTTGATGTTTTGTAGAACAAAAAAGTTTGCTGCAAAGAAGTTAAAAATAACATAAAAATTATTACATAAATAGAACAATGGAACCAGCATGATCTACATGGGGACATATTAATGGTACACAGATTGACTGTATAATCAGTGCAAGAGTCATGCATTTTTTTAATAGTTGATGTGTGCTTGTGAATTGCTGTTGCTGATGATCACCTGTAATTTTATGCCATCTGATTTTAATGACAATCCTTTTGCTACAATTTATATACAAAAACACCTGCATAAATAAATATAGAATATTAGTTTTGCCCTCAAAAGCAAAAGAAATTTTCAAGAATATTACTATAAATAAAAATCATAGGAAACATCCCAATAATTATGGTTTTCATGTCATATGTATGACTGATCTATTACTTTTATAATTTGACCAAGATGTTTATTTCAGTTAATTGAGAATATTTGTGGATTTTGAAAATATATGATTGTCCATAGATGTTATACATTTTCCAATTGCTAAATGGTAATCTTTGAAGTAGTTTTCTTTTTTTTGAACCTGGCATAGACATAATTATTTAAAAGTGTTTATTGATGATGAATAAAAGAAATTCCATTATTTGTAGCTGAAATCTGTGACATTTGGAGTAAAATTTATTGATAAAAAATATAGGTACTAACACATTTTCAAGTTTTGTTGGTTTTTATCATTATATCTCTAATCTCAATTTCATGTACCATAATCATCTACCAGGGCAGGAAGTTAGACCTTTCTCTCTCTAAGCATGCATTTCACAAATAACCTTAAACTTGTTAAGTGAACTAGAGGCATAAACGACCTGAATTTCTGAATATTGACAGTTTGTTTTCTATTTTAATAACTATTGATTTTTTCAATGATTTAAAGCATATTCATGAAATCATCATCAATATGTAATATATGATTAATTGTAAAGGTTATCATTTGAATTAATTAAAAGTAAAAACAAGACCTAAATTTCGTATATGCTAATGACTTTTCAATTCTTCCCAATTCACATGATAATATGCAAAATATCTGTATTGTTTAAAAGATAATTTTTTTTTAGTAATTAATTTTCAAACCCTTTTAGAATTTTGACCTGAATTGTTATTAACTTGATAAAATATATAACATTCAATATTTTATTAAGTTATTTTGTGGAAACACATGGTTTATTGTTAAAGGGCTCTCTATAGTTTATTTTAACGGTAGAATACTATAATTTTAGAACAAGGTCCTTAAATCAACTGCAATTTTAGTATAAATGCCTCATTTACATATGTTTAGTTTCATTTAAGAGTGACATTTCATAAATTCTACATAATTTCGTTGACATCATTCATTCAGACATAGTAAAACAGTAATTTAAAGTGATTGATTTATCCTCACACTTTCATATCCAGTACTTAAGATTTGCTCATATATAAGCATTTGGGTTGAATGAATAAGTGGATTCATTTATTCATTCGCAAAGACTTTATCTTGTGTTGGAGATGAAAGTATTCATTTATTATTATTAACATTCATAAAAAGCGCATGTACTTTAGCTTGAAAGGCTGATCTTTCCTTGATTACTTATGGTATTCAAACTGTTTATGAAGCCATTTGATTATTATTATAATTATTAAAGTCCAACATATACTCCAAAAATGCTGATGCTGCAATTAATAAATTATGTAATGAAATATTTCATCGTAATGATATAATTACTTCAATTAAATATCACATGATCACTAAACATCATATGATCAACATTTCTTTTTTATGCCTAAGCCTTCTGGCATCCATTGATTACTCTGGCTTGCACTGAGTGGCACTACTGTATGGAGAGGGGTTTGCCTGTTTCAATTTTTATTTTTATGTCAACTTTTTCTCTATAGTCGCGAGACAGCCACATTATATAGCGGTAGCATAAAGATATTGGATACATTTAATTCAAAGATTCTCTATAATCTGAAAATACAATGGTGCATGATCATAAGACCAATCAATACTAGAAGTTGAGATATCGAAATCACAATTGTAAAAAAAAAACAACAACTAGTCACTGATAGGACATGTGAAGTAGATAAAAAATGATTCAGCTTTCTCAAAAGTATTTTTTGGCAAACTCAGAGCTTGTTTTATTATAGTAGAGCAATCTAAAAAACATAAACAGTTGTTTTTTTAGAAATATATAGCAGAGGAAAAATACAATAAAGAACTATAACTTTTTTTTCTTCCTAGAAATCTGTATTTATTTCAGAAACTTTTAAAAATATTTCAGTATATCAAATAAACCCTACAAAACTGTGGCGTATACAAATGTGTTTTACCAGTTCTTACTTATGGATCTGATACTTGGACACTTAATAGAAGAGCAATACAGAGACTCCAGACCACTCAAAGAAGTATGGAGAGATGAACGTTGGGAGTAACAAGAATAGATCGAAAACGCAATGCATGGATAAGAGAACAAACAGGTGTTACTGACCTCATTGAAAAAATTAAAAGATTGGAGTTGGGCTGGACATATTGCTAGAAGAAATGATAATAGATGGACAATTGAAATTTTAAACCGGATTCCAATAAATTGTAAAAGACCCAGAAAGAGACCACATGTGAGATGGATGGATGAAGTAAGAAAGTGTGCAGAGATGGTGTGGGGAAGAGAAGCTAAAGATCGGAGAAAATGGATTAAACTTGGAGAGACCTTCATCCTGCAATGGATTGATAATGTTGTTGATGATGATGATGATACTATATGCTGATGTATTTAATATTATTTCATAGATTTGTTTGTATAATCATTACAAAACCCATCTTTAATTTATCTTTTGTTGAATACACAGTTGTGAATAGTTCATAAAAACAAGAACGTAAAAAATAAAAAGTTCTAAATGAATTTCACATAGGTTATGTTATCGCATATATATATTTATATCCTTTTTATATATATACATTTTTGTTGATTCTGTTATATTAAAGATTTTCTTAAACTTTTTTTAAATGTAAACAATAACTTTCAGTAAATAGTTTAATAACACAGAAGCAGCAAAAGTGTATATATAGAAAAAGAAAATAGCAATAAAACACCGGAATAGAAGTGAATACATACATAGCCTAGAGCAAATGAAAGAAAGAAAAATAAGAAATTGATGATAAATTCATTGATAATATAAATGTGTGTATGTTTGTCTGCGTACGTTATTCTTATGATATTTAGACTAGCATTTCAGTAACAAAAACCTGACTAAAAGCATATTACAGAGAAAACAAACTATTCGTGTCAAACATTATATATGTGTGGGTCTACGTGCTTATGTGTGTGTGTGTAAAATATAGTTGCTATTTAATTGTACAGATTTGTGATTTAGGCTAGAACTTTCGCAAAAAGAAAATGACTAAAAGCATATTGTAGAGAAAATAAAATTCACATGTCAGTCATACTAGATATTGATTAGAAAAATATACTTAGATATTTTAAACTGAAATACAGGCTTATTATATACCTATATCAATATATGTAATATATAGCATATATGAGCCCAAATTTTCACACGACCCACCACTCTATCTCATAACACTGATACACTTGAACACATATATGTCGAAAAGATAAATAATCGTATTTCATCCTAAACCAGCAATCATCAGTTGATCAGATTATTATTTCTACACATATATGCAACATGTGCTCAGATATATATTAAGATAGCCAATGTTCATACTTTAATGGACAGGCTTCAATCCACTCCACACTCCAACTCTTCAACCGTCCATCCAATTGAAAAACTGATGATGGAACACTCAAAGGCCACTCTAAGGCTGAGATTCTCATCACACCATGTTAACCTAAACTCAACCTGACCCCTCATGTACAAAACATAATTCATTTAATACATAGAGAAGGAATGGATAGACATCTCTACTATGTAATAACTGAAATACAGGCTTATTATATACCTGTATCAGTATATGTAATACATATGGAATATGAGCACAGACTTTCACATGACCCACCACTCTCCACTCTATTCATAACACTGATATATTACATATATTTTATTACATATATTGATACAGGTATATAATAAGCCTGTATTTCAGTTATTATATAGTAGAGTTGTCTGCTCATTCCTCATCTATGTATTAAATGGATTATGTCCTGTACATGAGGGGTCAGATTGACTTTGGTTAACATGAGTGTGACTAGAATCTCAGCCTTGGGGTGGTCTTTGAGCATTTCATCATCAGATTTTCAATTGGATGGATGGTTGAAGAGTTGGAGTGTGGAATGGATTGAAGCCTGTCCATTAAAGTATGAAGATCGGTTATCTTAATATATATCTGAGCACTTATTGCATACATGTGTAGAGATGATAATCCGGACAAAATAATGATTGCTGGCTTAGCATGAAATAAGTATATTGGTGATTATCTTTTCGACATATATGCATTCAAGTGTATCAGTATTATTAGAGTGGAGAGTGGTGAGACATGCGAAAGTATGTACTCATACACCCTATATATTAGATGTTTTTATTATAAATAATGTCATAAAGTGATTTTAGATTTTCGTTTGAAAGAATGGTCAATTAGAGGAATTATAGATGAAAAAGATAAGAAAAATAAAAATAAAAAACCTTTGAGCAAAATGAAATAACCTAGAAACTCAAAATGGTGTCAGAACATACTGGTTAGTTCACACACGTACACACCCAAACTACGAGGACATGGAGTAAAATTTTAAAAAAATAAAATTCTTGTAAAAGAATCATACATTTTACAGAGCATTTATTAAAGAAAAAAAATATTTTTTTTAATTAAACATTTGAAGTGAAAGTAATCTTACATTAATATGAATATACTTCAAAGTTTCAATTATGAGCAGACTGCTAAAAATATCAATAGATAAATTCATCATCATCATCATCATCATCAACCATTATCAATCCACTGCAGGATGAAGGTCTCTCCAAGTTTAATCCATCTTCTCCGATCTTTAGCTTCTCTTTTCCACAACACCCCTGCACATTTTTTTATTTCATCCATCCATCTCACATGTGGTCTCTTTCTGGGTCTTTTACAATCTCTTGGAATCCAGTTTAAAATTTCAATTGTCCATCTATTATCATTTCTTCTAGCAATATGTACAGCCCAACTCCATTTCAATCTTTTAAATTTTTTTCAATAAGGTCAGTAACACCTGTTTGTTGTCTTACCCATACGTTGCATTTTCGATCTCTTCTTGTTACTCCCAACATACATCTCTCCATACTCCTTTGAGTGGTCTGAAGTCTCTATATTGCTCTTCTATTAAGTGTCCAAGTCTCAGATACAAAGATAAAAAAATACAAAAAAAACCATATCACAAAAACATCAAATATAACATTTTAGATAAGGTTAATATTTTATCAAAGTATATTCAGTACTAAAAGATGTCATCAAATTAGCTTTTAAATAACAACTGAAAAGTAGGCTATTAAAAGAATATTTCATCGGAAGCTGTTCTTGGGTGTGTGTGTGCTTGTATACTGAAAAAAAATCAATACAATACTGATTAAAATGAATACTGATAAAGAATCAATAAAACTTTAACTAAAATTGAACACTGAAGAAAAAGCAATACAATACTGAGTAAAATATGCCAATTAATTTGGAAAATTATTTAGGAGCCGGCAGATGGGAAAAATAATTTTTATTTCTCTACCCAGTTTGTTTTGATAAAGTGAAATCTATTATATATTTTACACCATATGAAATAAAACTATTTTTATCACCACATTCTAGAGTTGTATTAAAAACAGAACTGTCAGATGCCCAACCTGGTTTCTGGATAGTAGAAAGATCATTACTGATGTCCATTAAATAATAGAAAAGTCCAGAAAATATTAATTAAAGGCTATATATATATATATATCATTATCAACCATTATCAATCCACTGCAGGATGAAGGTCTCTCCAAGTTTAATCCATCTTTTCCGATCTTTAGCTTCTCTTCTCCACATCACCCCTACACATTTTCTTATTTTATCCATCCATCTTACATGTGGTCTCCTTCTGGGTCTTTTACAATCTCTTGGAATCCAGTTTAAAATTTCAATTGTCCATCTATTATCATCTCTTCTAGCAATATGTCCAGCCCAATTCCACTTCAATCTTTTAATTTTTTCAATGAGGTCAGTAACACCTGTTTGTTCTCTTACCCATACATTGCGTTTTCAATCTCTTCTTGTTACTCCCAACATACATCTCTCCATACTTTTTTGAGTGGTCTGAAGTCTCTGTATTGATCTTCTATTAAGTGTCCAAGTCTCAGATCCATAAGTAAGAACTGGTAAAACACATTTGTTAAAAACCTTTCTTTTCAAACTCATAGGCATATTTCCTTTTAATATCAAGGTATTTCTACCAAAAGCACTCCAACCAAGTTTAATTCTATGATTAATTTCCTCTATTATGTTTCCATCTGTATTAATAATCTGACCAAGGTATTTGTAACTCTTAACTTCTTCTAATTCATCATAATCAATCTTTATTTTCATATTTTGAGCAAATCGATTAAACATTACTTTAGTCTTTTTAACATTTATCTTTAGTCCTACTTTCCTACTTTCATCTGATAACTCCTGCAACATTTCCTGCAGCTCGGAAGCATTATTTGCAAAAACAACTACATCATCTGCAAAATCTAAATGACTTAAATAATCTCCATTTACTTTCACTCCTTTAGTTTCCCATTTTAATCCACAAAAAACTTCTTGCAGCACTGCTGTAAAAAGTTTTGGAGATATGGAGTTACCTTGTCTTACACCTTTCTCAATGTTGACTTTCCCAGTATCATTATGTAATCTAATTGTTGCTGTTGCATTTTTATAAATATTCTTTAAAATATGACAATATCCTGGATCTATACCTTGATGATCCAATGCTTTAATCACTGAAGAAATGTTTATAGAATCAAATGCCTTTTCATAATCTACAAATCCAAAACATAATGACAACTCATATTCATTTGTCCTTTCTATAACTTCTCTCAATACTTGAATATGATCTACTGTACTAAAACCACTTTTAAATCCAGCTTGTTCTCTTGGTTGGTGAAAATCCAAGGTTCTCTGTAGACGAGTTGTAATTATCTTGGTAAAAATTTTATATAAAACTGATAAAAAGCTGCTAGGTCTGTAATTTCTAATATCTTCTTTATCACCTTTTTTAAATATTAATATTATTACTGCATTCTTCCAATCATCCGTACATCTTTATCATTTAGACATTTGGTATATAACTTTGCTAATATTTTTTCTGTTTCTTCATTTGCTTCTTTTAATATATCAATTATAATTCCATCATTACCTGGAGCCTTTCCTTTTTTCATACATTTAATTGCATTTCTCACTTCTTCATTTAAAATTCTGGGCAATTCGGAAGATGTAATAGATATAGGAGGTACTTGTTCTTTATTACTATATAATTCTTGATAAAAATCTTCTACCAATTTCATAATGTCATCCCTCTTTTTAGTAATAATTCCATCTTTTTTCCTTATTGCAGATATAAATTTCCTACCAATACCAAAATGTTGCTTTACATTCTTAAGACTTTTATTTTCTTCTACAGCTTTTCTTGCTAGTTCACAGTTATACTTTCTTATATCATTTTCAACTCTTTTCCGCACCATTTTACAAAATTCGAGATATTCAATTCTTTTTAATGCATCATTCTTGCATATCTTCATATTCCTTATTTTCTTCATAAGTTCTCTAGTCTCAGTAGAAATTTTATTAGTCAATTGCTGCTTTTTTCTACCAGCTATCTTTGTTGCAGTTTTTAAAAGTGTATCAGTTATTTTCATATTAATTTCATTCAAATCTGAATCATGTTCAAAATCTACTAATACTTGAAACCGATTTGTAAGTTCTAATTTAAATTCATTAGAATGTTTCTGAAGATTAGGAATATCAACTGTAAATATAGTTTTTCTTAATAATTTTTGTCTCTCTAGTTTTACATTAACATGTATCTTACCCCTTACTAATCGATGATCACTTCCTGTGTTAAATTTATTAAGAACATTACAATCTTGAAATATGTATTTCCTGTTAGTCAAAATATAATCCAATTCTGCTGCACCTTCATTTGGATGCTTCCATGTCCATTTCCTTCTAACATTTTTCTCAAAAAAAGAATTCATAATATAAAGTTTTTCCTTCTCTGCAAACTCCACAAGTCTATGTCCTCTCTCATTTCTATTACCATAACCAAAATTACCTACAACACTTTCATCTTTCATTTGTTTACCAATTCTAGCATTAAAATCTCCCATAACAATTTTAAAATGTCGTTTACTCTGATCAAAAGCCTTTTGTACATCCATATAAAAATCTTCTACTACTTCATCACTGTGAGAACTTGTTGGGGCATAAACCTGAATTATCTGCATTTGATATCTGCTATTAAGTTGTATAACTAATCTTGCCACTCTGTCTGATACACCATCAATCTCCACAATATTGTTCTTCCACTTTTTATTTATAATGAATCCTACTCCACTTGTATTTCCAATATTTGTGCCTTTATAATAGAGCATATGTCCACTTTTTAAATCAATTGTCTCTTCACCTTTTCTTCTAACTTCACAAAGTCCAATAATATCCCATTTAATATAAAAGAGTTCTTCTTCTAATTCTTGCAATCTTCCTTCACTTGAAAGTGATCTGCAGTTGTAAGTACCTAAATAAAAAGTCATCATCAAATGGCAGCCTGGGTCTGCAATCAGGGGATTCTTAGCACCCTCCGCCTTCGGCCACCAACCGCTGCCTTGGTTGGTGACTTTACAGCCTCCTGGGAATAAGGGCCATGCTTTATTTTTGTCTGTTATAATTGTATATATGTATTGGGAAAATATTTATCATTTACACAAGCATTCATTCTGCCTTATCAGGCACTGAGAAGAAAGACCATGGTGTTTCTTGATCTTAAACTCAGAGGTAAAAAGCCAATAAACTCACCACGCTGGCTAATGCGTGTTGGTGAGCAGCCCATCCATGTTCATATACTATATGAATAAACATATAGTAATAACAGCTGCAATGACAAGAACGTATGGAGTGGACATTAGGAATTTGCCCTGCTCGGTTCCTTTAAGGCCTCCAAGAGGAATCAAAGGGTCTCCTTTCAGTTAATAGCAAACTCCTTTCTGCAGCCCATATATATATATATATATATATATATATATATATATATATATATATATATATATATATATATATATATATATATATTAAAGGCTATATGTGTTTTATTCATTATGATAAGAGCTTTGACTAAGTCAATCATTTTAAATTATGAATATGTTAAAGATAATGGATATACCAGAATAATCTATTGTTCATATAAAATTTTTTTATGTATAACAAAATCTTACAGTTAAATTGATCTATGATGAAGTAAATTGATCTCACACCACCACCACCACCACCAACAACAACAACAACAATAATAACAATAACAAATTAAATTGAGATAATGAATAAATAATGTCTTGTGTAGTTCAGATAATTACAGAAAGTTGAGCCCAAAAATAAACATTTTAGAAGAGCACCACAATCAAAAATTATAAAAAAGCTCAATCAATTGAATAAGAATTTGGACTCCATCTGCCACTAGGTTTCTTGAATACGACTTCTCAAAATGGTATACTTATTATATTTAATATACAATAAAATAAATAGATAATGAAAAATGCCATCTCAGGATTAATGGAAAACATCAACAATCTTACATATATTATTTGATGTCACACTTAAAGGTAAAAATTGACAAGATTTTGATATCCTGATTATAAATTTAAAAATATGGAGACCCTTAGAAGATTGCAATGATGAGCTGAGCAGGTGACTTGTCCTGTATAAATTAGTGTGGTGAGAAGTGATGGATTTTGGATTTCAAGGTCCATGGATTGTAGTCAAATTATGTCATTACAATGCTTAAACTTCTTGTGAATTCCCAAATAATAAATTCGAATTCCATGGATTATTATATTTCTCTATCACTTCTGGTGTTCAAACTTTTTATGAACTCCTGAGTAATAAATCATTTGATGACAATGATGATGATTATTATTATTGATATTATAAAAGTTCAATAGTGTCATATTCTAATAAGTCCGAATATTTAGATAGCTCTTATTATAGCGAAAGTCATAAAATTAAATATAACGATATTCAAAGACTTCCTATTTACAAATAATGGACTTTTTTATGCACAGAACTCTCAAAATTATGAGGAAGGTTTTTAGACATAGCAATTTTTTAATGATTAAATAAAAATAAATAGTTCACCACTTTTTGGTCTTTACTATTATTGAATAGGGATCTATTGTTTGGAATCCTCACTGAAAACGAGATTTTAAAATCCAATCAGTAGAAATAAATTTTATAGACACATTATCTTAAATAAAAATAGCATAATTTCTTTTCAATAGAGGGGAAAAAATAGTAAATCTTAGATTTTTATATTCAATTGTAACTAATGGAGTCATTTGTCATATTTTGATAACAAATATTTCACTCAATTCTGTTGAATATAAAACTAGGATTTCGGCTCTTTTTAACAATGAAACCTATGTCTCTGATAGCTTTAAATTCTCTCCATTCAAAATTTTGGTTATTGAATTTTTATTATAAAATTTTTTTGCAATACCATTCATTTCGGTCTGAATGGTGTAATTTTTAGTTTATTACAAAGATGTCATAGGGCCTCCAGTGGTTTTATTTATTCATTTTTCATAACTGCTATTTATATTATTTATGATTGTTTTTTGTTTTTTTTCGTTCCTTTTAATTTTATGTATATTATATATTCAATTTGTGTACAATCTATAATGGACCTATAGTTCTAAATGAATTATTATCATTATAACTACTAATACTATTATTCCTATTTTTTCTACTATTATTAGTATTACTACTAGTAGTATTATTGTTATATTCTTATTAGTATCTGATTTCATCATTCATAAAAAAAGTCATAAAGCTTTTGTATTTTTTGAATTATTTATCAGCAATAATCAATTCAATTACAAATCGAGCGATGGTGGCCTAGTGGTTAGCATAGCTGCCTTCCAAGCAGCTAGTCCGGGTTCGCTTCCCGGTCAACGCTTTAACATATGAAAAAAAAAATATCAATTCAACTCGCAAATGAATCTAGACATTTTTAACACTAGACCGATTTTCAATGATAAATATGTAAATAATTTGGTATATAAAAACATACAGGTAAGCAACAGTTTTCTAAGACTTTCTCCAATTGAGTTGAATACTCAAATTAATGATAACTATGGATCTAGGAAAGGCTTAAAAATTACATAGATATCAAAATGATTAAACATAGGATGTTTGGGCAAAATACGTGGTTTTCAATTGAAGTCCAAGTGATTAAGTCAAAAACATTATCTTATTTCAATTATATGAATTTATGGTATTCGAACTCAGACTTGCACATGACTCTCTATTCTCTGTGCCATCTCATATTGCTGACCCACCTCATCACATACATGTTGAAAAGATAAATAATCACCAATATATGTATTTCATGCTAAACCAGCACTCATCAGTTGGTCCAGATTACCATCTCCACATATATATATATATATATATATATATATATATATATATATATATATACAATCAGTGCTCAGTTTTATATTAAGATAGCCAATACTCATTCTTTAATAGACAGGCTTCAGACTACTTCAACCACAACTCTTCAGCCTTCCATTTCATGTTGGAGTAGTTTGAAGCCTGTCCTTTAAAGTATGAGTATTGGCTATCTTAATATAAAGCTGAACACTGATTGTATATATGTGTGGAGATGGTAATCTGGACCAACTGATGAGTGCTGGTTTAGCACGAAATACATATATTTGTGATTATTTATCATTTCAACATGTGTGTGATCAGGTGGGTCAGCAATATGAGATGGCACTGAGAGTAGTAGGTCATGTGAAAGTCTGAGTTCGAATCCGCATATATTACATATATAAATGCAGGTTTAAGCCTATACAATGTATTAGTATAAATTTATCTAACCTATTAGAAAAGTATATAGTATTTACAAGAATTAGGAGGAGGGGATAACAAACCAACTTATAGGTTTGTCGAATAATGAATAGTTAAAAGCAAATCTTTACATGCTGCAATGCCACCTAGTGAAAGCCATAGTAATCAATGGATGCTAAAAGATTTGCACATCAAAATCTTTATCAAGTGCTTGCACTGAGTTGCACTACTGAAGAGAGAGAGTTATTATTGTTTTAACAGATTATATACACATAAGAAGTTATGATGTAATGAACAGTTCTAGACAAATGCTAATCATTTCATTACCTAAAATTAATATTATTTTCAAGACAGCTAATAATAATATTAATAAAAATAGTTGAAGAAGTGGATACTTCTGAAACAATGGTATATAGTATCCACATATTATTTTCAAAGAAATTTGACATTTTAAAAAAGTATATATCAAATGTATCAATGAAAATGATTTTATGGGTAAGTAATTTTTTTGCAATTAAAGGGTGGTGAAAATTAGTTAAAGTTGTGTTATATGGATTAGTTATTTGATTTCATTTCAGAAATTCTATCCTGCCTATGGATGATTACAAGAATGATATAATACAAAAATAAAGCAGTTAATAGAACACTAGATATTTTAGAAGCTTATGTTTAGGGATATACTCCATTCTGTCTAAAGGGTAAAAGATGCACAAAATTAATATAGTACTAAGGTCATTAAAATAGTTGGTACTGGCCTAGTGTCATATCTGCTTAACTAAATAAGCAAGTTAGTTTGACTTCAAAACTTTAGGATATTTCAGAATTCTGGCTTGAACGTATACAAAGTAAAAGATGGCCATGTCATGTGAGATAGATTATGTTCACAAGTCTTTCCTAATGAAAGTCATAAGTCAAGTCTGAGATTATGGGAATGATATCACCATAATTTGATATACACTGATGATTAGTAAGCTTTATAATGCTTAATTATAAAGCACTGTCAAGAGAATTGTTCAAAATGTAAGCACAAAAAAGTCATGTGACATCTTGTTATGTGACACAATGTTATTAAACCATTGACAGTGCTTGGTTATATATTAGAAGCATATAGTATATATATTTTATATCACATGGATATGCATATAACCTTACATGCAGAATAATTAATGTACTACCATAACAATTTTTAAATCAATTCAGAGATGTAATTTAACAAACATACATTAATGTTAATTTATCTTTGAAAGAGATGAAATCTTAAATTCACGAATTTTTGTTCCTTTTAATCAAGTCAGATTACAGTAACACATAATAATTAAGATAAAAATTCAAATAATTTTAATAAAGCTAATTTATTATTTGAAATTATAATAGGCTTAATTAATAAATTACGAAAATCACTGTTAATTTAAAGTTTCATCTTTTGCAAATGTTGGTGATCTGCCATATTTAAAAATATGGTAATTAGATAAAAGTAGCATTAATATAAAAAAATTGTAAGTTATTTATAAGTTTGTCAAAACAATTCTCTAATTATGAATTATTAATTGTTGTTATTATAGTAGAGTTCTAGCTCATGAATGAGATTATATATTATTAATACAATTTATTTAATAGCAGTTATTGGCTTATTATAATTATTTGTGAATAATAAATTTTACTTAAGTACGTTGATATATTTTTCAAGTGAATAATTATTCTTTCTTCAATATTTTTAGTTTTTCATTCAGTTTAATGCATTTTTATTGCTATGTTATAATATTTTTAATGAATGTTTTATATGTAAGAAGTTATCCACCAATAATTACTTAATTAGAAAGCACTTTATTTAGAAAACAGTTAACATAAAACTGTAATATATTAACGCTTCTATTATTATATTACTATTAATAATAACCAGCTACTTAAAAATGATGTTGACTATTCTAATTCCAAGAAGAAGAAAAAAAGAAAAGAGAAAAAAATAGCCCTAAATTGAGTTTATGATGATGATAAAACCAATATATGAAACAGAAGTACTTTAAATATAGAACAAGCTAATCCATTTTTCTATTTACTGATACTCTGATATGCTATCTTAATTTCTTCAAAAAAAAACTTTTCTTTCTTAAGGATTTCAACATCATGTCTAATTGTAACTCCAATGTATTTTAATTTTCAATTGAAATAATTGACATTGCATATCTTTAGAATGTCTGTCTTAGTTTTTATAATATAGATGGGGTCTATTCCTTCCACAACAATCATACTTAAAGTCTTTCATTGCTTATTCATTCATTATTTTTATATGTTCAATCCAATGAAGGTATTATTTTACTAGAATGGTATCTAAAATACCACATTCAACAAGTTAATGAGTATTATATTTTAAAAAATTTTTAAAGAGCATCTTTAAATGAGTCTTTTCTAATTGTATTTATATATTGGGTTATTTCTATTATCTAATATAAGTATTGAATGTCTTTCAAAAAAGTTAGTTTTATTTAAATATTCCAAATACATTCAACTGTTAAATAGTATGCAAGTTAGAATAGAGGTATTATTCTCCCCTCTTCTTCAGGTGTTGTGGCCTGACCAGTGACAGAACTAGCAACAGAATTGAACCTGGACCCTTAGATTCTTGAATATTGAATTTTAACTTTATGCTCTAATCAACAGCCATCCTTCCAAATGCAACCATCAGTAGATATTTCATATACTTATCTTTGAGGCTTCTCCTGATTTCTCCACTTTTTGGCAAGAGCAAAGTTCATTGGTGATTTTCATACATTATGTATAGTCACACTAGGTTGACTTATGGAGTTGTTTACCATTGTCATGTAAGCAGTTGCTTTAAATTTTCTTCTTTATACCATTTCTTTTCTATCCAATTGAACATATGTTCATTGGTACATACATGATCTGCTACCTTAGTCACATCTGTTTTCTCTCTTCTAATTATCAGTTTGTGTTCTTGAAATTGCTTTCCAATATGATGAATGGTTTCATCAATATGCATTCTTCCACATTCACATGATATTTTATAGATGCAGTTTTTTCTTTTCAGCATTTGAAGTTTATGCTTTATAGATGTTACAATTCCTCATAGTGTGATATGGCTCTGGAAAGCTGTTCTAGTATTATATTGATTTCAAGTTTTCCTTAATTTGTCTGATATTTTTGGTATATATGGATACACTGCAGTACCAATAATTGATTTTTCTTTTGGTAGTTCTTTTTGTGTCTATTTAAGGTTTTCTTAATAAAACCTGATGGATAACCATTTTCATAAGAGCTTGTTTTGTATAGATGTTTTCTCAAATCGCTAGTTTCGGAACAAACTACTTTTGCTCTGATCTATAGTGATAGTATAACTCCAAGTTCTGAGTTTCTTGTGTCATTGGATGCATAGGCTAAGTATTTTTCTGTACGTGTGGATTTTCTGTAAACTGTAGTTTTCATTATTGCCATGAAGGAGGCTAGTCACAAAAACATCTATGCCAATTTTTTTTTGTTCTATTTAATTGTGAATTTAATTGAAAAGGATATGTTGTTGATGTGCTTCCTGAAAGTTTATAATAGTACTTCACCATGCGGCATTACAACAAATGTATCATCTATATAGTAATGCCAAATAAGGAGTATTCATGGCTGTGGTTTCAAGTGGTGACAATGGTGACACCATTGTCATTCCTTGATTCTGCTCGATGAATTTCATGTTATATTGGAAGGTAATAGTTTCATTATACTATCAATAGAAAGAGTTGTTCTGGTTTATAAGTTATTATCACCATTTAATCTTTTCCTTACAATCAACAATGCTTCTTCACATGGTACATTGGCCAATAAACTTTCCACATCAAAGCTTACCAGCAAGTCAGTTCTTTCAATATTTATGTTTTTGATTAATTCTGCTAAATGTTTAGAATTGCTGACAAAGGACTGGATCCTATGTGCCAAAGGTCTAAGAACTTTGAGAAGAAATCTTGACAAATTTTGCCAAGGAAAATTTCTAGAATTAACAATAGGCCTTAATGGAACATGATCATTATGAATTTTAGGTAGACCATAAAGATGAGGAATTTTGCTGATTTATGATAAGTTTATATTTTTGTGAATCACTGACATACCTGTAATGCTTTCTGAGTAATGCTTGTAACATTGTTTTTGTACTTATTATCAGATTTTTTGCCATTATTCTGTATTGGCCTGCTTTGATGAGTTCTTGTATTTTGTTGTCATAATCAGTTGTATCAATTACAACTGTTGCATTGCCTTTGAAAGCAGGAAGAATAATTATATATTTATCTACTTTGAGGGATTTAATTGCTTTCCTCTCATTACAGAATATGTTTGACTTCATTTTTATTGCTTGCCTAGTACTTTTTATTCTCCAAGGTAATCTGCTGCTTCTTCTACAGGCAATTTTTGAGTGACTTCCTTGATAGCTTCCATTATATTTAATAAAGGGATATTAGATGGCATTATGGCAAAGTTTAATTTTTTTTCAAGTAGAAAATTTTCAGCATTTGTTAAATGTTTTAGAACTGATAGTTTTAACAGATGAAGCTGGTACACTGATTGATATATTATGATTTCTGATATGTCCATGTAGGTTTGCATGTTTTTCTTTTGGCATTCTGTAGAATATGATTTTCTTACTGCCTGAGAAACTCTTGTGAAGTCTTTATCAGTAAGTTTATTTTTTAGAAAACATTCTACATTATTAATGGAATGTAAGATTTAAATACTTAGAAAACCTTTGAGCATTATTTATTCTTTCTTTTAAAAGAAGCTTTATTTGCTTTCTGTGTGATTTTCTAAGCTCTCTATGAGTGAATAGAGATTTTAGTTACAAACTTTTAGGAATCATCCCTTCAAATTTACATTTACATAAGAAAGTTAACATGACTCACTACTCTCAGTGCCATCTCATATTGCTGACCCACCTGATCACACACATGTTGAAAAGATAAATAATCACCAATATACATATTTCATGCTAAACCAGCAATCATCATGTGTGTGATAAGGTGGGTCAGCAATATGAGATGGCACTGAATGTAGTGAGTCATGTGAAAGTCTGAGTTCAAATCCCGCCTATATTACATATATAAATGCAGGTTTAACCTGTACAATGTATCAATTTATAAGAAAGTTAAATAATTTTTTACTTTGGCCAGCTTTAGACAATTAAAGTTTGTTTTCCATGCTAAATACTATTGTTTTCCTGAACATTTGTGATAATGGTGTTTTAGTTGTACACCTTTACCCCCCTTAGCGATGGCAATTGGTTCTCCAAAACTCAAAGAATATCGTACACAGAATACATATTTATAATGGGGGTCTATGGGAAAAAAATTGGTCGGTTCCTAAAGCTAAAAAATTACACTAACTTAGGAATAAAGTACATATTAAAAAAATATTCATTAACACTTATTTTAAATGCAATCTGTTTTTCTTTTCAAATTTTTGTCTAATTCAACATTTGTTTTAAAATGTTGTTTTTCTTTTGATTTGAAACCACTTGGGTATAAACAATATTTTTAACGAAGTTACAAAATCAGTATCTATTTTTACATAATTACCAGGTGTTCTAAAAATAATATACAGTAATTTTCCTGAAAGTTTGTGATGATAGTATTTTAGTTGTCCTGTACCGTATTTATATATTGGACTATTTCATCATCTAATATAAGTGTTGAATATCTTCAGAAAAATTAAACTTTATTTAAATAATCCAAGTACTGTACATTATATTTAAATAAAGTTTAATTTTTCTAAAGACATGTACAGTATATAGTATTATAGATTCATTAATTACATATATTTTAAGTTTATTTTTGCATTATAAATTTAAAAAAAAAAAATTTTCCCGATGAATAATCAATTGTAAATTGAAGTAGTGGGCACAAATTGATGATAATTGCTATTGTGAAACATCGCTAAGTAGTTAATCACTAAATGAGGTTTAGGTGTATTTATATATTAGACTATTTCCAATATCTAATATAAGTGATGAGAGGACAACAATTATTACAACAAAATACAAGAACTCACAGCAGGCCAATACAAAAAAGTGGCAAAACGTCTGATACTGAGCACAGAAACAAAATTACAAGTATTACTCAGAAAGCATTGCAGGTATTTCAGTGATTCATAAAAAAGATAAACTAACATCATATTTTAGCAAAATTCCTAATTTTTTATGGTCAACCTAAAAAGGATCATATTCCATTAAAACCTATTGTTAGCACTAGAAATTTAACTTGCCAAAATTTGTCAAGATTTCTTTGAGAGTTCTTAGTTCTTTGGCATGCAAGATCCAGTCCCTTTATCGTGGAAATTAAACACTTTGTATAATTAATCATAAACTTGAAAATTGAAAGAACTGGCTTACTGGTAAGTTTTGATGTGAAAAGCTTATTCACAAATCTGCCAGGTGAAGAAGCATTACCTTTTGTAAAGGAAAGATTAATAGCTTATAAACCAGAGCAACTCTTTCAATTGATAGTACAATGGAACTATTAACATTCTGCATAAAAACAACCTACTTTCAATATAATACAGAATTCTTCCAAAAAAATTAATGAATGACTATGGGGTCACTATTGTAACTTCTGAAAGCAGAGCCATAAAGACTACTCCATATTTACCTACTGCTTGGCTTTTCTATGCAGATGATACATTTGTTATATTGCCACATGATAAGCACTACTACAAATTTTCTGGAAACACATCAACAATATATTCCTTTCAATTAAATTCACAATAGAATAGAACAAGGACGAAAATTGGCATTCCAGAAGTTCATGTAATAACACTCTCACATGGCAAAATAAAACTATAGTTTACAGAAAACCACACATGCAGAAAAATACTTAGCCTATACATCCAATCACACCAGAAACATAAAATATGAAGTTATACTATCATTATGGAAAAGAGCAACAGAAGTTTGTTCAAAAACCAATAATTTGAAAGAGGAAAAGATCTATTTAGAACAAACCCTTATGAAAAACAGTTATCCATCGGCTGTTATTAAGAAAACCTTATATATACAACAAAAAGAATCATAAAAAAACAAGAATTGGTAATGTAGTGTACCCATATATACCAAAAATAGCAGACAAATTTCAAAAAATCTGCAATCAGTATAACATCCGAATAGCTTTCAAGAGCCTTATCACAATATAAGAATTCTAACATCTACAAAGCCTAAACTCAAAATGCTTATATAAAAAAACTGGATCTATGAAATACCATGTGGCACTTCAAGAACAGAAACTGATTAGAAGAGAGAAAACAGATGTGTCTAAAGTAGCAGACCATGTATATAGCAATAAATATATGATCAGTTGAAAAAATACTAAAATACTGGATATAGAAGAAAAGGTACAAAGAAAAAAAATTAAAGAAGCTGCTGACATCACAATGGCAAACAACCCCATAAGTCAACCTAGTGTGACTGCATATAATGTATGAAAACCACTAATCAACTTTACTCTTAGGAAAAAGTGGAGAAATCAAGAATCTCATAGATAAGTATATGACATTTTTAATGAGAGTTTCCTTTGGTAAGTTGGCTCAGTTGGTTAGAGAGTCACTTTAAAATTCAATATTCAAGAATCAAGGGTCCAGGTTCGATTCCCATGCTAATATTGTCATTAGTTAGGCCAGAAAACTTGAAAAAGAGGGGAGAATATATTCCTCTTGAAATGTTGTGTATATACTAACCAGGGATGCCCAACCCGTAGCTCGCGAGTCACATGTGGCTCGCGTAACTGTTTAATGTGGCTCGAATTGCACTCTTCAAAAAAATTGATAAAATATTTTATGTTCCTTGATGGCACATGCACACACTAAAAAATAAACATTTTTACAATACAAACAATAACGATATGCAGTGTCAGGTTTCACATTAAATAAAATATATTTTTCCTGTAATTGTAATTTATATGTATGTTACCAAATTTTTAATAAATAAAATGTATTTACATTTTTTTTTTTCTTTTTAACATATTACATCTTTTTTTTTTTTGCTGTACACGTTTGGTTTGGTGCTATATATATATATTGTGTTTAGTGCTCTTGTATATATTGTTGTTTTTATCGAGAAAGATCCTTGTAGACGTTTGGTTTGGTGCTGTATATATATTGTGTTTAGTGCTGGAAATAGTTTTTATCGAGATAGATCCATGTACACATATATATTTTGCTGTATATATCGATGTTTAGTGCTGTAAACAGTTGTTTTTATCCGTGTACACGTATATATTTTGCTGTATATATATATTGATGTTTAGTGCTGTAAATAGTTGTTTTTATCGAGATAGATTCGTGTACACATATATATTTTGCTGTATATATTGATGTTTTCATCGAGAAAGATCCGTGTACACGTTATTTTGGCCACATTAGAAACGGCGGATTGATACCAATGTGAATAGGCCATCCCCCCCCCCCCCACCTATCTCCCTACATTGCAGGTTTAGTACCCAAGTACCATGTTTATAAATGTAATATGAAAAATGTAATATATAATTGTGGCTCCCCAAATTTTTTTAAATTCTCAACTGGCTCGCGTCAAGTTAAAGGTTGGGCACCACTGTACTAACCTGTGTGCTAAGTTAAATTTTTCTGAAGACATGTAATATTTATATTAGATTTTGGTAATAGTCCGATATATAAATACAACTAAAACATGATCATCACACACCTTTAGGAAAACATCAATCTTTTTTAATGCCTTTGTATTAAATTAATCACATGTCCAAGGTTCATTTTCATACAATAAAGAAGGTAAAATAACAACTATATATACAGCTAATTTAATTGAAGAAGTAATTTCCCTGTGATGAAATATTCTCTTTTAATTTATTAAAAATAGCAGCAGCACATTGATGTTATCTCAACATATAAGTCCACCTTTCTATTTATAAAACTACCAAGGTATTTAAACTGGTTTACATCCTCAAATTGATAATCATCCAAGCAAAAAACTAAGTGAGGAGTTTTCTTCTGTCACTGCCTGATAAAGAGCTGCAATTCATTGAACACTAACTGATAAACCAAATACTTTATATGCTGCATTCAAAATATTAAGCATAAAGTATAAGTCAGCTTTGAACTGGTACTGTCAATCCAAAATCCAATGAGAATTATGAAGAAATCAATTAATATGTCACATTACCCAATTTAACAAGTTTGTATTACAAATGTTATATAAAGAGCTCACAAATGAGCTCTTAACAAGCTTTGCAGAATATCCCCAACCCCAGACCAGTTTCTGCTAGTGGCTTCCTCAATGAGGTGCTAGGATAGTCATGCAATAGATTACATATTCAAACATTAGATGTACATATAGTTGTTATTAGATTACATCTAATGCTTGAATATCCTAGCACCTCACTGAGGAAGCCAGTAGCAGAAACCGGTCTGGGGTTGGTGTTGGAAATATTCTGAAAAGCTTGTTAAGAGCTTATTTGCAAGCTCTTTATATAATATCCAATAAGAAATTAATATTTTCTCTTTTCATCAATCCACATTAAAAATTCTGCCACCCAACCTTGTACCCTGTAAACAATTCTGAATAATATAGAAATAAAAAATTGAAAACATTGTTGGAACAAGTACATATTCTTATTTACTATCAATTTTTCTGTAGTAATAATACTTTCCATTCCATAATGTAAAAACTGTATAATAAAAATAAATTTTTTTGTACAAACAACTAAGTACAAACAATGTCATAGACTTGTGCTATTAGCTAAATCAAATAGCTTGGACAAATCAATAATATTGATGTATAAATTACTTCTTTGATTCTGATACTTTCATTGCATTTGGCTAACAGCAAACACCATGTGGTTTATGACATATGAGGAGCATGGGCCACATTGAGTCTCTGGAAACCTTTCATCTATGATTGAAAACAGCTTTTCCACAAAATCATTGAAAGCACCTTTGATGTACTGGCTAATGATAATGTTCCATGATAACTACTGCAAACTTATCTATTTATTTTGGTTTTAAAAATTGAAACAATGGTGTGATAAAATCATGCACCTATATATTTCTAAAAAATTTCAATATTTTTAAAAGTAATACACCACCACTACATTTTAAAACTTCAAATATTTCATTAGGACTTCCAGCTTTTCAATTTTTTTAAGATTTTAAAGAGCATTTTTGACTATATTAAGCTTAATATTATTGACCAACCTCAAATGAGTAAATAAAATGAATAGGTCATAAAAAGTTGTCTTCAGTTCTTGTTCAAATTCCTACTCCTTCTACCTGTTCAAATGCAATTGGTCATCATATAAAAGAGTGCCATTAAAGGATTTAATTGGATTGTGATGACTTTTTTAGGTACATATGTTGCTTTCAGTGCATTAAAAAAGATCTAGAATGATCATAGCCGTTGAGTGTCTGTATTTTTTTTTTGCAATTTTAATTCACAATCATTTTAAATCTTCTTGCCAGTCATTCTGACTTCAGATCTCTATATTTATAATGCAGTTTCACATTTATTATTCCGCCAAGGAGAAAATGCCATGTTTTCTTTTAACTAAATTATAAGATCCTTGTCAGAGAATCTATCATGATTCTTCTTTTTACTGGACTTCAAGAATAGATTTATTTGTATCCATAACATATTCATTAAGAGAAATCCATGTGGCAGTAATATGACAAGCCTGAAAATCCAAATTAGTAATTTTAGTGTTTACTAGCTGGCAAAATTTAGTACATATAATAGATTTTTCTAAAGAATGAACATCAAGTCACTTGGGTATATGGAATAATATCCATTTTTAATGCAATTATCATTTCAATGTTGGACTTTATTGATCTATGATCTGTTTGACAATCTTCACATATAAGTGCTGCGTAATGTGAAAATTTCTTATATTTTGACTTCTAGCAATATCTTTTGAGTGTGGATGTATCCATATCTCTTTATAGCAGATTTTCTGCCTAAACACTGATGTTTACTAGTTGTAGTAATACATGCATCAATGCCTCCAAAAATGTTGATCTTTTAATAGTATTGTCATAATAAAGCTATCAAAAATGAATAAAAGCTTTCCTTTTATAAACTACTGAAGCATAGGAATTATTATAAATAAGCACTATTATTATTGGGCAAGGGGAGTTTTAATATTATTATTTTGGTAGTTATGATTTATGCCACATGTGGTATACCTTTTTTTATTGATATAATAAAGAATTTCAATAATAGAAGATATTAAATTAGCTTTCACAGCAAATTCAGCATCATGCATTCCCTTTTCATAGACTGATCTGTTTAAGTGTTGACTGGTTTTTAATAATTATATTTATATATAGTAGATTTATAATATTTACCTTTAGTACTGTGCCTTCTCCTTTATTACTGTTGTTCTACTGCTGTAGTACATAATCTATTAGGTGCAACAATCTAACCGCTCTATATGAGATTGACCATTTTTTAGACCACATTGTTTGATTCTTTCACTTCTATCTTTTGAACACTCCATTGTAGAGTAAAAATTGAAGAGTAAAGAGAAAGTAATCCACATTAGGCATTCCAATTGGCCATTAGAAAGTGTTTAATCCTTGTTTAATCCTCTACTGAAAAAAGAGATAGATATTAATTTATCTACCATTACTGAATGATTATCTCGATTGATATGGGGCAGCTACAAATTTACTGACCTGGTATTTAAACCCAGGTTGAGAAAGCAGTTGAGAGATGTATAATGAGAATCTTTTATTATTAACAATAAATGACTGCCCCCCCCCCCATATGTCAAAGCATCGGTCGGGAAGTGAACCCGCAACAACTGCTTGCAAGGCTGACCTCTCAGCTACCAACCCTTAACTACAATACATGACTTTATATACAGATAATACAAAAAATATACAGAACCTAAATAGGTGGTTTGATAAATATCTACTTAAAAAGTAATCTAAACAGAAAGTAAGTAAAAGAACTACGTAAAATTAATATTTTATAGCAATTAATTTTCTGTCGTCACTTTATCATGAGCATCTAAAAACATATATTATTTGTTCTGATACAAGATATTTACATGCAAATGGCATTTTCATAATATTTTAATAAGTTGTTGTTGTTGTTTTTTTTTTGATTTAAAATAAATTTGAATAAATAGTTGATAGTTAAATTTATTCTTAATTAGATAAAAATAAACACAAGAGATTAAATAATTAATATGCAAGAGTAGAATTTGCATAAGCAGCAATTAAAAGAATATGTTATAAATATCGTGATAAAAAAATAACAAAGCTTCATCTCATAAAGCAGATAAGTAAAGAACAGGCTTTTATATACGTTACCACAAAACAAAATTTACCCGAACAACCTTTCCCCTCTTCAAAAAGAGAAATGTTGAAGAAGGTGCCATTACTTTGTTATCAACAACGGGATAGTGAATATTTTAAGTTTTCTTTAAAACTGGAAATAGCTAGGCGTTCATTTTAGTTAACATTAATTTTGCGGCATTTGTTTCTATTAACTATAATAAACGCAAAAAATTATGAATTAAAAATAAAAAGAATTTTATTCAGAATAATTAGAAATCGCACGTTTTATTGCTCAGGAATTCATAAAATGTTGGAGATCCGGAAGTGATAGAGATGAGCGCGCGGCACGCGACCACACCTCTTACTTTTTATTATATGTAAAATAATATTGTTTTATTACTTTTGCCTTAACTGATTGTGTTAAGACGTCAACTTGCAAAGAACATTTAGTGTCTTTCAATACGGCTAATTATTTTTTTTATCATTCGATACTGTCTCTAATCTTGAATACCCCCCCCCCAGTTTTATCTTATGTATTGTTTAATATTTCCATTTTACTATTCTTCAATTTTTTCTTAGCATCTAAGTATATTGTTTTAAAAATCTTTACAAAAATTAATTTAATTATATATTTTTCTATCTTTATACATTCTTAATCTTATTAAACAAATTTGATTTCATCTTAGAGAAAAATGTATACTTGTTGGGAAAAAAAATTTTTATATACTGTACTTATAAAGAAGCACACTAACGCGCGCATACATATTCTGACCTTGCTCTCGTGCATCTTCACTTCCAGATAGTATATGATATAAAATAAAACGGGTTCTATCTCAGTTAATAATTAATAACTAAAATATTCAGTATTAAAATTAAAATATTTCACTAGCTCAAAATTTAAATACGAATAAGGTTCAGTTTATAAAAATAAATTAAATAAATATTTAATATTTTCATGAGACTTGAAGTAAAAATACAGGTGACAAGATAGATTACATTGAGCCAATATCTTACAAGATACTACCTCAATGGCATAAGAACACTATCCCCCCTTATTACTATTTCAAATAACAAACTCATAGTATTCTTACGACTTTAATAACTTCTACTCACTAAGATTAAACTAATAATTAAATCTTAATCTTCTATTTAATAATAATCTAGCTCGATAAAATAATCTCAGGTTCATAAAATTTATTCTAAGTTAATAAAATACGGTAGCAAAATATGAGAAGGGATTTTATGTCATAATCTACTACACTGAAACTAATAATAATAAATAACAGTAATAATATTCTTCATTGTTTAACTAATTCTGTATATCTTTTCTTTTATTATAATTTTATTACCATAATAAAATAATGAAATAATATAATATGATCTTATATCTTCATGTAATGATATAATAAATACGTGGTAGCATTTTAATAATCTGACAAACAAAATATGTGTGGCAACTGATAGCATATAATTTAACATAATATTGTGATAACTGATTTATGACCAATAAAATAATGTAAGATTATGATTATTTAATTATAATGAATACCAATAAAATATTTAAAATTCTTAAAATAATTCTCTATTTATCTTTTTGTGCAAAATTATATATTTGTTTTGATTATTATGCATATATCGTGTTTTCATGCAGCGATGTGGAGAAATAAATAACTCTGACACAAAATTTTTGAAATAACAAAATTTAACAAAGTTTATTACTAACAATAAATAACTAAACAATTTATTTACACTATTTACAGTGGATATCCTTAACCTTTTTACTTTACAGTTTGATCTACCGGGTTATAAAAAAATAATTTATATTTCAATTACATCTTTATTTAGATTTAGGACAAAATTAAAAAAAAAATGTTACTATTTGGTTTCTCATTATGGTTAACTTATTACAAATAAATTTATCTACTTTATTAGCAACAGAATTTTATCCTTAATATTATTAAACTATCTTATTTTTTAAAAAAAAAATTCATACTTAGAAAAACATTCTATAGAAAACAAAATTTTATAATGAGTATGGATTTCTCAAATATTAAAAAAAAATTCATCTTGCAAAGTCAAAGATGTTACACAAAATATTATCCAAAATTCAGTACTAGATTTTAGTATTTATCACACAATGTTTACTAATCATAATATATTCTTCTTTAAGCCCTACTTTAGTATGATATAAGTGTAATCATCAATACATGTCTGTTAATCAATAAACAAAAATATACTAGGCATATTGTTTATATAATTTACTTTGTACTATTGTATTTTAAAAATATGCAATACTTATTTTCTCTTAAAAAAAATAATACTAAAGCATTTAAAATTACTATCACTTTAAAGAAAATATCTTTGTTTAGATGCTTTATTTAAAAAAAATATATATATATTTCATTTCCGAAATAAAATTCAAAATATATTCTATGATTCTTTTCTTTCCTTAGGATACTTTGGATCTTCAATTTTAAGTTATAATATTCTGCTCCTTATAAGCAAATAAACTAATCTTATCCAAAAACGATAGCATAACCTTAGTTCTAAATTATTTATCATTTCTTTTAAAATATCTTACTGAACGATGCAGTTACATGAAATAAAGATAGCGAAAACAGATGCATAGGATTAAGGAAGAAAGCTAGAGTATTATTCTTAACATATCTCAAAATCATGGTACAGTGCGAAGAGGTAGGACATTTATCTGCCTAATATCCTCTAGTACAGGGACGATGTTAAAGCTATTTCTTCAGCTTTATTAGAACATCAAATATTTAAAGAAATAAAAACACTGTCCAAATAAAATGTGTATCAGTCATAGGGCTATGTTAACTATGCTGATATTCACATAAAGACTAAATATTATTTCCATTCCTTATAACATCCTATTTTTTAAAACAAATACATCATCTTGGTTTCCTGCTAACTATAGTACTTCCAAGCCACTATCTCAACATTATTTCTCAAGATTTTTCTACATCTTACATCGATAAAATAACTATCTGCATTTACAAAAACAATAAATAAAATTCATTAATAGTTAAACAATCTTACTATCCCATAAGAAAAGTATGCTTGCTTCATTATTCTATATGTCTAATCATATACAATCTACTTAGACAAGATTTGAATATCCCATAACATAAGAATTTTAAAAGAATCACATGATTATTTGTTATATTGGATTATATTACTAATAAAAAATAATAAAAAAAAAAATTGTCGTATGCATATTTTCAAATCAATCCTATCTCATAATGCTTTTTAAAATGTTGTATAAAATGCAGTACATATAAGTAAAAAACTTTTACACTTCATTCTTCCAATTTATGGATGATCTAAAGAAAACAAAAAATATACATTATAAATTATCAATAGTTATTATTATTACCAATAACCTTTATCTAGTCATTGTGTTCAGTAGGCTTCCTTTGTCCACTTGAACATTGCAGATATAAAAATTCACACCCATACACTTTATATTAAAATATTTTTAGCTAAATTATTAGATTGTTATATTATAAAATTTTAATATTAATAAATTAATGTTTTTATGTTTTTCCTAATCTTATATAAAAATTTAGATTTAAACTAGGTTAACAAAACCAAAAAAATCAAAACTATAATTACATATTTTCTTGACGATAGTTCCTGATAAGTCCAAAATGCTTATTATTTTCTCTAGAGTTTTTCAAAAATGTTCTCCTCTAAGCGCGTTAAAGTTTAAAATAAAAATAATTATTAATCCATTTAGTAAAATTTAGAAAATAATCCTTGGTTTTAATTTTTAGGACGATAGTATTAATTAATCCCGTGAAGCTTCTTAATCTTCTCTACCAATATTCTTTGCATATCTGATGCATCAATCCATCTAATTTAACTTTAAAATATTCGATAAACTTTTAAGTACTATTTGTATTTCCATGGATCCATTTTTTTTATTCATCTATGTGTTCACTTTTTATCTCTGTTTCCTTCTTGATACATTTAAACTTTCATTTGGTATTTTTTATATATCATTTAAAAAAAAAAAATGTTACCTTCAGAAAGGATATAAGATTATATTCCTTTGAATATCATATTATATAAAATAATCCATGAAATATAATTGTCTTATTACTATTTAAAAATAAATCTTGGATCTGTTTATAAATAATACGTTTCCATACATTTTTAGACTCCGTATAATGTCCGAGCTGTGGTTTTTATGTACCAAAACAGTTCTTCGATGAAATATAATAAAACTGTATCAATAAATATTTCAAATATTTCTTCAGTATTACCATTTATATCCATTTTATTTTGTAGTATATCCATTTTTTATTGCGTAGTTTAGGTTAAACTTTTAGATAAAATACGACTGATAAAGAACTTTAAAAAAATTTAACAAAGCATGTTAAACGAAATTATTAAAATATTTTTTAGTTTATACTCTCTTTTGCAAAAAATATTTTTTAAAATTATCAATTAGTTTTTTTTGCAGATAACGTTATAAGAAAGTACTAAAAAAAAAATTGACTGAAATAAAAAATTTTAAAATACTATCTTTTAATAGTTATAATTTACCTCTCTCCGGTTTCAATACATTATTAATCTCCCCCGATAACTTAGTTATGACGATATTTATAGTCTGTAAGAATACCTATTCCTATTGGTTAATTCTTACTTTAATTTGAGAACAAATTTACATATTTTCAATTTATAGCAGAATTATATTTGAAAATAAAAAATTATGACATAATGAATCCAAAATATTATTTAAAGTATTACTTTTAAATAAATTATTATTTTATTAAAACTATTTAAACATTTAAAATAACTTTTAAAATAACATTTAATAACTTATTCCATTTATCTATTCAATTTATCTATTTTTATTTAAATAAAATATTTAATTTTTATTATATCTGTATTCATCTTTATTACATTACTTAAACATTACATATGATAGTTAACTTAATATTTATTATTATTTGCTTTTATGATAGGCAATAATTCTATCCAATTCTATAATATAACTTTTAAAATATTTTAAACTTTGTTATTATTTCAAACAAGCAGTGTGTGATAGTATACATTAAAAAATCACGTGATTATAACTTTGACAGATGATTTTTAATCTATTTCTCTGCCTAGACTAATAAAATTGATACACTTATTATATTATATAAAATAATTATAAAAAATTTGGAAGAATAATTTAGAAAATATAGAATTAGATATAATCTTCACCATCACAAAGTTTATTTTAAAAGTATACTATATTAATTTTGACTATTTAAATATGATTACAAATCTAAATATAGCATTTATTAAATTATCAGTTTTAAACTATTAAAATCGAATTTTTAAATATACTTTTAATATTTATAGCTGTGTTATTTAATATGGCCAGCTTTTACAACCATATGCAACAATATTTTAAGCTTTATATAACTATTTTTAAATGATTTTATATACTATGTATTCTCTTTAGCTTCAAATTGTACTTTAAAGATATAATTGACTTAATATAATTAGTGTATTAAAAGAACATATTCTAAATTTAAATTTTTTAGTAATTGACTGTTATAAACTATTACTGACCTATAGAAAAGAGCACAGTATATATATATATATATGTAGAATATTATTAATTTAAATATCTATTATTAAAAAATTGTTATGATACCAATTAAGTTGCAAATACCTTTTAAAATAATCTTTAGCAATAAATAAATTATTTTTTTATACCCATTTATACACGGGATTAAAGAAGGAAAAATAACTTTTAATTTTTTTTTTGAATCAATATAAAAATAAACATGTTATATAAATATAGGAGATTTGAGCGCAGACTTTCAAGCAACCTTCAACTATCCGCATTATCTCATACTATCGATACACATAACCACACACATGTAGAAAATATAAATAATCACCCAATATAAGTATTTTGTGCTTAACCAGCACTCATCAATCAGTTGGTACAGATTATTATCTCCCACACATATATATATAATCAGTACTCAGTTTATATTAAGATAGTAAATCTTTATACTTTAATGGACAAGTTTCAATCTTCTCCAACCTTCAACTCTTCAGTCATTCACACCATTGAAAATCTGATGATTTAATGCCCAAATCCCATGCTGATGCCAATATTGTTTATACCCATGTTGACTTCAAGTCACTCTGACCCCTCATGTATAGGACAGTATCCATTTAAATTCATAGAAGAGAGCGGGCCAAATGCAAGCTTAATGTGTTAGATTTCAAATAACAGGCATTCTTATTTATGTATTTAAATGGGTAGGTGTCAGAATGACTTAAGGTTCACATGGTCATAAACAATATTGGCATCAGCATGGGATTTGGGCATTCTATCATCAGATTTTCAACGGTATGGGTGGCTGAAGAGTTGGAGGTTGGAGTAGATTGAAGCCTGTCCATTAAAGTATAAAGATTTGCTATCTTAATATAAACTGAGCCCTGATTATATATATATATATATATATGTGTGTAAGATGATAATTTGGATCAACTGATGAGTGCTGGTTCAGCATGAAATACGGATTTTGGTGATTATTTATCTTTTCTACATGTATGTAGTCATGTGTAGCAGTTGTATGAGATAGTGAGGATAGTTAAGGTTGCTTGAAAGTCTGAGTTCAAATCCCTTATATTTACAATAAAGTTCCAGGTATAAGAATGCCTGTATTTCAAATGTTAATTATATGTGGAACTATTTGCCATCCTTTAATCTTAATTCATTGTTAGATGCCTTTAGCAAAATTATAACTATTTAAACTTTTAAAAAACATTCAACTGTTAAGATATGGCCCGCAGGGTAGTATACAACACATTGTTTCAAGTGGTATTTGTTTCTTTTTTCAGGTGATGCTGGCCTTAGCTGCACAGTACTACTAACATATACATTGAACATCATTTTAAGCATATTGGTTAAACTTTTATCATGTTTCGAAATACAAGTCTCAAAGTTTTTGCATTCAATGATGATAAAGACATATGCAAGAAATTGTGACTTGGGGTAACTGAAAACTGTTAGTTGAGCATGAAATGCATCCTTCGAATTATTGGAGGGGGGGTATTTCTAGCTGTCTTCATTTATATGTTTTAAGAATATGTGGCAGAACAAAAGTTTTAAGTATATATAATAAATTACACCAAAGATTTTATATATAATAATTAATGAATGAACTATCTCTAACAAAAGAGGTAAGTACTAGGTGAAATTATTTGTCCAACTTTCTCTGTATATGAGATGAGAAAGATAGCTGTATGTCTTATAACACCTGGTGGAATAAAGATATTGCAGTACAATAAATTGCATTTTTAATAATTAATGAGCATTGTAGAATATACAGAATCAAATCTTTTTTTTTTTTCAAATTTATAAGTATTTCTATTATCCCATTGTTCATTATGTCATAATTATCCACTAGTATATAAAAGTTCAAAATCATCATTTCTCACTGATATCAGTTAATTATTAAAAATATAATTTATTGGGATACAATACTATTATTACACAAGTATTATAAGTTAAAATACTGAAGTGGAGTTGGGCTGAACATATTGCTAGAAAAGATGATAATAGATGGACAGTTGAAATTTTAAACTGGATTCCAAGAGATTGTAAAAGACCCAGAAAGAGACCCCATGTGATATGGATGGATGAAATAAGAAAGTGTGCAGGGGTGACATGGAGAAGAGAAGCTAAAGATAGGAAAAGATGGATTGAACTTGGAGAGAACTTCAGCCTGCAGTGGATTGATAATGGTTGATGATGATTATTATAAAGATATCAGCATTTTTTTCACTTTATGCAAGAACACTGTTGGGAAGATTAAAAAGAATGTCATCTCTTGATTAAAATGCAGCTTAATTTATTTTTTCAATATTTGCAAAGTTCAAGAATAGTTCTTTTAGAATGTTTTTTTATTTGAAAACTTATATAACTAACAAATTAAGTCCAATTTATTGAAATGTAATATAGAATAGTGGTATAATACTAAAATAAAATGTTGAATGCTTACAAAAAGTATCATCAGTGAGAACAATGCAAATGTGGATTAACTAACATTTAACAATACCTGCAACACCTTTCAGGACTACAGAGAGTAATTATAAATCAATGAAAAAAGCTGTCTTTTTATTTACTCTTTAACATATTTAATTAAACTGCAATAATTACACTGTATTTATAAAAACAAATTTTTAACGAAACCCTATACTATATTGGTAAAGTCGGCAAACAATTCGATTACAAATTTGTAAATAATTCCAAATATAATAAATGTATGTACATGCATAAAGTTAGATGGATAAGTTAATTATATACTGATAGTCAACTAACATACTATTCTACCTGTTATATTTCTCAGTACTACAGTCAATTAATAAAAATAAATGGAAAAACCGATATTTCTATGCATGGACAGGGTTCATAATTTAAAAGTTTGTCAATTTTTCCAGTGTATTATTCTTGGCTTGTTTAAAAGCTCACTCTATAACTAAAGAGTAATGATTGCAATATATTTAAATATCTTAGAAAATGGAAAGTGATCACTTTTTTTCTCTTTTCTGGTAATTTTTTTTTTCTTCATATGTCATAGCATCGGCCGGGAGGCGAACCCGCACCAACCGTCTGCAACGAACTCCCTTGCTTGCAAGGCGGCTACGCTGACCTCTCGGCTAACAATTTTTAATTATTCTCTGGTATATTGGAAATACAGAAAAGTTAGGTGTTAGTAATTGAGTTTCTGTCAATGACTCTCTCTCTCTCTCTCTCTCTCTATATATATATATATATATATATATATATATATATATATATATATATTCTTGCTATTAAAAGGTGTGAAGGTTGCCTTGACAGCAGTTAGAAATATTGGTTGCTATATTTACTGTGAATGTTTAGGTGGTTACTGGTTGGAAACTAATTATATATATATATAAGATTAGTTTTTTATTTGTTCATCTTGGGAGTAATGATATTTCTTCATTTAGGAATAGTATACATGTACATATTTTGAAATTAATAGAGTATATTCGTTCTTATTCCCCTAGAATTTCGATTAGAATTTCTCAAGTTTTGCATCGGTTACAAAATAATTATTATTCTATAACCCATTACGGTAAAGAATTATTAATAATAGGATATATGGCTTTAATAAATATTGTCTTTTTTTAAGTAATACACAAAATAATATTTATTTCCTGCAGCATTAGGGTTTCTTATTAAAAGAAAACCGTGTTAGATTTTTAACCTGGGATGGTGCAAAATGTTTAGCTAATGGATTTAAATATATAATTTCATTAATGAACTATAATCTGCATAATAATGATGTTTTACATAATAATGATAATGCACATAATAATGATAATCTAAATAATAATCTACAGACTAATAATAAATAGATCGTTGGATATGGGTATTCAAATCGAGGGCATCAATACTTATGAAAGAGAAATCCAAACTGAATTGTTTAATGGCCATGTCTTTTTTGCTCGATCACCACCAACTAGTATACCACATGATGACATAGATGTCCCACATATATATATATATATATATATATATATATATATATATATATATATATATATATATATATATATAGTAATACAATTTTTAATGTATGTTTAGATGGAAATCTTGAATGTGTGTAGTTATCCATTTAAATCAACTTAATTGGAAATCTCTTAAACTAGAACAAGTGTCCAGGTCAAGAGTCAAAATAAACACATAGATTGATGCATCCAAAAGGAGGATCTTTTGGATGAATCAGGGTAATTTGAATGCATCAGTCTGTCTGTTTACTTTGACTCTTGGTCTGGGACAGCTGCTCTAGGTTAAGTGATTTTCAATTAAGTTGATTTAAATGGATAACCCTACCCATTTAAGATTTTCATATATATGTATGTATATGTGTCTGTTTTTTAAATATATTTAAAACCTCAACTACATCATATTTTAAAAATGTATGACTAAAGATATCTAAAAAAAAACAAATGACCCCCAAAGTTCATTTCATGCTGAATCTGCACTTTTCATTTAGAACAAATAGCAATCTTTTACACATTTATTCAACATTTGTTCATTATTTATCAATACCAAATTATGACATGTTTATTTACGAGCTTCAAACTTTTTATACTCACAACTTTAACAATAATTGTCTTACATAAATATGCTAATGATTACTACTAAATATATATTAAATTAGAGATTATCATTAGCACAGATGTAAATTTTATACCTTAGTTAAAAATTAATATTTTTGTTTTTAAATAAAGGCATGGAATGAATCAACTTCATCTCTCTTTTCCCATGTGAAATATTTATTTATACATACTCTTAAAATTTCCATTGGACTAAATTTTTAAATATGAAAGAAAAGATGAAGTTGAGTTATTCCATGAGTTCATGTTTAATTAGCTCTGCATGGTTTGACACAATTTTTAATAGATCATCTGGGTTGGGATTGGGAAGTTCCAGGATTGATTCCAGTGCTTGAACTTCTTATGAACTGCTGGGTAATACAGCCATTAGTATTTGTATATGTTTAATTAAAAGCAGACATGTTAATTTTTAACTAAGAGTTAAAAGGCTATATCTGGGCTAGGAATAATCTCTAGTTTATTAAATGAAAGTGTTTGGTATCAAAGTTGTTTGTAGATAAACTTTGTCACTTGTGAATAAAAGTATAATGATTTGCTATTATTAAGTAAGAAACTAATCATGATATGATGTATTGTGCTATGGTTTCTTCTTTATTAGAGTCAGGAATCTCTCAGTGCTATTCCCAGAGAAACTTGTTAGCCACTTTACCTTCTTTTTCCATTCCCCACCCTAAGTTTTCCCATATTCTTCTCTACTTTGCTCCTTCCCATTTCTACATCATCATCATTAGCTCCTCTGTTGTCTTTATATCTAAATCCCTCTTATCTTTTTCCAAACCTGGCATAAAAACCACAAACTTACTCTCTGTATAATCACTGTTGCTAAGATAGTGATCTCTAGCATTTGGTGATTGTTGGTTCAATGTGAAATGCGTCTTAGGAACCATTTATCTTTTTTAGATATTTTTATTTATATACTTTTAAGAATATAAATTGGAAATATTATTTTATACATTTGTGTTTAATTAAAAATGAATTATTTCATATGTTTATATTTAATTAAAAACAGATATAATAATTTTTAACTGAGATGTAAAATTTATATCTGGGCTAGGGATAATCCCTAGAGTAATAAACTATTAGTAACAATTATTAATATGGTAGTCGGTCTCAAAGTTGTGAATACAGAAGATTTGACACTTGTAAATCAAAGTGTAATTGTATATGTGTGTGTTTGATCATGGGTATATAGTAAATAAAAAAATCGTATAACTAAATTCATTATTATGACAAATACCTATCATTTAATATTTTTTTTACACCACCTTGCAAAGAACGATAGAGTAGTGGATGCAATGACAAACCCTTCTAAACCCAGTCTCTCCCTCAATAAAATTTTAAAAAAATCAGATTGTCCAATTAAATAAACTTAAAGTGTTTAATATAAAAATTAGGCTCTTGAACATCATGTGATCTTCTGAACAAATAACAACATGTTCTATACTAATTTGTGCTTTCGTATGTAACCAAATGGTAATGTACAAGGTTTTAAATTTTTAAAATATTGTCCGTCAAAAGTTCAAGCATATTCAGTGATAGGTCATTAAAATTATACACTTCTTTAGTTATATTTTTTTAAAAAAGATATATAACTTTCTTTCTACCACACATTTTGAAACACATGAATAAACATAACTTAATAGAGCATTTATTTTTATATAGCGCTGTGTTTACAATTGTATTACATTCAAATACTATATCTTGTATTGGAAAGGAAAGTATTCATTTATTATTAACACTCGCAAAGCGCGTGCACAATTAGCTTGAAAGGCTGATATTTGAATATAATAACTTAATAGAGTAAATGACCCAATATGCATTTCACGATTAATTAGCGCCTTTTAGTTTGCTAAAGTCACAATTTCTTACATTTTAAATCAGTTTTCAGTACTTACCAATGTCAACTTGTACAATCTGATTTGTAAGTGTCAAATTTGATGTTTTCATATTTTTGCATCTTTCATTTTTAAATAAATATATTAATAATTATTACTAATTATTTATTAATTTAGAAAGATTCTAGATATAAACTTTAAATCCAATTAACAATTAATACATCTGTTGTTTTTTTTTAAAAAATCAAATATAAACACATCTTAATTTTTTATTTTTCAGGTGTAATATAATTTTTTGTTAAGCTTAAAATTTTCTTTTCAACATAGATTATTGAAACTTATAAATAATCAATTAAAATATACTCTTGAATTAATGCCTTGAATTATTATTAATGCTAGCTAGGTAAGCTAAAAATCTATTTTGAATTCAGTTGAAAAAAACAACAACTTAAATTCAATCCAATTTTAAGACATTTACTATTTTTTCCTGCACTTCTCAAATCACAGATGAATCACATTGACATTAAACATTCTTCTTAATCTCTCTTTTATTTTAGACAGTTTCTGATCTTGTTCAATCCTTTGATGTTTAACACAACAGGCTTTAACCTTTTTCCACAAGCTCCATAAATGTTTGTATAATAGTCAAATGATGTAAGTTTTGATTATAGAGGGATCTCTCAAACCTCAATGCCAGATAGGGACTTTATAAAGAATAAGAGTGGCCATCTTATCTTTAACCTAAATGCTTACTCATATAGGCCAATCTGAAGCATTTTGATTTGAGAGTGTGAAGATATTACTCTCTTCATATCTAAATCCACTATTTCCTTTCACAAATTAACATAAAATCTTGTGATTTATAATGAGTTAGTATTAAGTTTTTTTTAATGTAAATATGTTATCTTTATCATCTTCTCTTTTGACAGTCAAATTTAATGTTTTTCATATTAATTTTCATATAGCAATGATGTGCATTTGACAAAACTTTCACTATTTTTATATTAAGTTTTAAGTTTGACTACTAGCCTAAATATAATTTTTAGGGAATTCATAGAATAGTGTTTATCATATATAGCCTTCATATTTCTGGATAAATTTGAATCCAGGTTAGCAGAATATTAACTTTTATTATGATTACAAATAAGTTTAGATTATTTTTGCATAAGGATTCAGATATACATTTTTAGTGGATAATAAGTGGACTGTTATCTGTTTGAAGATAGAAAACAAGAACCCCTGGTAGTTATTAATTTAATCAGATAGACACCCTGTCCTGACTGGGGGGAAAAAGAAGTGTAAGGCAATGCAACTCTCATTATTAGTGATAGAAATATCTCATTACTCTGGAACTGGTTTTGATATCCCTGGTTTGAGTTAGAGTCTGGACCAACAGAATCATGATTTTGTTTTAGCTTACCAATAGGTTTAGAATCTTTATTTCAGACAAAGTAGCTTAGATATCAATCTCTAGTGATTGGTAAATAAATATTTAACTGTTTTTAAGTAAAAAATAAAGATCGCATTATGTGATTAGTCAGATGGAAGCTGTAAACTAACAGTGAGCATGAAAATAAGATTTGAATATAGTACAACCATTACTATTACAGATATATGTATCATATTTCTCTGGTCATTGATTCCATAGTTTCTTGCAAATATTTTAAATGTGAAAATAAATTTTAATATTCCTAGATACATTGTTATGATGTTAAAAAGTAAAAAAGTTACAGGTAACAAACTTTTTTCTAATAGCACCAAAGTGTAACTGGACGACAATTTAAATTATAACATAAACATCATTTGACAAGACATCATATTAATAGGATGTGATATGTTGAACTATTTCCATCATTTATGAGTGAATGTTAAATGTATCGAAAATTTTAAACTTTATTTAAACTTTCCAAATGCAAACAACTTATTAATAATAACACACAAATAGACAATACAGGCTAGTAATTACACAACGTTTTGAGTAGTATTATTCTCCATTCTTCTTCAGGTGTTGCTGGCCTATATGCACAGTGACAATATTCACTTAGAGGTTGAACTCGCACCTTTAGATTCTTGAATATTGAATTTAAGGCAATCGCTCTACCAACTGAGCTATTCTGTATTGTCTATTTGTGTGTTATTACTAAAAAATTGTTTGTATTTGGAAAGTTTAAAATTTTCTATACATTCGACATTCACTCATAAATGATGGAAATAGTCCAACATGTCACATCTTATAATATACCATCATTACAAACCTTCAGATCGTATTAATAGTGCTAAATGTCGTCATATTAAAAAGATATTCATTAATATACTCGGACAAAAACAAAGTAATCAAGATATTTTGCTTTTTTAAAAATAGTTCTCAAATATGTATTTTTAATTTAAAAGAATGTCATTAAGATTTAATGTAATATGGTAAACACGAAAAAATATTTCTTTTTCTCATTGCAGTATATATAGAACGTGTTGCAACTATCCTCGTAGCAATATTTTCCCACAAATTCCCCAATAATAATTGAAAAAAGATGACTAACTTTAAACCCAAACTGATAAGATCTAATCAGAGATTTTTTTAGGAGTTAGACCAAGTCTATAAACAAAATAGTGGATAAAAAAATCAGAAAATAAAAGGGCCATTGTGAGATAAATTAAGATGATAAAGTTTATAGGATTCCTATAGAAACTTTCAAAGAATTGATTAAGAAATTAATTAAGTTATTCATATCAGAAAAAAATGATGTTGATTCTGATATTTTCTAAAATTTGAGTAAAGTTATAACTGCTTTTGGCATTATAATAGTTTTATTATTTTTATGTTGAATTTAAGTTCTACTTTGCTGATAAATCATTCAAAATTCTTTTATACATTTTTCTGCTTTTTTACTAGATTTTTTACTATTTTATAACAAAAACACAAATGATTTATTAAACACGATATTATAAGTTTGAAAAAATGTCAAATTTAATATTTTTCAACTTTTAAATATTAATAAACGATTTAAAACTGTTTTATATTGAAAAAGTTTCAAGTTTTCATATTACTGTTATCTAGATTTAGTTTAAGTTAAATTTAAAAATCTAACTAACTTCAGGCTTTTGCTGAGATTTAAAATTTAAATATTTTATAATAACGTCATATAGATTTATATTTGCTGTATTAAATAATATATATGGGCAATGCATGTAATAATGTATTCATATTTAAAACTAATATGTTACTTACGTCTATCACATAAAGAGCTCAGATTGGTATTTGGCTTAGTGATTAGATCATTGCTTGTATACCCTACTGGAGAAGTCTGGATTATACCCAAAAGATATGCACTACAAGAGATATATCTATTAATTTTATATTAAAAAGTCTAAATGCAGAAAGTAGCAAAATTTACTTTGCATATATTACATACACTCAAATGGTAGTTATTAATATTAAATATTTAGTTAGCATTTAACTTTAAAATGAGATTACATCTTGTTACTATCCTGGTCCAGGACTATTTTATGTAGTAAAATAAATTTATAAATTAATAAAGTGTAGTCAATATTTGTTTTCATTTTGAAAGTGATATACATCACATGAATATTTTTATGTAATAAGTACTGACTGCTATTCTGACGAAGCTGATAGGTATTTTAAGTTTGGAATATTTGATGAGGCTAAGTTGTAGCTGAAGTATGTGATATGAAGAGTCTATCTATTTGTTTTAATATTAGATAGCAATAAATGATAGTAAACGGATAAATATATACTGAAAAGGATATTGAAATTTATGCACACTTATTACAAATTTTGTTCAAAATTATAATTAATACTTACACTGAAAATATGTAAACGTTAAATGATTATTATTAATAGATTTACTCTGTAGCGGCCATATTCAATAACTTTTTACTCTAACAAAAGAGTTAATTAGTGGAGCATATTTCTATTTAGTAAACTTAAATATCAGTCATTTCACAATTTGTCTTAAATATTTCGTCTGATTAAAGATATGCTTGTGTAGCTACTGTAGTTCTAGTTAATTCTCATAGTAGATCTTGGAGTACAAGAAGAAATGGTTGTTTTTTTTATTGTAAAACAGAGCAGATGTTTTCATTATTTATTAATAGCACTTGGATATTGTCACTTGACTACTAAATATTTTCAATATAAGCTTTATTTAGCCTTATTACAGTTGATAATTTTCAATTTGTGTATGGTTTTAAAAATGTGTGAAGTAGCACTACTTTGTAAATTTAAAAATCAGTTATCTCAAAATCAGTGGTTTTTCTTACTTAATATAATAATAACTTGAAAATAATAATTATTTGTAGTAATATTTGAAAATTATCATTTGACAGTAATATATACATTGTAGTGGGAAAATTCCCTCAGTAGGATTTATATCCCTTATTGGTATTTTTATCAGAGTATATAACAGTAATGTTATATTTTGAACAGATAGATAGAAGATGGGTTCAAACCTGGTTGCCAGTTATACCCATATATGTAATGAGATTTTCAAGTTGAGTACCATAAATTTTGATTCAAATAAATAATAAATTGAATGGTTAATAGAATTCAAATAAAATTATTAATTCAAATATAAAATAATACTAATCAGTGTAATGATGATGATTTATAATTTAAAAATACAAGTACTCCCAAAAGTATTTTATTTGTTTTTTTAGTTTTAATAAAAAAAGAAACTCAAAGGCACCAAATCTTCTAAAAATAAAGTTTACTCTTGGAAAACTTTTTAAAAGAAAAGATCCTCATCAATAACTACCAACATCCCAGCATGTCCCCCATTGGGTTACATGATTTCTCAAAAACATGGATATTAACTGGCATATGAGCATAAAAAGCATAAACCCTAAATGGATTAATAAATAAATATTTAACAATTTATTACTAATGAATAAAATAAAATACTTGTTTTATACTTCACCTTTGAGTGGCAAGTTTTAAATTGTGCTTTACGCAAAAAAGTGAAGCTTATTATTAGCAAAGAATTATATGGCTGAGCATTTTCAGAGAACTTAAGTCTCCATATTCATAGCCTACTTTAAGCAAAGTAGGCTATGAATATGGAGACTTAAGTTATCTGAAAGTGCTCAGCCGTATAATTCTTTGCTAATAATAAGCTTCACTTTTTTGCGTAAGTGCAATTTAATGATGAATAAGTAAAACTGTTGCCTATATAGCTACTATCAACATTATACCTAAAAATACTATGGTAAAAGATATTTTAAGTTCAAGCTATGTTTAAGCTTAAGGCTTATAGTATGAATAATGATAATATCTTACCACCTTAAATACTGAAATAGTCACAAACTTATGATTTTTTCAGGTATCATTTTTTAAATATTTTACTGAAGTCTTTCTTCATTTTTCAGATGATAGTTTTCTTGAAAACTGGTGATGTTAGAGAGAGAGAGAGAGAGAGAGTAAACACATCAGTATTGGTGATGTTATATGAGATATAAATATCCATAGGTGTTTATATGGCCCTATCCATTTTCTTTCATGGCATTGTGGAGGGATTGCACAATCTGAATTTTCCAAACTTCAACACTAATTTCTGGATCTGACTGTACTTTCCAAGTATTTTGATTGGTGTGGCTTTTGGTTATTAAGCAAAACATAGTATATAGAATTCTTCTAAATAAAAGTATCATACTGAGTGTTATAACTGGAGTATTTAAAAATACTTTAAAACAGGCAGTAAAGCATGGTATGGTTAAAACACTTTAACCAGTATTCTTTTTTTCAGCATATATCACTGAAACAATGCTTCAAAAGTAGATTGTGTTGACATGCAAAGCAATATGGAATCAGATTGCTATACTTTGGGAATTGGAATACTAATACTAATCATCATCAAAATAACAATGCCTAGTTGCTTGTTTCCAACCTATATTTAATGCCACCAGCTAGAGAAATATGACTTGATTATCATTATCACAATATATGTTTTAAAACCACATCTTTACTCTCCTCAAAACATGTTGTTGATGCAAATTTTATGTACATTATATTCTAATTTTTAAGCATAAATGTTGTGTCTTTTTTCTCTCTCTTCATATTTGTTAACATAGAAGAAAGAAAATGTATTGGCTACTTTTACAGATTTAATTATAACTTCTAAAATATTATTGATTCCAAAATTTTAATTTTACATTTAGCTTAGCCATCGACTTTTACTAAGAAAAGATAGAATACTTTATTTAAAACTCAGTTCAGGAAAGGCAAACTAGAATAGGTACAAATCTAGATTTAAAAAAAAAAAAAATATCGAGACTACTTTTTTTTCTTTCTCTACATTGTAATTTCCCATTCTCTTGCATATTACAAAATAATACATAATTGTATTTAATAATGTGCCTGAATTAATTTTTTTCATCTTTAGCAGTTTACAGTTTTATATTTTTAAGTGGCACATATAATTCATTCATAAACAAGTGGCAGTTTGAATATACATTTTTTTAGTCAGTTCACAAGAGTTTTATTAAACAGAATCCCCCCCCCCCACAAAAATGTGGTGTAACTATTGAAATGGCTACAGTATATATAAAAATAATTCCAGTGCATATTATTCCTTGAAATAAATATCAAATATCAAATCACTTCTGATGTTACAAAATTTTGGCTATGTCCTCTGTGAATAAATGTATTAGACACCACATCTCAAAATATCTTCTTCAAAAAAATACTTTTCTTGAACTAGCTGTTTTGAGATACAGACTATAATACATTTAGTTAAGGGCATAGTTGAAAATTTAACATTTGAAGTGATTTGATATATATAAATATCATTAAAACCAGTCAACACTTAGACAATCCCAATAACAATTAACAATTTCAAACTGTTGTCAAGGCAACCTTCTTTTAACAATAAAGGTGAAAACCCATTTAGCCTTGAGCTTTATTACACTTATTATATATAAATATACAAACTATCAAATGTCAAAAACTAATTTTTATCAATAAAACAAAAAATTTAAAATTAATAAAATAAGCCATAATTAAAATTAAAATTTTACAGCTAGTAGTTTCACATCTAAGGCAGACTTTTCAAGTGCAAAGTAATACTAACACTAATCTATTATCCCATAATTATTTTGATATTAAAAGTAATTAGAATATTAAGTAGAATTATAGGACAGTAGATTAATATACATTTTTTGTGTTGGTGTTATATAAGAAGTTCTGTCATGGCAGTGAATCCATTAGCTGTGAAATTTTAATTTTGACTTATTTCATTACTTTTGAATTTGATGTAATTTGCATATATATATTGAATTAAATTTTTCCAGTGATTGTTATTATAATAAAAAATAAAAATGAGATTATGTCCATGTAAACAGAAATAACTTTAAGCTTTTGATGTTGCTAAGAAACTGGCAACTATTACTAATAGAAAATCCCTGAGAATGAACAAGTTTTCTTATTAACATACAAAGTTTTTTTTTATGTCAACCCTAAATTTGTTAAATGGATTTAAATCCAGAAAGTTATGCTTTATAGGTGTGAGAATATGAAAGAATAACACTTTTTTTTAACATTTTGCAAATAATATTTTAAACTCTTTTGGAGAGTTGTATATGTTAAGTTAAATATTTTCATCCAGTGATATTATAATAAAGAACAGAAATGAGATTATATTCATATAAACAGATAACTTTTAGCTTTTTATGTTGCCAAGAAATTACCAACTACTAGTAATTGATAATCCCTGAAACTAAACAAGTTTGTCACATTAACCTTTAATATATATATATATATATATATATATATATATGTGTGTGTGTGTGTGTGTGTGTGTGTATCGAATTAAATGTTCATATGGATTTTATTATATAGAAATGAGAATATAATATACATTAAATTGAGACATACTAACTTTCGATGCTACTAAGAAACTATCAATTACTTCTGATTAACAGTACCTAAGACAAAACAAATTTTTCTCATAATAGCTATTTTGTTGGGGTCTTTAAATCAATTATTTTATATAGCGTAAAGTTTTATAAACTGTAATATGGATTTAAACTCAGAAATCTATTTACTATAAGTTTAAAGTAAAAGATGATCCCTTTTGCTTCAAAATCCTCAACAAAAGAGCTATTATGAGAAACACTTGCTTTGCTCAGGAATTGTTAATTAGTAGTAATTGATAGTTTCTTAGTAATATCAAAAGTTAAAGTGTTTCTCTATTTAATGGATATTATTTCCTCATTTATGTATATATGATCACTAGATGGATCTTATAATCGCTTTAAACAAGCTTTATTTTTATAAGTGCCGAAAGAAAAAATCCTATCTTCAGACCAATTGATTTTGAGCTTATGCCTCACCTCAGTGGAGGGCTGAGACTCTAGAAACTAGATCTAAAATACTAACTCAAAAGTCAGCACTTATAAAACATGTTTCTATCTATTTGAAAGTCTGAACTTTTCAGACACGTAAATGTCTTCAAATCCAACTTTGCAAACCAGATAGTTATATGGGTCTAAATTCAGCTCGGTTTCCCCATATAGTAATAGCCTCTGCAATATAGCATCGCAAAAGCCATCAAAGGTACACTTATAATAATTAATAAAACAAGTTATAAACTTTCTAACTTGCTTTTAAGCTTATATTTAAATGATCATATAATATAATAATACATTTTCAATCTTAGCTTATGAAGGAATATATAGGATACTACTATAGAGTTGAGACAGGTAATCAAAGAAAGAGTATTAAAAAAAAAGTTTTTCAACTAATCCCCCATGACTTCTCACTTTATTCACCTAATATTTCAATTACTATTTGGGTTTTCTGGCTTTTCACGGTAACTTGACTCAAATGCAGAGTTAAGCTTCTCTGCTGTACAAATTTTTCCCCATTAAATAATTTCTGTAGAGAAATCTAGGAAAAATAATTGTATATAACCATTCACACTGACTTAATCAGACTAACGTAAGAGTATCTAAACACAACTATTTTTTTTTCTTTACATAGTTTTAAAACCATCTGTCTATTAATTAACAAACAAATCTTAAAACATGGGTGTGACAATAATCTCGGCCTCAGGGTGGCCTTTGAGCATTCCATCATCAGATTTTCAATTGGATGGACGGTTGAAGAGTTGGAGCGTGGAGTAGATTGAAGCCTGTCCATTAAAGTATGAGGATTGTCTATCTTAATATATATCTGAGCACTTATAGTATATATGTGTAGAAATAATAATCTGGACCAACTGATGATTGCTGGTTTAGCATGAAATACGTATATTGGTGATTATTTATCTTTTCAACATATGTATGTTTAAGTGTATCAGTGTTATTAGATGGAGTGGAGAGTGGTGGGTCGTGTGAAAGTCTGTGTTCATACCCTAATATAACATAAAACAATAAATCTTACATTTCTTTCCGTTTTTATCTTGTATAAAAAAATCGAAACAACTTTCAGCTGTTTTTTACTTCCATATTTCTATTATTATTAAGCCTAATAATCTAATTAATCTTCTCTGCAAATTATATTTGATTAAAACAAACTTGATAGGAAAAAGGAATAAATTATTTTTATTAAGAACAAAATTATAAAAACAATTTTATTTAATTATAAAAATATATATTTAAAAGATTGATTTTAAAAATGAAAATGATAACTTCTTTATTTATCAATTGATGGAAAAAATTAAAAATTCATAAACACATCTAAACATGCATACATAAATAATTTCATGTATTCATGTGTCTATATATATATATATAATATTTAAACTTCAAATTAATATTTAAGTCTATTAAATGTTACATTTGTGATTAAACAATTTATTTCCTTGATCTTTTTGTCTTTAACCCTCTTGTGATGTGATGTAATATGGCTACTCCTTTATCAAAGTTAGAAATCTCTCAGCCACTATACCCAGAGAAATCTGTTAGCCACCTTCTTATCTTACCTTTTCATTCCCCACCCTCAATTTTTCCCATATTCTTCTCTAACTTAATCCATTCCATTTCCACAATTTCATCTTTGTCCACTCTATGGCCTTCATACCTAGATCCACCTTATCTTTTTCCAAACTCAGCATAAAAAACAAAAACCCACTTTCTGAATAATCACTTTATTTATATTTATTTTTCCACATCATCATTAGTTGTAATATTTACTAAGGCTGTAAACCTCAGGAATATATGCATGAAAATGCGAAGGATCTTAACCACAAGCTTAAACCTCAGATGCCTATTATTTTGTATGCCTTTTTTATAAGTTGTAGATTGAATTGTGCATATTTCTACATTTATGTGTAAATACCATTGTTGCTAACGATCCTGCTTGAGTCTTAAACAGTAAACTACTTTTATCAGAAATTAACTCACATCCAATATTCTATTTACTTCTGTATATATTTAAACTCTTTACTTTCCATGTCAGTTCTCCATCCCTGCAACTCTCTATGTTTTATTACTGTATCCATTCTTCTATCCCATTCTTTGCTAAAATAACACTCAACAATCGTCATAACACAATCATCCCACCTTTTGTAAAAATATACTGACATAAAGTCTTTATTCAATTTTTCTGCATACCATACTATCTTTCTCACCAACTTGTTGTTTACTCATAATTCAATTAAATACTATTTTGGTTATTCTTTTACTACCCATAAATTGCAATCTACTGAACATTTTCATTTTGGTTTTTGCATCGGACATATAAAAACTTGACCATCCCATTTCTCATTGAATCACTTCCTTTGTCATCCACACATTTGCATCTAATGCATGTCTTTCTTCTTCTCTTTATAATTTTTCTAAGTAATTTAACTCCCCTTTAGTAACACATAATGCATCATTACCATATGTTAACCCTGCTATTGCCACTCCCTTCCATACAATTCTAGCTACATTATATTTATTATATGAAAACACTGTTAATTTCTTTATCAGTCCCTTTCTTTTCTTTGCTTCATTTACAAATTTTTTCTCCCATTTATCCAAGCAATTTCTCTGATTACTTATGACAATTCCCAAATAGTTATACATATTCACCACATTTAATTTTATATCTTCCAATAAAAAAATTTTTTTTTCCTTCCCCAGTATTTATCATCATTACTTTTGATTTTCCTTCACTAAATTCAATCCCCATCTCTTTAACCATCCTTGCACAAGTCTTCAGCATAACTTCCACATATTCCCTACTTTTTGTGTACAAGAATCTATCATCAGTAAATAAATGACCTAATAATATATACCACCCTTGTCATATATTAATGGTATTTCTACACCTCTTCCTAGTCTTTCTATTACTCTCTTCATTTCTCTTAAATATAACTAAAACAAAATTGATGCCTTAGGCATCTTTGACTTAGTCCCACCCCATTTTTAACTCTATCTGATTCCATATTTTCTAATTAATACATATAGTAATTATTTTCATACAATCTCTTAGAAAGTTTCACCTAAGCTCCATCCAGTTCCAAATTTTCTAAACTTACCCATAATCTATTTCTATTTACTCTATCATATGCCTTCTTCATATCTATAAAGACCATATATAACTCTACCTGTATTCCTACTTATATCTATAAGTTGTATGACTACAAATAAACTGTCTTCTATATGCCTATCTAATCAAAAACCTCCTTGCATTTTTTCTATTATTATTTTCTTTCATCCATTTTGCCACCCTTCCAAACACCATATTTGCAAAAACTTTATACAACACTGACATTATCACTATTGACCTATTATTCTTTAATTTTCTACAATTCTTATTCTTTCCTCTAAATAGTAGCCTTACTCATATTATTCCAGCTATAAGAAAATTCTCTCTTCTATGTCATCTTAAATTGTCTCCAATTTCCTAAATTTATCGCTATTTCTGCTGTCTATCTGTCTAAACCTCCTGCCTTTTCACTTTTCAATTTCTTCCTTGCCTCATTCAATTCATTTTCTGTAAACCTAATATTCCATTATTATATTCTTTTATGTTTGTTATCACTTTGTTCTTCATATCTAACATCTTTTCTATATCCATTACATATTTAAGATTGTATCCAATTTTTCTCTAGAGCTACACACTTTTCCTCATCATCTAGTAATACTATTTCTCTTTCCCCTACATTCATTATTTCTGAAACATTCTATTGTTCCAACTGATGAGAGTTCTTGGAAATGCTCAACATTTCTGTTTTTTATAAAATCCTTATTTTATACTAAACCCTACTAAATTGAATGTAATTTCCTTTTAATTTAATTTTATACATGAATAATATTTTTAAAAATCACATTTGATCAATATTTAAAAAGTGATTTGTAAATGTAACAAGGTACCATAAACATCATCATAAATGTTATGTAAACACTATTAAACAAATTCATTTTTATTTTAATTTTTTTGTGTGTGAATTAATGAAGGTAGATTTATGATAAGTTTATCAAATTCTGCTTTAAAATTTGATATTTCTTACAAAAATTACAATATTTCAAAAGATTTTAACACTAAGTCAATTTTGAGACCTTATGTACCAGATACCATACACCCATCACTTGAGGGCGCCACCAAACCAGTATACCAGTTTGGAAAATTTAATTGTATGGCTGAATATATAATAATATGGACATATTTTGATATAATAATTGCTTCTGATGCTAGCACAGCTAAGACTATGAGACTACTAACTATTACACAATTGATAGATAACAGCAAAACAAACAGCAGGCAAATTTAAATAATCAAAATATTTATTAATTATTAAAAATGAAAATTAAACATGCAAAAAAATCAGTAAATTTAAAATTGATTATTTTTATATTATTATCACAGAATCTTAATTACCTTTTTACTTCAATAGTTTTTAAATCGAAAGATGAAACCTTTTTAGCAACAATAATATCTAAATATCTAAACATTTTATATCCTTCATTAATTTTTTATATTACTATTAAGTTTATTATTTTTTATTTCTGAAAATAAAACATAAATGACTAAGTTCATAGTTTACTTGTGCATTTCTTTATAATAATCAACCAATTAGTGTGTAAAAATAATAAAAAATACTTTGTAAACAAGCAAAAAATTATTTTAAATCATATTTCAAATTCTTCATATCCAAATTAGAGCGAAAGAATTTGATTCTTAAAGAACAGGCAAAACTCACTATACGTACTGCCACACACAGCAAGCTAGAGTAATCAATGGCTGCCATAAGGCTTATGCATAAAATCCCCATCTAGTGCCTACTCATCCAATATCCCCAGACTAGTTTCTGGCTTGTGGCCTTCGTCAGTGAGGAGCCTTCGATCTGAGAGCACTGCACCATTAATTACTCTAGCTTGCTGTGTGTGACAATACGTATAGTGAGTTTTGCTTGTTTTTAAAAACAGTTATTTATTTTTAAAAAAATAAGTTCATTGCGTTAAAATAAACTTGAAATGCTATTAGTTCACTTATTATATTCCAAGCTTTCTTTTTAGAATATCCGATATTAAATTCACGTAAACATCTTTCTTCAAAAACCTAAAGAAAATCAAACTATCCATTTTGTTATTGAAGACGAGCGTTAGTGATTTAAAAAAAAACAACGTATTTTCAAATAATATCCTACAGTAATTTTAACCATTGAAATGTATTGAAACATATATATTTTTTTAATTTCACAATTTAGGTAGACATAAAAAATACTCTATTTAATGTATGTATATATGTTTTAACGTATTTGAATAAGCATGAAAAATGTCCTTTTTATAATATAACAGAGTTCACTACAACTTACAGAACTTTTACATAAGTTGAACAATGAAGAAACAGAAAAAATATGGAGGTTTTTGAACTATGATGCTGGAAAAGATTAAGAATGTTATGAATACTTTAGTAGTTCTTTGTTCCATGGGTTTAGTGCAGTAATGTCAGTGAATGATTTGAAAGATAAAGAATTCTGGAACAGAATCAACATTTCTCATAGAAAATCAGTCTTTTACATCACACAAATTTCTGACTGAATGGGCATTTTATTATTCACAAAATCATAGTATGGTGGTAGAATAGCAATTTCAGAACTACACATTATTGGGTCTAAAGTCAACCCATTACTTATGGTGCTGACATTACATAGTATACCAAGCAATTAAGCCATGTGATCATTTTTAGCAATAAGAAAGCAGATACATATTAAGCTACATCTGCTCTTTATCAAAGAAAGAATAAAAAATTTGGTTGGTAATTTTACTGAATCTGGTCATGTGTTTCACAAAACACTCAGAACAATTGACTATCACATGATTACCATTTTCTAAGCTTACACAAGCTGTTAAAACATTAGCTTGTGCAAAAGTGATTATGAAATGTTTTAGTGGTTTTATATCAATACTGCAAGAGGATGATGATAACTTCTTAATAAAAAGCCAAAGACACCAAAATGTATACATACCGAATTCGGTTCAGATCTATATTACTATATAAGTGTATGAGCTTGGTTTGAAAACTATTGTGTTTTCATCTTTAGCTCAGAGCTTTATAGTTACCCAAATAGGTAAAAAGTGGTCACTGGAGAATTGCATTAGATCCTAAGATCTAGGTGCAAGGTTCTCAGATCTAAGGCTTCTCACTGATGAGAGCCACAAGTTGGAACCTGGTATGATTATATTGAATGAGTAGACACTAGATAGGAATTTTATGCATAAAACTTCTAACATACATTGATTACTATGGATTCCACTAGGTGGCATTACTGTATGGAATTATTTTAAGTAATCAGAAAAATTATGGGAGAAAAAATTGATAAATGAAGCAAAGAAAAGAAAGGGATTGATAAAGAAATTAACAGTGTTTTCATATAATAAATATGATGTAGCTAGAATTATATGGAAAGGAGTTACAGTAGCAGGGTTAACATATGGTAATGATGCATTATATGTTAGTAAAGAGATATTAAATTACTTAGAAAAAGTTCAAAGGGAAGTAGGAAGACATGCATTGGATGCAGAAGTATTGACAGCAAGAGATGCAATTTAAGGAGAAATGGGATGGTCAAGTTTTCATACAAGAGATGCAAAAAGTAAAATGAAAATGTTTGGTAGATTGCAGTTTATGAATAATAAAAGAATAGCCAAAATAGTATTTAATTGGGTTATGAGTAAAGGGCAGGCAACAAGATGGGTGAGAAAGGTAATGCAGTATGCAAAAGATTTGGATAAAGAATTTATATCAGTATATTTGTACAAAATATGGAATGATTGTGTTAAGAGGATTGTTGAGTGTTATAGTAGTAAGGAATGGGATAAAAGAATAGATTTATTAATAAAGAATAGGGAGTTAGAGAGATGCAGAAATAATATGGAGAGTAAAAAGAGTTTAAATATATATAGAAATAAACAGAATATTAGGTGTGAGTTAATATATGATAATAGTAAGGAAAGTAGTTTATTGTTTAAGGCTAGAATGGGATCTTTAGCTACAAGAGAATATACATGTAAATGGAAAAGTATTGGGGATTTATTTTGTAAATTATGTAAGGAAGGAATAGAAAATATTAGGCATTTGTTAATTGAATGTAAATGCTTGAAAACAGAAAGGGTATAATGAATTTATGGAAGAATAAATATGAAAAAAGTGATTATATAGAAAGTGAATTATTGGTTTTTATGCTGGGTTTGGGAAAAGATAAGGGGGATTTAGATATAAAGGTTATAGAGTTGACAAAGATTATGTTGTGGAAATGGGATAGAACAGATTATGGGAAAATTTAGAGTGGGGAATGGAAAATAAAGTGGCTATCAGGTTTATCTGGGCATAATTGCTGAGATATTCTTGACTTCGTTTAAGGAGAAGCCACAATACATCGCATCACATTCTGTTTTAACAATTGACTATATAATTATTTGTTTACTTATTGAAATTCTTGGTAATAAGATGGTTTCTAGATACATAAGTGAATTATTTACAGTTTTGAATGCATAAAGGTAAAAGTCAAAAGCCATCCATGCATGAGCATTAAAAGTTCAATGAGGCATTTGATAATGGTTTATTAGCTAGCACTATAAGCTCTCTAAATAAAATGTTCTAAATTTATAACCATTATCATTTTAATCATTTATTATTTCAATTATTTAAAGCTGACATATTTCCTAGTGGTTTACAAATTTCATATTTTCAGATTTGTTATTATCTTAAATCATTTGTAAATGGTCTTTAAATAAAAGGTTTTTTTATATCTATTTTCATCAGTAGAAAAGCTAATAAGCTTCCTAAAGGTTGACAAAATATTAAATTGACATTTCAATTTGAGTGAAGAAATTATTCCAAATCTTAAACTTATGGAAGTATTTAATAATAGATTTATAAACACTGAAGTCCAGCAGTTGATAGTTAATAGAAATATCAATAATGTGTTGATTCTATGAATATGAATGTTATCGAACATGTATAGTGCATGTATCAACTATTTGATAAACAATATTTTGGTAAATACAAAAATACTATAAAAGAATTTAAAAGCAGATACAGAATTAGTATTAAACCATTAAATATCACATGGTTACCATTTCTTATGCTAGATCATAACTATTATTAAAACAGGCAAAACTCCCCACAAGCTAGAAACTAGTCTGGGGATCTTGGATGAGTGGGCACTAGATAGGAATTTTATGCACAAGCCTTCTGGTATCTATTGATTACTCTGGCTTGCATTGAGTGATAGTACTGTGTGGAGAGTTTTGCCTGTTTTAATGCTGATACAGCCTAAATAATAACATCTAATAGATTATGATATCATTAAAAGTCAACAAATAAATAAACTTTACAGCTTTAGAGAATATGCTAAACTATTTCCATGATCTATCATTAAATGTTGAATGTCTACAGAATTGCAAACTTTATTTAAACTTTTCCAAATACAAACAACTGTTAATAATAACACACAAAGACAACACATGTTAGTTAGTAGATTACAGGACATTTCAAGAGTAATAGTATTCTCTGCTTTTCTTTAGGTGGAGTCAAACTTATGTTTTAGATAATATGTTGGACTATTTCTGTCATCTATGATTGAATGTTGAATGTATAAATAATTTTAAACATTCTTTAATCTTTTTCCAAATACAAATTGTCAATACACATTGTCAATAGGCAGGCCAGCAGCATCTGAAGAAGAGTGGATAATAATACCACTGAAACATTGTGTAATCTATTAACCTGTGTTGTCTTTGTGTGTTATTATTAACAGTTGTTTGTATTTAGAAATGTTTAAATAAAGTTTAAAATTTTCTAAACATTCAACATATAAATGAAATAATTATTCTATAACCATTGGAAGCAGTCTTAATCTAAATTCTATCTACTTTCTATTTAGACAATTTTTTATATTGCTTATTTGATTTTTTTAAATGTCTTTATTCTTTTGATTCCTATATAAACCGACTTCTTTCTATTTTTTTTTTTAAGTGTCATAGCACCGGCCGGGACGCGAACCTGCAACCCGGGCAATTGCCTGCAAGTGCAAGGCAGTCGCGCTGACCTCTCGACCACCAATGCAAGACGACTTCTTTCTATTTGTCTTGCTGTTATTATTTTTAATGGCGTTTATGATTGTCAGATTTTCTTATGCAGTTTAGGGTTGTGGTAGAGAAAGGGACTTGAGAGTTTAAGGTTTTGGGATCAGACGGATGGGATCAAACTCCGTCTGACAAGTCTAGTACATGGTTATTAAATGACGTCAACAAAAACTAACTCTTCGAATATTTATATGCTTTTTATTAATATGAAATTTATGCGAACATTGAAGATCTTTTACAAGCACACAAATAATACCCAATTTTCTTTTTAAATATTAAAACATCTGTATTTTTTCAATTTGCATTTAGCCTTTCACATATGTATATATGGTTGTGATAAAATTGTAAAACTAGAAAAAAATCTTAGATAAGCAACTTCATAATATGTCATTTAATTCATTTGAACAATCATTTGAATTTTTTCTTTTCCCACTCGCTCTAATAAGGTCTTTTAACATTTAAATGAGCAATGAACAAAATTGTAACTTAATCTCATAATCATTAATACATTTTTTTTAAGTCAGCGGATAAATCACGTGACTCGATTAACTGACAAAATACGACAATTGAAGCAATTTGAAACAATGGTGGATAATTGCGCTTCTCCATTTAAAACGAATGATTAATTATACATTACATTTTTCTTCATAAATATTCTATTTTAAAAATTATACAAACATTAAATAATATTTATCTATATATGGCAGTCGCTTAAAGCAAATTTTGTGAAAAGTTATATTTTAATTAATTACTGAAAGGTTTACATTTATTTTTTTAAATAAAACATCACTGTAAGTATTAAAAGAAAATTTCACTTCCAATAACCACTTTTTATAATTTACTGGTTAAATTACTTAAAATAATGCTTAATATAAGTGTTTATAAAGATTGAATAAAATAAAAGGAACACTCGCGATATTTTTATTAATAAGATGATAAGGAAATTTTGCATTGCGAGTTGCTCATTACATGATATGAAATTATATATTATTTTCAATGGTATTTAGATAAACCATATGCGATTTTCTTTTTTTTTTTTTTTGTCAATAGCGTAACATCCCAATATCCCAACTTATTTCAGTTAATTATTATTGATCCATTGCCAGATGAAGATCTTTTAAAATTCAATTCAATTCTTCCAATCCATAGTTTTACTGCTAGTCACCACTCCAGCTAAGTTCTTATTTTATCCATCCAACTCACATGTGGTATCTTTCGCGATCTTTTTAATTAATTGAGACCCTTTTTAATTAAATAAGGCTCCTTTAGGAATATGTTCATGGCTGAAGATCTATCAGCCCCATATAGCTATTTGAGTTGGATAGCTGGGTTTGAAGACATATAGATGTCTGAAAATTTCAGATTTTCTACTCAATAGATAACTTTTAGATAAGTGCTTGGGTTTGGGTTGGTATTTTTAGATCTAGTGTCTGAACCTATCCTGACACATCTTTGAGGAGTGCCAAAGCACGAAACCATGGTCAGGGGTTTGGGGAGGGGTTCCTGACAGAGATATTTTAAGTGCTGGCTCTGGCTAAGCATTTATCACAAAGCTTGTAGAGGAATTGGCAATCCTCATTGTTTATAACTTACAAGCTTAAGAGATAGGGTCATGTGATCTATGACTCTTATTTTGACTAGCTACATTTCAATCTCTTAATTTTTTTAATGATATTTTTGATAGCTATTTATTTTCTTACCCACATATTTTTACTTTCGACATTTATACTTCTAATATATACATTTTCAAATATGCACACATTTGTTCGTCTATGTATGGAAATGGTCGTTTTTTTTTCTTTATAATCTAATACTGCATTTTGCATTAAGTTATAAAAAAGAAAGAAACCACATAAATATGACAAACAAATGAACAAACGTTTCAAATTTGAATTACAAATACAAACAAAGGAAAACTTCAATAATATATATATACTTTAGTATGAGATTTGAAATATTGGTGGCACTCTTAGTTAACCATATCTCAGATTCATAAATAAAAATTAATAAAACATGGTATTAAAAGTTCTTTTATTTTCAAATACATAGGCCCATCATTTTTTAATTGTAGAAAAAATTTCTACCAAAAGCACTCTAGTTAACTTTAATTCTGTGACTAATTTAATCCATTATGTTTTCCATATGTACCAATAATTTGACCAAAGGTTTTGTGCTTTTCTTCCTCTATTAAAACCCATTGAACATTATTTTAGTCTTCTAACATTTATCTTGTTTATATCTGACAATTCATACAAAATTTCCTCATGTTTTGGAATGTTGTTCTTCAAAACACATCATCTGAAAAAAATAGATAACTTAAGCATTCTTGTTGATTTTTATTTCTTTAGATTCTCATATGAATTTACAAAATACTTCTTGTAAAATTATCACAAAATGTTTTAAGATATGAAATTCAGGAATATAAATAAAATATAATTTGGAAACCAGTTATGTATATTAATTGTTCATAAAAAGGTTACTTGAAAAGACATCCTTTCATTAATAGAGAAGTGATGACTAATATTCTAATCATCATCATCATCATTATTTTCAATCATTACCAATACACTGCAGGACCAAACTCTCTCTAAGTTTACTCCAATTTCTTAATCCATAGCATCTTTTGTTATTCCATATTGGACTATTTCCATCATCTAATGTGAGTATTAAATATCTTTAGAAAATTTTTATTTTATTTAAATATTCCAAATACATTCAACTGTTAATAATAACACGAAGGTTAATATATGCACAATGTTTTGAATGGTATTATTCTCTCATCTTCTTCAGGTGTTGCTGGCCTGACCAGTGACAGTATGTTAGATTCTTGAATATTGAATTTAAAGATAATGCTCTAACCAATTGAGCCATCCTGCCAAAGGCAACAGTCAATAGATAAGTATAAGAAATTTCTACTGAGTGTTGCCTTTGGCAGGATGGCTCAGTTGGTTAGTGCATTACCTTAAAATTCAGTACTCAAGAATCTAAGCATCCAGGTTCATTTCCCATACTAGTGCTGTTACTGGTCAAGCCAGCAACGCCTGAAGAAAAGGTGAGAATAATACTCTCGAACATTGTGCATATACTACTAACCTGTATGCTATTACTAACAGTTGAATATATTTGGAGTATTTAAATAAAGTTAAATTTTTTAAACACATTCAATACTCATATTAGACAAGGGAAATAATCCAATGTCGAAATATAACTAAAACACCATCATCACAAACCTTCAAAAACACATAGCATCTTTTCTCTGCATCACATCAATAATACCAGAAGACTTTCTTAGCTCATTCGTTTATTCAAAAAGTGGCTTTTTTTAAAGGTCTTTTATAATCATTTGGAGATCCAATTTAAAACTTCAAGTGTTTATCTATTATTATTATTATTATTATTTTCTAGGAATATGATCACCTAACTCTATTTTAACTTCTTACATCTTTCAAATGAAGTCAGTCATACCTGTTTATTATCTCTCCCATGTATTTCATTTTCAATATGTTCTTATTAATATTAACATTTATCTCTCCATACTTTTTTAATGATCTAATTGATCTTCTGTTAAGTGATTAAGTTTCATATTCATAAATAAGAATTTATAAAACATATTAAAAACTTTTCTTTTGAAGTCACATAGACATATTTTCTTTTAGCATAAAGTTATTTTTACCAAAAGCACTCCATTCAAGCTTATTCTATGATTAATTTTATCAAATTTATTTTCATTAGTATTACTAATTTGATCAAGATATTTGTAATTGTTAGTATATGATTACCAATCTTTACTTTATTTTCAGAAAATCCACTGAATATTATTTTAGCCCTTTCATCGTTTATCTTAAAATTTTACTTTATTGATTTGGTCTGATAACTTAGAACATTTTCTGAAGTTCAGAAACATTATTTGCACAAATAACCACCCCATCAACCAAATTTAAATGACTTAAATAATCATCATTTAATTTCATTACCTAGCTTTTCATTTTAATCTGCAAAATACTTTCGATAAACTTCTGTAAAATGTTTTGTAAAGTAGAGTTAAAAGGTGTCTGCAGGAGGGTTGCATTAGATCCTAAGATCTAGGTGCAGTGCTCTCAGATCCAAGGCTCCTCACTGATGATGGCCACGAGCCAGAAACTAGTCTGCGGATATTAGATGAGTAGGCATTAGATAGGGATTTTATGCACAAGCCTTCTGGCATCCATTGATTACTCTGTTTGGCACAGGGTGGCACTACTGTATGGAGAGTTTTGCCTTTGTTTAAAATATGGAATTACCACTTTCTATACCCTTCTTAATATTAATCTTAGTATCAGCTTGTGATTTAATCATTGCTGTTGAATTTTTATAAATATTCCCAAGAAAAAATATGACAGTATACTTGGTTTATATCTTGATGATCTAAAATACCTAATTAAATGTCTTTTAGTAATTTACAAATTTAAAGCATAATCTTTTTTCATAACTTTTTTTGTCTAAATCACATGTTGTTATTAAATTAGTAATAATTGAAAGGCTGCAAGTCTTTCACATGTGCTACAGTTGTTTCTCAGACAGCCAATCAGATTTGTAAACAGCTGTCTTTAAGAACGATCAAGCTTTTGACACATGGCAGAGATTTTGATAAGAAAAGGATGATACCAACCTTTTCTCAACTTAACTTTTATATATATATAAGCCAGTCTTAAGCATCTTGGCCTGAAAGCTTGAAAATATAAACATATTCATTTATTACTCACTGATAAATTATATTACAATCTAGAAAATTGTGGTGTAGTAAATCTAAGATTTCATGCTCTAATATCGTTAATTAAAAACTCAGTGAGTAATAAATGAATATGTTTATATTTTCAAGCTTTCAGGCCAAGATGCTTAAGACTGGCTTATATATATAAAAGTTAAGTTGAGAAAAGGTTGGTATCATCCTTTTCTTATCAAAATCTCTGTCGTGTGTCAAAAGCCTGATCGTTCTTAAAGACAGCTGTTTAAAAATCTGGTTGGCTGTCTGAGAAACAACTGTAGTGCATGTGAAAGACTATCAACCTTTCAATTATTAATAACTTTTTTTGTAATACTTTCTTGTGATTGGCTATACTAAAACAACTTTTGAATTCATCTTATTCTTTAGGTTGATTAGAATCCAACGTTCGCTGTAGATGAGTTGTGATTGCCTTGGTAAAGATTTTGTATAGATTGATAGGACTGCCATTTCTAATATCTTCTTTATCATTTATATTAAATAGCTATATTACTACTGCATTCTTTTCCAATCATATGATACATTTCTACCATTTAGACATTTGGTGTATAATATTTCCAACAATTTTTTGTTTTCTTAACATTTTTTTTTTAATATGAATAATAATTCCATCATTCCCTGGCCTTTTTTTTTAAATTTTCATAAATTTTATCACTATTCCTTATCTTCATTTAAAATACTGGACAATTCAGAAGGAAATACTTTGTTTCTTATTTTTTATTACCATATAATTTTTTTTATAAAATTCTTTAATACATTATAGGATGTCATTTCTCTTTTCAGTAATAATTCATCTTTTCTTTTTATTGAGGAAATACGTTTTTTATCAATAAAATGTTTTACATTTATAAAACTTTAATTCCCTTCTAAAATTATAATAGCTATTTGAGTTGGATAGCTAGACTTGAAGACATATAGGTGTCTGAAAATTTCAGATTTTCAACTTAGTAGTTCACTATTAGATAAATGCTGCTTTTGCGTTGATATTCTTGGCCTAGTGTCTGAAATATCCTAGTACCTCACTGAGGAAAATCAATAGCTTGAAACTGTTCTGGAAATATGGATAATTTCAAGACATAGATTTTAAATGCTTTCTCTTGCGGCATTTATTGATAAAGCTTGTTAGAGCTATTAGCATGCTTTTTATTTTAGTCTTCTAAAAATTTTCTTGCTAATTGGCAATTATATCTTGTTATATTATTATTAATTCTTTTTTTTTTTGCCCTTTTATAAATCTGTAGATAATTATGTTTAATAAGTCATTTAAAAATATTTTTATATTTCTTTTTTCTTTGTACATTGTTTTGCTTAGTAAAAAATGTAAAATTGCTGTTTTTTTATATCACTTTAAAATTATCAAAAAATTATCAAAATTATCAAACTATCTTTGTTGCGGTTTTTAATAGTGGATCTTTATCATATTAATTTCATTCAAGTATGAACTAGCTTTAAAACTATCGATTTGCAAGTTAATTTAAATTAAAAATTCAGTGGAATGTTTCTAAAGATTAAGAATATCATTTGTTAAACTGACTTTCTTAGTAGTTTTCAGCTCTCTAGTTTTACATCAACACATAACTTACATCTCCTTAATTGATTATTACTTCTTGTATTGAATTATTAATTAAGAACATTGCAATCTTGAAATACGTATTTTCCATTATTTAAAATGTAATTTAGTTCTACTGAAACTCCATTTCAATGTATCTATATCCATTTCATTTAACATTTTTGTCACAGAAAGAATTCATGATAGTTTAAACAATTTTTTTCTTGATATCCATAAACTTTGCATCCTCTCTCACTTCTGTCTCTTAACCAAATTTTCCCACAGTTTACCAATTCTAGTTTTAAAGTCCACCATGACAATTTTAAAGCATTATTTAGTTTAATCAAAAGCATTTTGTTCATCCATACAAAAATTCTCTATTTGTTGGGGCATACACCTTTCATTAAGGTAAATAATCATTTCTTCCACACTGTCTGATATTCCATAAATCTCCACAATGTTGTTGTTCCACTTTTTATTTATAATGAATCCCACTATACTTATGCTTCAATATGACTTTGTGGTATGTTTTCACTTTTTAAATCGATTGTCTCTTCACCTTTTCTTAACTTCACAAAGTTTAACAATGTTCTAATTACTATTAGACAGTTCTTTTTCCAATTCTTGTAATCTTCCCTCCCCTGAAAGTACTCTGCAGTTGTAGGTAACTAAATAAAAGGAAGTATAAACAAAAACATTGGAGTTTCCATTGTCAGTTATAAGTCAGCTAAACATACAGGTAAAAAATGGAATCAAAATGTTTATGAAAAATAATTTCAAGCTTTGCAGATAAAGAAAAGTCTGAAAAAAATTGAAAAGAATTGCAAAAGCAAATCAAAATTATTAACAGTGGGCATACTCAGTATGAGATAACCAACCAATTACATAAACACTAGATGGATATCAATTTCTAGATGGTGGAACTTCAGAGAGTAAAACTGAAGAACTTATTACTAAAACAGATTTACTCATTTCTTAATAAAAAGACTTGAAAATGCATACAAAGCTTTGGAGATGCCTCCATATTGCTACTGAGTGTTGAGGAGTCATGAGCACTGATATGTAACTGACTTAGTTCAAGATAGTAATGAAATGGGGTTACTTAAGGGGCTGTGGAAAAAACTATTGAAAAGGCAAATATACAGCAGATTATAAAAATTGTGATATGAAGCAGAAGTTGGAGTTTGATTGGAGTGATGAGAAAGATGCCCATGAGAATAACTTTTACTGTGCTGGTTTGAACAACAATTCATGAATTTAAAACTAGTTCAGTTCAATTTCAAGAGGGGCAGTCGAGTCATGAAGATTGGCCAATGTTTACATATAATAATCTTATCAAATCTGAAAATGAAAGAAATTACATCAGCTGACCTTAAGAATATGATTGATTGCATTTCCTGGATGCTGTCCAAGATATATGAGAGCAGGCAAATGTAGTTGACATAGCTTTTTTTAGATGAATAAGTGAACTTCATGATACCAAAATGCAGTTAGATAATCATTTACATCAGATTGTAGAAGAAAATATACAAGACTTGAAAGATGCCCATGGCAGCCACAATACTGGTATTAAGCTTGATCAAACTAGAATGGTCAGTGGAGTATGACATAGAAACATTGAATTATGCAAAGATCCTGCTTAGTAATAGCAGCCTGGGTCTGCCACCAAGAAATCCTTATTGCTTTCCTCCTGTGATCTCCAACGTTTATTTTGGTTCCTTCATGAGGATAAGGACCATAATTTCATTTTGTCTTTATATATCAATTAAAAAAGGGATCAATCACACACACATTCATTCTAAGTCAACTGTTATTTCAGTTATGAACTATCAGTCAATTGGGAATAAAGATCATCTTTCTTTATTTTAAAGCTCTGAGATAAAAAAGCACATCTACTCAACTCAATGGTTGATGCATTTTTGGGAGCAGTCAATCTATGCTCATTTACTGATGAATAATCAGATGAACATGAGAGGTTCAAGAATCAAATTAAACAGAAATTAATAAAGGTAATATATTTTTCCTGGGTATTTTCCTTTTCATCTTCATTTGTTTACAGAAAGCTTGATTATAAAATTCTTAAGTTTTGAGTTCATTGGTCAGAATAATAAATACTTTATTATATATCCATTCTTAAAATTATGTAATTTTGTGAATTTTGGAATCATGCAATATGTGTATTGAAATGCAATAATTATAATTATTATTATTATTATTATTATTATTATTATTATTATTATTATTATTATTATTATTATTATTATTATTATTATTATTATTATTGTTGTTGTTGTTGTTGTTGTTGTTGTTGTGCTATAAAAGTCGTTCTTCATAATAAAACAATAGTATTTCTGGTGAATGATATATTTATTTCGTCTCATAGACTTTTCAAAGATACATTTCCTTATTTTATTAATGGAGTTCCTTCAACTTTTTGCTCATCATCTTCTTCCCTTTTCACAATGGTTATCTTGGGATCGGGTGATGTCAAGATCAATTCGGATGCTCACAGGTCTGGTGTTCGAACTTTGTATGAACTCCGGAGCTATAAAGCCATATGATTTTTTATATACCTAAGATTAGCCATCAAATAACCATTTACTGATCAATAGTGAATAATTACTGTATTGGTTAGTTATAAGCCCGTTAATTAAAAAATTCTAAGCATGGCAAAAAAATTCAAATTTACTCGCCACAAATTCGAACTCAGGTTACAGACTCAAATAGCGCTACTATTTTTTGACATTTATATACTGCACATATGTATATATCCTCATTTTGAAACATACATAAGTATATATGTTGCTATAAAATATTCATCTACAGTTATTTGAAATAAAACATCTTAATAATTTATATTCTTTTATTCATTCCTAAACTTAATTGCTTGCAATTAGTGTAACCACATAATTATATAAAATAAGTAATTAATCACAATAGACGCGTAATTACTATAATTACCGGTAACATTTCTAACGTTATTAAATTTAAAATTTTATTTATATAATAAATAATTAGAAAACGCAGCCTTCAAAATATTTTGGCAGTTTTTAATTAAAATAAAATATATTTTCCGGCAGCTTCAGCTACAATTACATCGTCATCTGATATAGTAATATTTTATCTTAACGAAGGCAAATATTCTTCGTGGTTAATTACCCGGTCAACAAATATTAAGGAATTCTAAGATAAAATTTATTAATCTGTTAAAATGTAAGGGATAAAAATAGAAGAAAACATCAATTTGATTTTAAAGTTTCCTTTTATACCGACATTAAAATATTTGCAGATATAAGAATTTTTATTTCAGTTATTTCATTTGCAGATAAATTTGACAATTTCCTATAGAAAAGCTGTAATCTGTCAATTTTTCATCGCTACGAGGAAAAAAATATTTGAAATGGATATTTCGTATTTTTAAAACTCTTTTACTTACTTTATAAAATTAAACAATATCTACAAATATAATTTTTAAATTAGAGATTAAAGATTCATTATACTGTACTTGTAAATGTTTAAATGTTAGAATAAGTTGTGTCAAAAAGATTGCAACAATAAAAATCTATCGCATTTGACCATCTAGATGTAAATTCGGTCTTGAGAATAAAATAACACTCAACCTGAACGTCCAATAAAAATCTGATTAACTGCCTAGAACGCCATTTCTAAATCACTATGTAGCTACACCATAAAATTTTAAAGCACTACCATGTATAAATCATGAGATATGCCATATAATATGAGAGCATACTTTACATTTTTAAAGACCATCTTCAATTTTTCCATGCCATTATAAAATATTGTAAGCATCTTGAATACTATCATGTATACTTCCAGGCAAAAGTATGTCTATATATTATCTGTTGATATGATATAATATATATTGAATTAAATATTTCCATGGATTGTTATTATAATAAAGAATAGAAATGAAGAGATAATATCCACATAAATAAAGATAATCTTTAACCTTTGGTGTTACCAAGAAATTATATATATATATGTGGGTCAGTGATGTGTAAAGAAGATTTAAAATTAATCAAAAATTGTAAAACTGCGAACATAGAATTAAATTATATAAAATTTAAATCATTTGGAAATTTCCAGACCAATATTAGTCTGGAAATTTTGTCTGAGAAAATAATTGCTCTTAAAATGTCAAGAATGATTTTTATTGGTCACCTCTCAATAAATATTATGTAAACACTTTAATTACCCCACTCTAGTATAGATGGTATTAGATATAAAGATTTTAAAAAAGCAAATTACCAAAATGGAAATAATTGTTTGAGCTGCTCAATGGAAAATGTTTTAAAAAAATTTCACTCAATAATACTCATCAGACATCAATGAGATTTATTTTTAAGTTAAGCAATGGGATCCTACCTACAACTATTAATAAAAGACTGGGATTGAGTTTGAATGAAACCTGTATTATGTGTAACAGGGGTAGTAAAACTTTTATGCACTTGTTTGAAGATTGCTATGCCTTTAGAGAAATTACAATGAAGGTTTTTCACAGGCCTATAATAAATATCAAATATGAAAAAATATGTTATAAACTTCAACCCACACAATGCGAATGTAATGATCCATACATTGAAATTATTGTGGGCAATAAGATGTTCACTTTGATCTGATAATAAAAAATTCAATTGGTTAAAAAAAATGGATAAAGATTGGGAGAACTACTTTAATTTATGCCTAAAATATTGGCCCCAAAAAACCTTCCAATGTGTATGGGGAGGAATTGCTTTTTCCACGTAAAATCTGGGAGTAAAACATATAATAAAGAATTTTAAGGTTGTTGTTAAAGAAAAAGGATCTAAATCATAAACAGTGACAATTAACAGGTGACAGGAAAGTTAAGTGAACATGATGCAAAGTGTATAATGGACAAGTGAAGGATAATACTGTTCCTTTTTTTTTTGTTTTTGTTTGAACTAGAAATTTATTTGTAATTATGTAAATATGTTGTGTTTAATAAAGTTTATTACTTAAAATAAAAATAAATAAATACAAAAATAAATTAATCAAGCTCTTCTATACTCTTCAATTCTTAATTCCAGAGTAAGGTAATCATCTGATGGCCTCTAGAATGTTTTTATTTTGGGAAGCAGATGGTCTTCTTGCATGTCAAAGTGAACTTAGGGAATCTAAGTAAAGCCCACCCCAATCTAAATTATTGTTTAAAAAGCTTTTGGTCATTGAATTAATTTTTTTTTCTAGTATTTATTAGTTTATGGCCATGGACTTCATCTTTAATACTAGAAAAAGATATATGTATTTAAATGTATTATTTTTTAAAAACTAAATATTGCAAATTTCTGCTAGTCAATTATTAATAAAAATGAATGTGTTTATCTTTGTGTGTATGTGGGTGGGTGGTAAGGGGGGTTGTCAAGTATAATTAATTTTTCACATTTTTTGGATGTTTTCTATGCATTTCCATTTAATATTATTAATAACTATAGATAGCTACTTTTTTGAATTTAATATTTCCTTTCATTTTTTCTACTATCTGAAATTAAGATGCTTTATGCATTCGCATTTATGGCCATAAATTACGACATGAAAATAGAAACCTTTCAATTTAAATTTTTTATGGTTTTATTACTTTTCAAAGATTTGGTTTCTAAACAAATTGCATTATTTTCTTAGAGTTTAATCACTTTATGTTTTTGACTTTTTTAGCATATCAATAAGAGTTGTTGATTAGATATTCTGATGTTGTTTAATATGGTGGCTCCACCAATGGGTAAAACTTACATGCAAATGATAACAATTTTTTATTACATCTCTGGATCAGAACCCTATTGAAGAATTAAAACATCCCAATAAATTGTTTTAATCATTAATTTTTTTACTATTGCCAAGGTCTACAAAAGTCTGTTTAATTTTATATATATATATATATATATATATATATATATATAAATGTTACAATATATATATATATATTATATAATTAAATACATAATATATATAATATTTAAATACATGTATATTATCTATATTAAATTTAATGTAATTAGAATGAGATGGAATGCTGAGGTGTTGGAGGGTGGAGAAGATTGAAGCTTATCCATTAAAGTTTGAAGAATTGCTATCTGAATATAAATTGAGCAGTGATTGTATATATGTGTGGAAAATTGTGATCTGGACTATCAGATGAATGCTGGTTTAACACAAAAGACATATATTTGAGATTATTTATTTTTTTCACATGTAAGTGATCATGTGTATTGGTTGTATAAGATGGATTGAATAGATATCTTGAAAGTGTAAGTTCAAGTCCTTTTAATTTACATTAAGTTTACAATATATAATATACATGTATTTGAATATTACATATTCAACCTGTATTCTGCCAATTAAAATCCTACAAGTGAGGGGTTAGAGTGAAAAAAAAGTTGCTATTGGAATAATTTATTTTGGTTTCTTTCACATCTTCAGATTTTGTCTTTTGAAGAGATAGAGTTGCCTTCTTTCAGAACTTTGTCCATAGAGACATTGAATTATACTCATTGCTTTACAGATTCAGAAATACATTATTGCTGTTATATGACTAGAGAATGCATGAAACTATAGTTTCATGCAAAGAATAAGGTAGAGAAAAAGAGACCCATATTTAACTATAACAAATTACAGTTTAATTATATGTACACATTTGAAAAATTATATAGCCAGAGAGTACTTTGAGTAATAATTTTATTCCCATCATGGTGGAACATTTCTCAATAAAATGACTTCAACAGCATCAAGTTTCTGGAAATGTAATCACTCGTCAGAGAAAAGATGTTATATCATGTCTCAAAATTAATAATGGCTAATAGTCTGGAGATAAATATGTAGTGAAGTCAATTCGATTCTGATGCCCTTGCGGAATGTTATTCCTGTTGCTTAAAAGTTTCCATAGCTTGTTGAAGTGGAAAAATATACAATGCAAAAATTTTATAAAAATTCAAGCTCTAAAAGTAAGAAATTTTAAAACTGAAGAAAAGAAGATTATAGAAGTATATAATATATATTTTTTTGGTTTTCCTTATTATATTGTAAAATAACCAAACATATGTACCCACCTTATGGAAAGGCCACCATTTTTGCAATAGTTTTCTTTAATTGGTGTTGTTTTAACAGATTTCAGCCATGCGTGGTACAAATTACATGATATTAAACTACACAACTTCAATTATACATTAACCAAAATTAGATGTAAATACACTACGATAGTATCTATTCCCCCCCCCCTAAATATCCCATTTCAAATATTAATTTATGTTCTCTAATTGCGTATTCTTCATAATTTAATTACTATACCTTTTCAGTTCTGCACTGTAGTTAAAAGTACATGTACTGATTTTTTCCCAGTGTTTTTTTTTTTCAAAAAGTTTTATTCCCATATTTTGTACCCAGCCTATAAAAAGCCCGTCATTTTTGTAATACTTTTTTAAAATTGGGCGTTTTAATAAATTACTTCCTTTGCATAATATGCTTCAGTTATTTAATGATGGAACAAATAATTACTTTTTTCCTTGGAAAATATACCCTCTAAGAACAGAAATGTTTAACTTGAATATCATAGCATTACAGATAATCACTTAGTGAATTATATATACATATATATATGGTTGTTTTATTATTATTCATTACTAGAACATATTGATTTAGTTTATTTGATATATATATATATAACATGACCCTTATTCCCAGGATGATGTAAAGTCACCAACCAAGGCAGCGGTTGGTGGCCGAAGGTGGAGGGTGCTAAGAATCCCCTGATTGCGGACCCAGGCTGCCATTTGATGATGACTTTTCATTTAGGTACTTACAACTGCAGATCACTTTCAAGTGAAGGAAGATTGCAAGAATTAGAAGAAGAACTGTCGTATATTAAATGGGATATTATTGGACTTTGTGAAGTTAGAAGAAAAGGAGAAGAAACAATTGATTTAAAAAGTGGACATATACTTTATTATAAAGGCACACATATTGGAAATACAAGTGGAGTAAAATTCATTATAAATAAAAAGTGGAAGAACAATATTGTGGAGATTGACGGTGTATCAGACAGAGTGGCAAGATTAGTTATACAACTTAATAACAGATACCAAATGCAGATAATTCAGGTTTATGCACCAACAAGTTCTCATAGTGATGAAGTAGTAGAAGATTTTTATATGGATGTACAAAAGGCTTTTGATCAGAGTAAACAACATTTTAAAATTGTTATGGGAGACTTTAATGCTAGAATTGGTAGACAAATGAAAGATGAAATTGCTGTAGGTAATTTTGGTTATAGTAATAGAAATGAGAGAGGACATAGACTTGTGGAGTTTGCAGAAAAAGAAAAACTTTATATTATGAATTCATTTTTTGAGAAAAATGTTAAAAGGAAATGGACATGGAAGCATCCAAATGAAGGTACAGCAGAATTGGATTATATTTTGACTAACAGAAAATACATATTTCAAGATTGTAATGTTCTTAATAAATTTAACACAGGAAGTGATCATCGATTAGTAAGGTGTAAGTTACGTGTTAATGTAAAACTAGACAGACAAAAATTATTAAGAAAAACAATATTTACAGTTGATATTCCTAATCTTCAGAAACATTCTAATGAATTTAAATTAGAACTTACAAATAGGTTTCAAGTGTTAGGAGATTTTGAACATGATTCAGATTTGAATAAAATTAATATGAAAATAACTGATACACTTTTAAAAACTGCAACAAACATAGCTGGTAGAAAAAAGCAGCAATTGACTAATAAAATTTCTACTGAGACTAGAGAATTTATGAAGAAAAGAAGGAATATGAAGATATACAAAAATGATGTATTAAAAGAATTGAATATCTCGAATTTTGTAAAATGGTACTGAAAAGAGTTGAAAATGATACAAGAAAGTATAACTGTGAAATAGCAAGGAAAGCTGTAGAAGAAAATAAAAGTCTCAAAAATGTTAAACAACATTTTGGTATTGTAGGAAATGTATATCTGCAATAAGAAAAAAAGATGGAATTATTACTAAAAAGAGAGATGACATCATGAAATTGGTAGAAGATTTTTATCAAGAATTATATAGTAATAAAGAACAAGTACCTCCTATATCTATTACATCATCCGAATTGCCCAGAATTTTAAATGAAGAAGTGAGACATGCAATTAAGTGTATGAAGAAAGGAAAGGCTCCAGGAAATGATGGAATTATAATTGATATATTAAAAGAAGCAGGTGAAGAAATAGAAACAATTTTAGCAACGTTATATACCAAATGTCTAAATGATAAAGATGTACTGGAAGATTGGAAGAATGCAGTAATAATATTAATATTTAAAAAAGGTGATAAAGAAGATATTAGAAATTACAGACCTATCAGCCTTTTATCAGTTTTATATAAAATTTTTACCAAGATAATTACAACTCGTCTACAGAGAACTTTGGATTTCCAACAACCAAGAGAACAAGCTGGATTTAAAAGTGGTTTTAATACAATAGATCATATCCAGGTATTGAGAGAAGTCATAGAAAGGTCAAACGAATGTGAGTTGTCATTATGTTTTGGATTTGTAGATTATGAAAAGGCATTCGATTCTATACACATTTCTTCAGTGATTAAAGCATTGGATCATCAAGGTATAGATCCAGGATATTGTCATATTTTAAAGAATATTTATAAAAATGCAACAGCAACAATTAGATTACATAATGATACTGAAAAAATCAACATTGAGAAAGGTGTAAGACAAGGTGACTCCATATCTCCAAAACTCTTTACAGCAGTGCTGCAAGAAGTATTTTGTGGATTAAAATGGGAAACTAAAGGAGTGAAAGTAAATGGAGAGTATTTAAGTCATTTAGATTTCGCAGATGATGTAGTTGTTTTTGCAAATAATGCTTCAGAGCTGCAGGAAATGTTGCAGGAGTTAGCAGATGAAAGTAGAAAAGTAGGACTAAAGATAAATGTTAAAAAGACTAAAGTAATGTTTAATCGATTTGCTCAAAATATGAAAATAAAGATTGATTATGAAGAATTAGAAGAAGTTAACAGTTACAAATACCTTGGTCAGATTATTAATACAGATGGAAACATAATGGAGGAAATTAATCATAGAATTAAACTTGGTTGGAGTGCTTTTGGTAGAAATAACTTGATACTAAAAGGAAATATGCCTATGTGTTTGAAAAGGTTGGTTTTTAACAAATGTGTTTTACCAGTTCTTACTTATGGATCTGAGACTTGGACACTTAATGGAAGAGCAATACAGAGACTTCAGACCACTCAAAGGAGTATGGAGAGATGTATGTTGGGAGTAACAAGAAGAGATCAAAAACGCAATGTATGGGTAAGACAACAAACAGGTGTTACTGACCTTAGTGAAAAAATTAAAAGATTGAAATGGAGTTGGGCTGGACATATTGCTAGAAGAGATGATAATAGATGGACAATTGAAATTTTAAACTGGATTCCAAGAGACTGTAAAAGACCCAGAAAGAGACCACATGTGAGATGGATGGATGAAATAAGAAAATGTGCAGGGGTGTTGTGGAGAAGAGAAGCTAAAGATCGGAGAAAATGGATTAAACTTGGAGATACCTTCATCCTGCAGTGGATTGATAATGGTTGATGATGATGATGATGATGATGATATATATAACATTTGAAATTAAAACCCATAACACCGTGCAATAAATATTTAAAATACTCTCTAACCAAGTTTAAGTCAAAGTTTACCATGATTAAAGGGTCCATTCATTGCTGTACTCCATTTATATATATATAGAAATTTGACAAAAATACTTTGCTTAGAAAGAATGAATATTTACATTAACCCATGACATTGTATCTAAATGTTTCAATTGATTAACTTACAGTACACTACCATTCTATTCCTGTTAAATTTTGACTTAGAGAGTATTTTTATTACCATATTATTCCAAGTATAAAGCACTCCCAAATTTAAGATGCAGTAGGTATTAATAACCAAAGCAGATTTAAATAGTTGTGGCTTCTAGATTATTCACACCTTTAAATTATATGCTATTTATCTCTTAAGTAGTATGTGCATAGACATTAACTGTCAATAATTTTGTGGTTAGAGTGCGCAGTTTTTCTGTGCATAGTGTGGAGAAACAGTGCCATGTAGTGGGCTAGAATCTTGGTAGTTTCTGGTAGCAGACAACATAAGCTAAATGAGCTTATGCATGGCAACCAGCACCACCAAACAGGCAGTTTTGGTGCCAGATATCTGGTGGAATGTTCCTGTCCTTAGGCATGGTAAACAGTGCCACCCAGCAGCTGGAACAAGCATTGCTGTTTTTGGCTCCTACTGTGGATACTTCTGCATGTTTATGCAGAAACAGCACCTCTTGTGGTGGGAGTACACTATCCCAACAACTAACATTTTATTAAAATAGAAACTAATATAGATACAATAAGCTCACCTAATTTATAGCAAATCTTCTTCAGACATACTTTTATTTTCCACATCTTCATTTTCAAAATGTGAGTTCACATCTTCACTACTCTAATCAAGTACATCATCTTTAGGCCACTTAAACTGTTAGTAACTCCACATTTTAAAGAAGACTTTTGCTAATTTTTTTTAGGTAAATCTTTCCAAGATTGCAAAAGCCACTCAATATTACACATATATTGTTTGCATTAAAATGTCTTTTTTTAATGTAAATACTATAATATTTTTTTCAAAGGGAAAAAAAAAAATTTAAAATATGGTATTGACATTTAATGTTACTAGTGAATCTTTTTTCTTTTGATTAAGAACCTTTTCTACAATGCAAATTAATAATTTGTCACAATATTAAAGTAAACAAAGATTTTTTAATAAATAAATTTTATTTTATAATTGCAGTCAACTGAAAAAATATTTTTGTCATCCAACTGCAAATTGCATCCATACGTCATTGATTTCTTTTTCAATTTGTTTTCATGTATAAGTAAATTTTTTATTAAAATTTGAATTATGCTTATATAATAATTAATATTTTCATAAATATTTTCTAAAAAAGATTATAATTGTATAAAAAAGAATTCTAAACATATATTTTTACTTTGAAAATCAAAACGAAAATATAAGAACTGTCAAAATCATTGGCAGGTGCTCTCTTGTGTAGAAAACAAGAAACAATCAAAAGGCAGGGTTTATCTCATTATTGTATTGATATATTCGTTGTAAAACATTCTAAAGGTAATTCAGTACAGTTTTCTCAATGTAATAATGGTAAAATCATAAAAATAATGTTAAAAGATTCTAAAATGTACATTTTCACTTTGATAATCAAAACAAAGATGTTGGAACTGTCAAAATTATTAACAGGTGCTTACTTGTGAAGAGAACAATCAATTAGCATGGAAGGTAGGTTTTTTTATCTCATTGTTATATAGATTTATAAGTGGTATAAATATTCTAATGGTAATTCAGTTTTCTCAATAACATAATGGTAAAATCAGAAAAATAATGTTAAAAGTAGTAGTTTGATATAGAGTTAAAGTTGGTTACAAAATTAATCCAAAAATATTGACATTTAATGTTAAATCTGTTTTGTTTTGATTAAAAAAGCATTATCATGCTATTTTACACAGGGATATCAATCATCATATTCATAATATTATGTGCATGTATATCATACAGCAAAGGTATGCAGAAATAAGATGTTAAAAATATTAAGATCAAATTTAATATGCAACCCTTTTTTATGGTCCAAAATTTGGAGAAAAAGCATCTTATATTCAAAGTAATATGGTATATATTATATGTGGATTATGGGTTTTAAATCCTGAATTTTATTTATATATTAAGCATCAGACACATTCTGTTATATATATATACATATATATATATATATATAAATTATTAATCAATGTCTGTATTCCAATTATAATAAAATATATATAATTATTCAAAACAATACAATAATTAATACAGTAAAACAATATTTAAAAAAAAACAAATATAATAGAAGTACTTTCAACTATCTATGTAGTCGTTATCAACTAGATTCAAATTATATTAGAAAAAATCATTACAAATGTAAACAAAAAGTAGTACGTCATACATCAATTTTACCACAATTCATTAATTTTTATATTGGTGGCCTGTCTGTTTATCAAATGTTGCTTTTTACTTTTTATTAACATAGCTTCTTTAATTTTGCGTTTATTATTATTTCTTTCAATACACAAAATCTTAACTTTATCAAAATCAAAACCATAATTACATGTTACATTATGATCAAAAAATACTGATGGTGATACATCATCATTTCTAACATTCTCTTGTCTTGATTTTTGTACTCGTTTATATAACAACAAATGCTCCTTTGATATATTCCTTGGTATTCAAATGTGCCAATAGCACATAAATTATCCGATTTAAAATCATTTTTATTTAGGAATAATAAATTATGTAAATATAGTTCTGATAAAATAAGTAACATAAATGTATTTATTATGGTTTTGTTAAATGTTGGATATGATCATAAATTAATTTATAATATTGTTACTAAGTTTAATAATAATAGAAATATTTTAAGTGCTATAGATATTGATAAAATGAAATATACTTGGATATCAATACCATTTATTTGTATTGAACAAATGAAATTTATAAAACAGATATATAAAAATATATGTCGAGTTGCATTTTATACTACTCCTAATTTAAATAGATTAATAAATAATTCAAAAAATACATGTGATATTTTAAATCAAAGTTGTGCAATATATAAATGGCTGTGTGTTTGTGGAAAGGCATATATTGGGGAATCTCAATGGACATTGGAGAAAAGATCAAAGGAGCATTTGTTGTTATATAAACGAGTACAAAAATCAAGACAAGAGAATGTTAGAAATGATGATAAATCACCATCAATATTTTTTGATCATAATGTAACATGTAATTATGGTTTTGATTTTGATTTTGATAAAGTTAAGATTTTGTGTATTGAAAGAAATAATAATAAACGCTTAATTAAAGAAGCTATGTTAATAAAAAGTGAAAAGCAACATTTGATAAACATACAGGCCACCAATATAAAAATTAATGAATTGTGGGAAAATTGACGTATGACATATTACTTTTTGTTTACATTTGTAACGGGTTTTTTTAATATAATTTGAATCTAGTTGATAATGACTACATAGATAGTTGAAAGTACTTCTATTATTTTTTTTTTTTTTTTAAATATTGTTTTACTGTATTAATTATTGTATTGTTTTGAATATATATATATATAAAATAAAGATAATTGGGTGTGTCAGAAATATATATAACAAATACAGCATTGCTTTCAAGTTTATATGTAACCTCCAGTTCTTGGCCATTGAACAAAAGCTGTTGATAAATATTTCATCATACCTACTTTATTAGATTGCTAGGGAATGGAGTTTACATATATGCATATCGAGTTAAAATTACTTAGTAAAGGCTATATGTTGGAGTCCTTATAAATTAGTTTTTTTTCTGTATTTGAAAATAATATGCCAATATATAATAAAGTTGAATAATTTCAGTATGTTATTTATCAGGAGAGAGTTCAGATAATTGTTAACTTTCTAGCTGAACATAAAAGACTAAAAAAAAGTACAGTGAACTTTCAATTCACTGGATACACTATGTTTTTTTTTTTATATTCAGAGCCAAAAAATTATATGTTATAAAATGTGCATCGATCATGTTTGAAGAATTATATTTTTTGGCACTCTCTATTGACTTACCACATCCCAATGAAATATTTTTCACATGTATATTTTTTTAGAATTAAAAAAATTTGGACTGAGTATTTTTTTAATTCTTCATCAATTATTTTGAACTAAACTAAATAATAGTTCAGCAGTACACATGCCAAAGTAATAAACTCATATTTTATCATGAGGCATGTAAAGTTTGCTCTTAAAATTCATTGAAAGTGATACTGTTTACACCCATGTAAATCAATCATAGTTTCAATATCTCATCATATGTTAGGTCTTTTATTGTTGTTGAATGATGTCACAATCTAAAAATCAAATAAAAACATTGCTCCAGCAATTGAAAGTAATTAAGGAGATTTTTGTAGAAAAATGCATAAATATTACTAAATTTTAGGTTTGGCTTCAAGAAACTTTAAATTTTACATTCAGAAGGGTAGATAAAATCTGGATCAGAAAAAAAATTAATGTGATGTTGCTAAGGAAAAAAGTCAAAAAGTTTCTCAACATTTGCTAATTGAAAAAATGTACTTTTCAGCTGATGTCATAATGTACATGTGGGATTTTTTTTGTAAAAGGATAATAATTATTGCAATGCAGATATATATAAAGAATGTAAATATATTGAATGATGAAGCAATGGATTTTTAATACTGGCATAGTCTATGATATGAGAAATTAAGCAGCAAAAATGTTTCATTAGATTTTTTTTAAAAATGCAAAAAGATAGCAAAAAGCAAAAGATCTTCTTCTTTATTGAAGAGCTATAAACAATATAATATTTACAATGCACATGAAATCATTCTTTTGTAAAAAAAATGCTTCCATATAAAACTTAGGTTTCAGAGGTGGTGCTTATCACAGTGGAAATGTTCTAATGACAGATTCACAATTTTTACATTGTGTACAATGGAGGTGGCAGAAAAATGTGTTAGTTATTGGAAATTACTAAAATCTTGTTTTAAAATTTTTAGATAATACCCACAAAATAACAACAGCAACCATCTTAAATAGCTGCAATCATTTTTCCCATTTCTACATGCATTAGATATAAGTACAAGAGTGAATAATGGAAACATACTTCACCTTGTGGATAGGTTTTGCACTAGCCCAAATACACATCATTTCTGAGTAAAATGTATAAATATGCTTTAATCTCTTGATTTAGGTATCATTGATCATGTTGCTTTCATCAGCAGAATCATTAAATAAAAAGGAAGTGGCTTACTTTTGTGTCAGATGCTGTACCAGTAGAGTATTCCTGGACTTACTGAGATTGCTAGTGAAAATAAATCTCTAGTTTTATTCTTTTTGCATCGGTTGAGATTTTTTGACAAATTTATGGTATAAAAACTATGGAGTCCCTGGTTAGCATCCATATATAAAAGCATGATTGGTGATATGTTCAAGGTCCTAAATATGAGCAGATGGAGTAAGATATTCACATTAGCCTGTTTTACATCAAGTGATTGGTAATTATTGGGGATTGTTTTATATTATTTGCATTTCTCTATGCAATTATAAATATAACAATTCAAAACAAAACAACGCTCTCCATATAGTAGTGCCATCTTGTGCTAACAAGAGCAATCAATGGATGCCAGAAGGCTTGTGCATAAAATCCCTATCTAATGCCTACTCATCCAATATCCCCAGACTAGTTTCTGGCTTGTGGCATCCATTGATTGCTCTTGTTAGCACAAGATGGCACTACTATATGGAGAGTGTTGTTTTGTTTTGAATTGTTTAATAACAATTATTGTGCTAGTATGAGATAGTGATCATGTGATGTTTAGTAATTATAAATATACTCAGCTATGGATACATATAGAACAAACCAAAACATAAGCAAATTCAGCTTGTAAGTCCAAGTAAAATTAGATAAATAAGATAAAAGTGGCAATTAAAAACTAATCAGTTTAAATAAGAGCCAAAAGCATCACGAATAATATGTTGTTTTGTACCTCATTAAAAGAGTGTCATTGTATCATCCAGTGGCACAAAGACTATTAGCACAAATATATTGTCTTCCAACAAAACTTTAGATAATCAAAAAAGAAAGATTTTTCATTGTGTTAATGTTTGATATTTTCTCTCAACAATTGAATATTTTGCTCCTACAATTGGCTAATCCTTACTAAAATAAAGCTAGAATAAATGAGGAAAATAATATGAGTAATACTGATACAGAAATATCACCCAAACTAATTCAAAAATGCAATTATAGGGAAGAAAAATAAAAAAAACTAAAATAAAAAGATTCTAAGTGTAAAGTATGTGTTTTATTATCAATATAAATACTTTTAAGATGAAGAAAAACTTAAAACATGAAAGACATATTGTACTCAATTTTATAATTATTTTTTGTAATAGAAACATAAGAGGAAAGTATTGCTAAGCAACATCACTAAATTTGAAAACATAAAATAAAAGTTTAGAAGATAGTGGCCTGGAGATAATTATAATTGCTAAAATAAAAAATTTTAATTGGAAAGAAAACAGTAGTGACATAGTAAATCATGTATATAAGGATGAGTCAAATTAGATTATTTCGCCTGTTCATTTTCTCTATTATAAAAAGGCAATAGCAGTACAACTAAGCCTATGACCATCAGAAATATAATGGCAGTAAAACTGATAACCTACAAGGCATATGATATTAAATATTAAAAAAACTGATTCCCATTTATTAAAAGTTATCCACGATAAGCTAAGGGTCCACTGGTATATCTGTTAATTGCTGTTTTTTCTATGTGGTGATTGCTTAAAAGAAAGTTTTTGTAGGAAATGGCACATACAAGAAGCTATTGTTTAATAAATTTATGCAAAAATGTGAAAAAAAGTATATTGAGTATAAAGCATTGTGAAATCCTAGCATAACAAATTGTTTTTCTAAACCTGACCATGATTATGGAACAAACATCAAGTGATAGTGAGGCATATTTATCACTGAGGATATCTTCAGTCAAGACTAAAAAAAGGTGAATGGCCTGGTCAAAGGTAAATTTAAGGACTATGCCCCTGCAGATTGTCATATGGCAGTAAGTGATGTTGCTTTGGTGTAGAAATTGTCAAAATGATTCATTCTTAGGTGAAGATGAAAGCTTTTTATGCATATAACACTAATTAAAATGACTTTAAAAATCTCCCAGAACTAGAAAAATATTGATCTATTTAGTAGTAAAGCCTCCAACAAGTTAATGTCAATTTTTTCATAAGAACTCATTTAAATACTTATTGCATTTAGAGAAATCTATATATACTATAACAAAATTTGCTAATAATAAGTATGGAATGTATAAATTCTCAGCATATTTTCTTTTTAATCTTTTTTATGAACCATTTATTTTCATATCCACATATCCAATATACTATTCTACATCTCTCTCTATGTTTAGGCCATCTTCTGTAGTCATTTTCAAGGTTCATTTCTATAAATACATACAAATCTATAGTCATAATTTGAAAAATCACATGGATTTACATATATGAAACAAACAATTAGTACAAAACTTTCTAACAGGATATTTTATAGTAAAATTGAACAGGGTTTTTCTTATTAATAGTATAAAAGTAAAAATTACCTAAAGATATTCTAAAGGATAGTGGTATTGGTTGCTTTTATTGGGAAGAGGTAGCAGAGGATATAATATAATGGAGAACTACAATTGGACAACGTATTTCAGAAAGAAAAGTTTTTTGCAGAAACATCACAAAATATCTAATAATTAGAAATAATAGGTTCTATATGTGGATGAATTTGTGGTACACAGATTGCATTGTGTAGTAATCCCAAACTCATTTCAAAAGTAAATAAATAATAATATATCCTAATTTACTTTTGCTTTATCTTTTTTCTCTTAATTAAAGGTGAAATAATCGTATTTCTTAGCGAATATTTGCTACCATTTATAATGAACTTTTAAAAAAAAAAAAAAAAAAAAATTATAATGAACATGTTTGCAAGAATTCATACTAACAAAAACATAAAAATTCATTCTTTATTTATTCAATATTTTCTAAAATGAAAATAATTTATATATATATTTATAAGTCAAGTTTTATAAAGAAAAATTATATTGACAATTGATATATTGGAATTAATGGGCCATTTTAGAAAAAGAAAAGAGGGATAGTATTGAAATATGTGTTTACATTATTTACCTATCTAACCTTGAATATTGCAGTTTGAAAGTTATAATTGCAGTTTGAAAGTTATAATTGCAATTGACTATTTGTTAGTCTGCTTTCGGAATAAATTGTGTTTACCTGTTTAATGAGGTTAATTTAAACTTCTTTGAATTGATAAGTTCATTTTTTATAGTCAAATTGCAATCTTTAGTATGTATAAAAACAAATACCATATATAAAGGAGAAATTTCGTCTTTATTGTTCAAAGGCGGTTGCCTTGACAACAGATTGAAATTGTTATTAATATTGGTATTGTTCAAGTGATGACTGCATTCATGTTTTTTATTAATTTATAGATATGAAATGTTTTGAATTATAAAATCTGAATTTTATTTTTCATGTATTTCTATGAATAATCATTAAATTGTTCTTAATTGTATTATATATTAATATTGCATTTGATGGGTTTTCGATATCGATCATTTGTTTTTTCTGACCCTTTGTAAGCTGATGAATTGATGCATTTCCGTAATTGCATAATTTTTCTGGAAGTAGAACATTTGATATTTGAGCACTTAATTATATTGCAGATTATAGTAGTTTTATTCATTTGACATATCTATATTTTTTCATAACTTGTCTGTTTAATGCTGATATTAACTTTTAAAATGTATAGAAACCATTTAACTACTTACAAAATTAAAATTATTTTCGAACAGTATTTATTAGGGTAGTCTTTTTTTAAACATTGTTATGCCACTTATTAATGGAAGATTTAGTACCTAGTAGATGCCAAATCATAGTTCTTATTAAATCCCTATCCTGTGTTATCCTATCCAATATCTCTAAGACTAGTTCTAACTTATAGCTTTAATCAGTAAGGAAGCTTTCAATTTTGGAAGTTCACCTGGATCTTTAGGATCTCATGTAGCCAAATGTTACTTCTCTCTTTAATTTTCAAATTATCAACCCAAGCTGAAAAATCTATATTTTCAATCAAAGCCAACACTCCTACCTAATCATATAGGACAAAACCAATTCAGTATCTATATATCATGATTTCGGTAGTTTTTTTGACAAACTATAGGTTCCATGACTAGGATTGGTGTAAAACCAATAAAATATCCTGCCTTTGGCAGGATGGCTTCGTTGGTTAGGGTGTTACCTTAAAATTCAATATACAAGAATATAATGGTCCAGGTTTGATTCCTATGGAAGTACTGTCATTGAAAAAGGGAGGAGAATAATATTACTTGAAACATTGTGCATATACTAACCTGTATGCTATTACTAACAGTTGAATGTAATTGGAATATTTAAATAAAGTTAAATTTTTCTAAAGATATTCAATACTTATATTAGATGGTGGACATAGTACAATATATAAATACAATTACATAACTCCAGCTAATAGATTTCTGATTCTTCAGCATATTACTATGCCACTTAAGGTAAGATTTACTAACTAATAGGTATACAGTTCCATGATCTAAAGCTCATCACTGATAAAGCCATAAACTGGATTTGAGTCTGGCTTATTGTATAGGATAGCAGTGGATAGGAATTTCATAAGCACTACTATCTATCGTCTATTGGTTACTAAAGTTTACATTAAATGGTATAAAAGAGTATGCTGCTGTACAGCAAGGTATAATCTGAGATCATGTGATAATGTCATATTATAAAAGACATATTAAAAGTAATATTGCTAAAGAATGACCTCTTGTAGTGAAAGTTACATATTAATTAAAACACGGTATTTTTATCTTTGTTCACTCTAAATATATAATTTTAGAAATTTGGGACTTTTATCAAAGAATAGGTTTTTTTTAAAAAAACAACAACATAAATCTGCCTTTTTTTCATGTGTCATAGCATCAGCCAGGAAGTGAACCCGCTAACCTGGGACAACTGCTGGTAAAGCAGCTGTTGCTGACCTCTCGACCACCAATGCGTGACACCTAAATCTACTTTTATCTTCCTAATTTTACATACTGACAAAAATAACTCTGATATCTCTATTATATTACTAATACAATAAACATTTGGTAGTCTTTTTTTAGGATCTTTAAGAGAAAAATCGTTGATCCTCTGTAGAGCCTCATATTTAGTGGCAGATTTACATATGTGCCTTGGGTGCTGCAAGTGAAGGGACCTGAGCACCGACAAAAATTTCATTTCAAAACTTTAATTCAATTGGTGATAAACTTACAATAGAAATGATATTGAGGTACACAATTTTCAAACAATGACAGTTATTTAAAATATGTCAAAAAATTGTATTTTAAAAAATAATAGAATGATATACTGCTTGAAAGTTCATAAAAAGTTTAAATACTAAAACTAATAGAACTTAAGTTTATTCACGGGCCATGAAATACAGAATCCATAGTCTAGCACTTTGCTGAAGTATGGAAGATAATATTTTATTTAAGATATATAAAACATTTATCGATGAAAGACAATATTTTCTTCAAATGTGGATACAATTTTAAATTATTTTTTACTGAAGTGGGTATGTTTTTTGTTCTCAAGAATATTAATAATTATTTTAAAAAGACATAACTTTAGCTAAAACTATTTAAATCATTTATTTATGAAGTTTATTAAAAATGGCATCACTCAGCAGATGGATCATGAAACCATCCTTGATGAATTTGTGGCATCAAACATAAAAAAGTATATTTATAAAGATATTTATTTTTTGTTTATTTTAAGGTATTGATGAAATCAACAGTTTTGAAAATTGAGAATTTTATTTAAATAATTATGAATATATTTTGTTTTATATAAATAAATGATTTTAATATATTTTATTTTTTGTTTTGCATATTTATTGATTTAAATATTGATATAAAAGCAGTAGTTTATTGATAATTAAAATTTTAACATTTGATAATATAAAAAAATTATTTCGCTTTTAGATTATTTATATACAGACAGTATAATAAAACGAAGTCAACAAGCTTTTATATGAGAATTTATCATTGTGACTATTATTAATTTGCACCATCTATTTTGGTTAACACTCACCTGTTGGCGAGTTTTAAACAAATATTTCCTTTTAATAAAATGTCCACATTATTTTTAAATGATAGTTATTTTCTAAGACTATTAATATCAAGGATACTGATGTCGAGAAAGTAATGTCATTTTATAAGATAAAATGTAATAACTTAAACACACAGGCTTATAATATACCTGGGTTTATATATGTAATATATAGGGTATATGAGGATTGGCTATCTTAATATATATCTGACCACTTATAGCATATATGTATAGAGATGGTAATCTGGACCAACTGATGATTGCTGGTTTAGCATGAAATACGTTTATTGGTGATTATTTATCTTTTCAACGTATATGTGTTCAAGTGTATCAGTGTTATGAGATAGTGTGGAGAGTGGTGGGTCGTGTGAAAGTCTGTGTTCATATACCATATATATTACAAAGATAAAATGGTGAACTTCATTCTAATAAAAAAAATGTACAAGATTTTTTTATTATATAATTAAAAACATATTTAGGTAATATATAGTAGCAATATGCAATTGTAATAAGTAGAAATTATGACTTATCTAATTTTTATTCATTATCCTATTGCAGTCTATAAAAGAATTTCTGATAGACTGAAAATAAAAAAAACGTTTTTATCACAAATGCAATCTGCAAAAAATGTAAATTTAATTCAAAATATAATTAAAAATAAATTTTCATTATATACAGATTTAATGAGAATTAAAAATAAATCAAAATTTTCATCATCATCAACCATTATTGATTCACTGCAGGATGAAGGTCTCTCCAAGTTCAGTCCATCTTCTCCGATCTTTAGCTTCTCTTCTCCACATCACCCCTGCACACTTACTCATTTCATCCATCCATATTACATGTGATCTCTTTCTGCGTCTTTTACAATTTCTTGAAATACAGTTTCAGATTTCAACTGTTCATCTATTATCATCTCTTCTAGCAATATGTTCAGCCCAAATTCAATTATTTTAATTTTTTCAATGAGATCAGTAACACCTGTTTGTTCTCTTATGCATATATTGTATTTTCGATCTCTTCTTGTTAATCCATCACTCCATACATCTTTGAGTGGTCTGAAGTCTCTGTATTGCTCTTCTACTAAGGGTCCAATTCTCAGATCCATAAGTAAGAACTGGTAAAACACATTTATTAAAAAACCTTCCTTTTCAAACACATAGGCATATTTCCTTTAAGTATCAAGTTATTTCTACCAAAAGCACTCCAACCAAGTTAATTCTTTGTAACTGTTAACTTCTTCTAACTCATCATAATCAATCTTTATATTCATATTTTGAGAAAATCCATTAAACATTACTTTAGTCTTACATTTATCTTTAGTCCTACTTTCCTACTTTCATCTGATAACTTTTGCAACATTTCTTGCAACTCTAAAGCATCAGTTGCAAAAACAACTACATCATCTGCAAAATCTAAATGACTTATATAATCTCCATTTGCTTTCACTCCTTTAGCTTCCCATTTTAATCCACAAATTATTTCTTGCATCATGGCTGTAAAAAGTTTTGGAGATATGGAGTCTCCCTGTCTTACACCCTTCTCAATGTTGACTTTCCCAGTATCATTATGTAATCTAATTGTTGCTGTTGCATTTTTATAAATAATCTTTATAAGATGACAATATCCTGAATCTATACCTTGATGATCCAATGCTTTAATCATTGAAGAAATGATTATAGAATCAAATGCCTTTTCACAATCTACAAATCCATAGCATAATGGCAACTCATACTCATTTGTCCTTTCTATAACTTCTCTCAATACCTAGATATGATCTACTGTACAAAAACAACTTTTAAATTCAGCTTGTTTTCTTGGTTGGTAGAAATCCAATGTTCTCTGTAGATGAGTTGTAATTATCTTGGTAAAAAAATTGTATAAAACTGATTCAAAAAAGGCTGATAGGTCTGTAATTTCTAATATCTTCTTTATCACCTTTTTTAAATATTAATATTAATACTGCATTCTTCCAAACATCTGGTATATCTTTATCATTTAGATATTTGGTATATAACTTTGCTAAAAAAAATTCTATTTCTTCACCTGCTTCTTTTAATATATCAATTACAATTCCATCATTACCTGGAACCTTTCCTTTTTTCATACATTTAATTGCATGTCTCACTTTTTCATTTAAAATTCTGGGCAATTCAGAAGATGTAATAGACATAAGAGGTACTTGTTCTTTATTATTATATAATTCTTGATAAAAGTCTTTTACCCATTTCATGATGTCATCTCTCTTTTTAGTAATAATTCCATCTTTTTTTCTTATTGCAAATATAAATTTCCTACCAATATCAAAATGTTGGTTTACACTCTTGAGACTTTTATTCTCTTTTATAGCTTTTCTTGCTAGTTCACAGTTATATTTTCTTATATCATTTTCAACTCTTTTCCACACCATTTTACAAAATTTGAGATATTCAATCCTCTATCAGTTTTGTATATCTTCATATTCCTTCTTTTTTTTATAAATTCTCTAGTCTCAGTAGAAATTTTATTGATCAATTGCTGCTTTTTTTCTACAAGCTATCTTTGTTGCAGTTTTTAAAAATGTATCAGCTATTTTCATATTAATATCATTCAAATCTGAATCATGTTCAAAATCTACTAATACTTGAAACCGATTTGTAAGTTCTAATTTAAATTCATTAGAACGTTTCTGAAGATTAGGAATATCAAATGTAAATATTGGTTTTTTTAAAATAATTTTTGTCTCTCTAGTTTTGCATTAACACGTATCTTATATCTTACTAATTGATGATCACTTCCTGTGTTAAATTTATTAAGAGCATTATAATCTTGAAATATGTATTTTCTGTTAATCAAAATATGATCCAATTCTGCTGTACCTTCCTTTGGATGCTTACATGTCCATTTTCTTTTAACATTTTTCTCAAAAAAAAGAATTCATAATATAAAGTTTTTCTTTTTCTGCAAACTCCAGAAGTCTATGTCCTCTCTCATTTCTATTACCATAACCAAAATTACCCATAGCACTTTCATTTTTCATTTGTTTACCAATTCTCGCATTAAAATCTTCCATAATAATTTTAAAATATTGTTTACTCTGATCAAAATCCTTTTATACATTCATATAAAAATCTTCTACTACTTCATCACAATAAGAACTTAATGGGGGTATAAACCTGAATTATCTGCATTTTGTATCTGCTATTAAGTTGTATAACTAATCTTGCCACTCTGTCCGATACACTGTCAATCTCCACAATGTTATTTTTCCACTTTTTATTTATAATGAATCCTACTCCACTTGTATTTTCAATATTTGTGTCTTTATAATAGAAAACAGGTCCACTTTTTAAATCAGTTGTGTCTTCACCTTTTCTTCTAACTTCGCAAAGTCCAATAATGTCCCATTTAATATAAGACAGTTCTTTTTCTAGTTCTGCAATCTTCCTTCACTTGAAAGTGATCTGCAGTTGTAAGTACCTAAATAAAAAGTCATCATCAAATGGCAGCCTGGGTCCATAATCAGAAAATTCTTAGCACCCTCTACCTTTGGCCACCAAACTCTCCTTGGTTGGTGACTTTACAGCCTCTTGGGAATAAGGGCCATGATTTATTTTTGTCTGTCATAACTGTATATATCTATTGGAAAAATATTTATCATTTACACAAACATTCATTCTGCCTTATCAGGCAACTGAGAAGAAAGACCATGGTGTTTTTTGATCTTAAACTCAGAGGTAAAAAGCCAATAAACTCACCATGCTGGCTAATGCATGTTGGTGAGCAGCCCATCCATGTTTGTATACTATATGAATAATCATAGTAATAACAGCTGCAACAACCAGAATGTATGGAGTGGATATTAGAAATTTGCCCTGCTCAGTTCTTTTAAGGCCTCCAAGAGGAAGCAAAGTGTTTCCTTTCAGTTAATAGCAAACTTCTTTCTGCAGCCCCCCCCCCCCAAAAAAAAACATATATTGTTAAAATGACAATAATCAATTGTTATAAACTAAAGATCAGCCTTTCAAGCTAACGTACATGCACTTTTTATGAATTTTAATACTAATAAATGAATACTTTCATTTCCAACACAAGATAAAGTCTTTGTGAAAGAATAAATGAATGCACGTATTCTTTTAACCCAAATGCTTATATATGGGCAAATTTTAAGTACTGGATATGAAAGCATGAAGATAAACCAATCACTTTAAATTACTGTTTTACTATGTCTGAATGATGTCTGAATGAATGACGTCCACAAAATTATCTAGAATTTATGAAACATCACTCTTAAATGAAACTAAACATATGTAAATGAGGCATTTATTTATATAGTGCTATGTTTATAAATTGTAAAAAGCGCATGTATGTTAGCTTGAAAGGCTGATCTTTAGTTTATTAAAATTTATTAACATAGCGCTATATAAATAAATGCTTCATTTAAATAATCAATTGTTATAACATTTCTTGATCTAATTTTTATATTTAATTAAAATTGCATTTTTATTTTAGAAAATGATGGGATGTTGATTTTAAAATGTTTCCTTTTTTTTAAAGAAACTGGAAAACAATTTAAAAGTTTTATTCATTATATGTTTATAAAAAAAACATTGATAATATAACATAAATTGCATCAAAAATAAATTAGAAAATAATACTTTTGTATAGGCTTTATTTTAATTTAGTGAATTGTGATTCAGTGGAATACATGCCTAAGATAAATTTAAAATGATATCTATAAAATATAAAATCATCATTTTTTTTACAAAAACATAGCAACTGATATGTACTTATTAAACACTAAATTTATATGCAGTTATAATTTATATTTTTTTTCATGAATAACATACTTAGTAAAATGTTCATTAAATAACTCATTGATTAAGATGAAGGTTCTCAGTGAGAGATGTTACTGATAATGTTCTCTTAACATTGCATTTCTATGGCTATCTGTAGTGATATTTTACATAATTTTTTTAAATAATGACAAAATTATAAAATAATCATGATTCATTAATTCAAAAAAATCTGAAGAGGTCAGTATTTTCTAATAGGTGTAATGACAAAATAATTTAATCCAGCCTCCTTGTGATAGATTTTATTCATTGTTCTCTGATTAGTGAGATTATTTTAAGATTTTTGTAAAAGCAAAATAGTTGATTTTTTTGCATAGTTTGTTAAGGATTCATAACTATTTTTACTCAATAACTGTATAATTATTATTATTTCAGATATAAATAATTTATTTTAAGAAATAGAAGTAACAAATTCTTGCATAATGATAACAAACAAAACCATGGTTGGTACAATGATAATGCCTTGTGACACTGATCACCAATACTTTTACTGACTCAGTAGTAGGATCTTTTGAGATATTCTAAAATCTGTTAATGCAATTTTAAATTTCAGAGCAGAATTTTATAGATTTTTTAGGGCCTCATATTTATTTGTTCCCATTTTAAAAGTAAATTTCAGTCAAAAAAAATTTCATTGATTTTTTGAAATTATTCATTTTGGCTAATTGCTTTTTTTCTGCATTACTTACGATTGAAAAAAAATTAATCATATTATTATTTAATGTTTTGTCAATGAAATATCAACAGTATTTTAGATGGTTGATAATGTTAGTTAAGACAGACATATACATCTAGCAAAGATTATTTGATTTTTTTATTATTAAAAATAGCCACTTAAAAAAGATTATAAAATTACTATAGACAAATAATATTTTAATTTATGAAATGCAGAAAGTTTTGTAAATTAAAATATTATTTACATACTTTACTGCTAGTTATATATTCTAAAAACTACTGCATAGTAAATCGTAGAATGTTTGTTATTTAGATTCAGTGAGTTTATTGTGAAGATATTTAAAGCTTCAAGCTTTCAAACCTAAATGCTTATGACTGGCTTAGATATATAGAAAGAAAAGTAGAGAGAAGAGTGGCCACCCTTTTCTCGTAAAATCTTTATTGTGTGTTTAAGGTTTCGGACAGCTATTATAACATCTGATTGGCTGTCAGTTAAGTATTGTAACGAACGCAAAGAGATTAAAATTATATACGTAGTGCCAGATAGTGTGAGATAAATTAACATTATATTCAAAATTATGTTTGTGTGGTATTTAATTAGCTATCAATATACAGTACATAAAAATTGTTTTATTATTATATTAATGAAGAAATACTTGTGTGAAAAAGACAGATACGTTTTCAAAATTTAAAATAATTGAGGTCAATTTCTTTTAAATTATTTTATAAAAAGCAATATCTTGTTTCATATCTTTAACTAAACAATATTTACTTTGCTTTTATTCTCTCTTGTTTTATACACATAATATTTACCAAGTAGTATTAAGTTAACTCTATGATTGCTTCATTGATTGATTTTAAATTATAAATAAATGAAGAATAAAAAAAAACAATAATCACTCTGACATTAAATTCTGTTAAGAAAAAAGCTTTTAAATGATTATAGTTATTTAATCTCTTAAAAATAAACTAATGTAATATAATAAAGTAAAATTATTTAAAGTCTAGGCAACATTTTATTTGATATTAACTTGTTAATTTATAATTTTATATGTTTTATGCTTGATATATATATAATGATTAAGCTATTATGAAAGATGCATTCAGATGAGAACATAATTTGAAAATATATGTAGTGAAATCTGAGAATAAACTATAAAACTCATGAATTCACTACATTTTATTCCAACCCATGGATTTTGAAATAGTATATGGATAAACACAATTCTTTTATAATATTATTTTTTCTTTTGTTTATGCTTGTGATTCAAATTTGCAACAACATTTTAGCGTCAGCATAATGAAAATGTTTTTTTTTTAATGATATAGAATCATCTCAGTGCATTGAGTATTTATCCATGAGAGCTATGACTCTGGTGAATTTCACCGAAAGACCATTTCTCTGCTATATATATATATAGATATATATCATCAAAGAAGAAAGAAAAATCTTTTCATTATGCAGTCGTTACAATGTTTTTTTCAAATTTTGAATTCTATTATAATACGCATTTTAAAAAGCACGTTCACCTATACAGAGCTAAAATGTCTCTGCCTGCCTATATTTAAATAACATTCTCTTATCGATGCTTATGTTTAAACCAAGTATTGATTTGAGGTATATGCTTTTAGCAGTATTAAAAAGATATGGAAAGAAAATGATTCCAGATTATTATAAAGAATTCAGCATCATTACATACTATCAATGCTTAAATATCATTAAAATTGTGAATCATATAAACACGTGGCTCATAATTTCTACTTTGTACCACATATGTATGTGTGAAAGAGTGGTATCCATTTCATCTTTCAGTAATTATTTCAGAATAGATTTAAAATAATTACACAAAGCTAATATATATACATATATTTATTTTTATTGAAGGCATTATTTTTATTAAGATTTTTAAAAAAAGTGAAAGTCATTTTTCTGCTCACTATTTTCAAAGGTTACTTTTTATGATATCAAAAATGTGAAAAGATAAATAAAAACAATTTCATAATCACATTTGTAATTAGAATAAAAATTATTAAAATTGAGTAAAAATTAAAATTATTTATAAATTAAATTTGTGAATTTAAATTATACTGCATTTGGATTTATTAAATTAAATGTATGACTCAGTTAAAACATCTTAATTAATATATTTATATGTAATTAATTCTAAAAAAATCAGTTAAATTACATAATGGATTGTAATGTATGCGGGATTTGAACTCAGACTTTCACACGATCCTCAACAATTCATGTCATTTCATATTGCTGACCCACCTGATCACACATATGTTGAAAAGATAAATAATCACCAATATCCATATTTTGTGCTAAACCAGCACTCATCAGTTGGCCCAGATTACCATCTCCACACATATGTACGCAATCAATGTTCAGCTTTATATTAATATAGCCAATCTTCATACTTTAATGGCCAGGCTTCAAACTCCTGCAACCCACAACTCTTCAGTCTTTCATTTCATTGAAAATCTGATGATGAAACGTTCAAAGCCCATATATAATGGATTATAGTAGATATCAAGATGTTTATGTTTACCAAATAACATCAGTTTTATCAGTCATTGTGAGAATATAAATAGAAGTGTTCCATTCGGCCAATATTTATTTTTTCAGTTCAAACTTTCAGCTATATAAATACTTCATCATAGTAAAATTGCAGATTGGTAAATTTTATATTGAAATAGAATTAAATTAAATAATTTATCAGCATTTGCTAAGTTGAAGTTAAAATTAATTGCTGCTATAGCATTACTATAATTTATCCTTATATCTAAAATTATACATTTTAATAAAATAGGTAAATTTATTAACATGATTTGCACGTTTCTGGATATACTGTTTTTTAGCCATGTAACCCTTTAAAAGGTTGTAATGATATTTTTAATACTTGAGAAACAAAGCATCAGTACCCATAATTCATGAGCTTAGAAAATAACCGTCATGATTCAATATATTGTCTATTACAAGATGTTGAATACTGAAGAGATCAGAAAACTTATAAATATATGACAAAACATAGTAGTAAAAGAAAACTGATATACAAACGGACAAGAGAACCAATTTGAAATAAATATATATATATACTACATTTAAGAGTTCCATCAAAATCGCATAAAGTGAATAAAACTACAAGCATGAACTGTAGGTAAGAATTATATATATATTAGCAGGCCTTGTTTTGTAAAAAAAAATAGTTTTGAATATTTTTTCTATAATTTTAATATACATAATTTTTTTAAAGTCTGATAATTTTTTTTTTTTTTAATATTCAGTAAAATATATCACTGATTTAAGCTTTTTTGATCAACCTGCCGCATAATTCTGATCGCTACTTTAATTTAGATTTTTAAAAAGAATATAGTCATTTATCATCATCATCATCATCAGCCATTATCAATCCATTGCAGGCTGAAGGTCTCTAAGTTCAATCCATCTTCTCCAATCTTTAGCTTCTCTTTTCCACATCACCCCTGCACACTTTATTTCATCCATTCATCTCACATGTGGTCTCTTTCTGGGTCTTTTACAATTTATATAGTCATTACTCTCTATTAAATAATTAATTGGCCAATGTAATGTGTGCAAGGGAATGGCATTTTAGTAATACTTATTTGTAAGGTTAATTTTACTGTTATAAAAATGTCTATGTAAATCACACTGTGATTTCAAATATTGCCAAATAACATAGTAAACTGAAGGGGCAGAATAATGTATGTATGTAGGTTATCACTTACTACTGATGATATATTTGTTATACTAATAATTTCAATCTGTTATATAACACAGTATTAATCTTTTAGGTAAATTAAAATTCTGTGTCATATATAATATTAATTCTTTATAATACATTATATACTGATTTGTATATATATATATATATATATATATTGAAACAGATATTACTGTCCTTCTATCTGTTTCACCTTTATGTCTCCATAGACACATCTATGCCAGTTTTAAACACTCTTTAGTACATGTGTATATGTATCCACTCAGTGTTATATGCCTTTACACAGCTGTATATATATGTTTACACAGTTGTATATATCCACACAGCGATATATTCATTTATACAGTTATATATATAGTCACAGTTTTATATGCATTCAAACAATTATATGTTTATTGTCACACATACAAGCACCTGTAAATGATAATGATATTAAATTTTGTATAGATATATTGCAGCATTTATATAAATAATATATTGTATAAGGGTTATTTTGTTTAGAAAATGTGGCTAAATATCCTTTAACAAGTTTGGTTTAAGTAAATTATAAATCACATGCGAAATTCACAGATTGGTAATAAAACTATTTAGAATAATTCGCAGGTGAGATCAGATGGTCCCTAGGTTATTGACATTGTTCTAGAGCTCATTCATTACGATTGTAATGAATTTCTTTTCCCAGATCAAACCAGTAAAAATTTGGCAACAAGATAAAAAAAGAGAGATTAGAATCAAAAGAGACAGACTGCTGTAAAACTTAGAAGAAGTTTGAATTGTGTTTTAAAATAGATAGTCGCTGGCTTTTGATCTAGGGAATATAGATATCGCAGATTTTTATTTAGAATAATTCGCAGGTGGGATCAGATGGTCCCTAGGTTATTGACATTGTTCTAGAGCTCATTCATTACGATTGTAATGAATTTCTTTTCCCAGATCAAACCAGTAAAAGTTTGGGCAACAAGATAAAAAAAAGATAAGAATCAAAAGAGACCTAAAGCTAAAACTTAGAAGAAGTCTGAATTGTGTTTTAAAATAGATAGTCGCTGGCTTTTGATCTAGGGAATATAAATATTGCAGATTTTTTTGAAATTCTCTTTTTAGCTTGCTTTAGCTTTTTTTTCTGTAAATTGTTGTGGAGACCAGAATCCAAAATGATCGAGTAAAATAATATATATACTGGCTCTTGAGCCAGATGGCTGCTCTCAGTTCCTCTAAACATTCCTTTGAATAGACTTTCCAGCAACCTGCATGGAGAATATGAAGAAATTTAACCTATCTGCAAGGCCACTGAAGATTATGATGTTTGTCAGACACCCTATTCCAACCACTATCATTGATATACGCTTCAAGTCCAATCAAGGAGGCAGAGAGATGGTAATCATTTTTTAAAAAGCTGCAGTATGAACTTTAATCTATAAATTCTTATAACACTTTAAAAAGAACGTTCTATCTAAATTATAAAGAAACTCTTTAATTTTTGCCCTCTTCTAAAAGGAAACTAACAATCTGTGTAACTTTATATATAATGTAAAAGAAAGAAAAATCACTTACTTTAATTTTATAAACTGCTGAAATCTTTTATGAATTAAAAGATTTCATATTATTTTTTTTTTATCCTCATTAAATGTCCGAAATTTATTCTCTTCAATTCCTACAAACTAACGGTCTTGCCTAATTTCAGTAATTTTGATATTTTTGTTTAAATGCATTTTGTTAGGTTTAATATGTGATAATATGCTCAGATTTCGAAACAATGAAACTAAGTAAGTAATTTATAAAGGAGATAATTGTAATCTTCACTTAGACATTTTAAAAGCCTTGTTTATTTTATTGAATCATTGTTTCGAAATTATAATGTTGGTAATAAACGAATGCGCTAACCACTCGTTGTTATCATAGTTATATAGATATTGTAAAATCGTATTTTTTAAGATTTGCTTAACCGATCTTATATTATAACCTTTGATATTTATTAGTTGGAAGGGGATATATATATATTGTCTAGAGATGATAAAGTATATTTGCTAATGTTTGTATTAAGTCCCATCGAATATACTTTCCCTCCTTAATTAAGAATCTTTATATGCAGATTCAGGATCTTAACTAGATTATTTTTATGTAGTTTAAGCCCATTTTATTAGCATACTTATAATGCTAATTTTAAGAACTGTTTTGAATTAGCTTGACAGATAAAAGCTATCTGTTTTAGGCGCAATTAATTATATGCATACTTATTGCTTTTTATATATATATTGCGTGCATTGCGGGTGTGTTTTTATATAGTACACTTATATGTGTTACGTTTTGCTGCCTCTGACAAGGGTTCACGGTAACAAACCGCCCCTTTATTTAGTTCGGGTTATGGCTATCTTCATTAGAACTGGGGGCGTGAGGACCCAGATTTTTCCTAAAGCCAATCCGACTTCCTGAACTTTATGTTCATATATCAATAGCAGCAAACCGTCGGTCTCAGAGCAAACCGAGCATTTGATGCTGAAACTCTTGAAGAATCACACACTCGCACTGCAAGTTTATTTCTTTAATATTTTATATAGCGCCATAGCGCATATATGTGGACCTAATGGTAACCAGTTCTTTTTCCCATATTAATTAATCATTCAGCTTTAGACTGGAGTTTGAATCTGGGTTATCAGGTCGAATCTGCATGATTCTGAGTTTATTTAGTTGCTCATTTAATTAGTATATATAACAGCCTTTAAAACTGGCTGTACTCATCATCATCTCTACTAAGGTATCAACTTCTAACTTAAGCAAGTCAAGTTCATAAGATGAGCATATTAAATAATTAGGCATGACCTCTATAACTCACACACACATGTATTGTAATATGTTTAAAAGGGAACAGATGTACTTGATAACAGTCCCAACTATTGTAACATGCTTGCCTGTGTTGAATACCTTGTGAAGATTATACAATCCCTGCCATTATGATATTTTGTGTTAGATCATTTGTTATTGTTTTAATAAATCCTTTTAAATATAAACTGTTGTATATCTTTCTTGCTCAGACTCTAGATCAAACCAAACCACAGTATCTTATCCAATCCATAGTATTTTATCCAATCCACAGTATATTATTAAATGTCACAGTTCATACTCCAATTTCTTAATGAGTTTATATGCTGTATGTGTATGTCTGGTAGTTAAGATTAATAGAGTGTTGAGTGTTATATATCACTTATTTAGTTAGGTTAGTAATGACCTTAAGTCTCATGTTTCTCCCTGTTCTATGTTGGCTCACGGTTAAATGAGAACTGAGTGTAGCCCCAGGAATGTCACTCATAAGGTGTTAAATTTGGAGTACTGGCAGATGAGTTGGAGTTTGGTCGGATTAGAGGTCTCAACCACCTCACTATGGTCAGCTTTGGTATATTTTGCTTGGGCTCTGAATTTTGTTGCATGAGTCTACAAATCTGACTGCTACAATATATATATATGTATATATGACTTTTGTTGCTCTATTATATTCAAAGAATTATGCTCTAAGAACTGTATTAGATTACTAAAAAGTGTGAGTTGCAGAAAGTATTGGAACTATAGCAAGGCATAATAAAAACTCCACCTAAGAAACAATAATCATATCCTATTGCACTATATAAAACTGTATTTAAAAGAAATAAAATATGTAATTTCTCAGATAGATTTGAAATACAGGCATTCTTCATATACCTGGAGCCCAATTATAAATATAAAGGATTTGAGCACAGACTTTCAAGAACCCTTCAACTATCCACACTATCTGAAGAGTTGGAGGTTGGAGTAGATTGAAGCCTAACAAAGTAAGAAGATTTCTATCTTAATATAAACTGAGCACTGATTATACATATATGTGTGGAAGATGATAATCTGGACCAACTGATGAGTGTTGGTTCATCATGAAATACATATATTGTTGATTATTTATCTTTTCTAGTGGTATGAGATAGTGTGGATACTTGAAAGTCTGTGTTCAAATCCCCTATATTTTTCAGATAAAATGTTCCTTACATATGTATAAATTTGTTACTTCCACATATGGATTATCACAATTGTGTTCCCTGAAGTGTGGAAACCTGAGTTTCACCATCATTTTACTGATATATGACTACTGATCTCAACAAATATTCTGTCACATAAATTTTTATTTTAATGTATGGACATATACCATCATTGACATTTTCATCTATCACTGATACATTGGAAAATGATTGTATTTCCAAGTTGAATCCAGTTTCTCTTATCTCATTATAACAGGAAAGATTTTTGTTTCATTCATCAATCTCATGCAGTTTTTTTCAGGCTCTTTTACACTCAATTGGAATCAAATTTAAAACTTTATATGCTCATCTAATATAATTTTTTAATGAGATATGTGATTCAATTCCATTTCAGTTTTTTCTATGATGTCAATGACATCTGTTTGTTCTCTCATCCAAAATATTTATTTATTCATTTTTCTTGTATTCCCAACATACATTTCTCCATTCTTCATTAATGGCATAAAGATTGTCTATTGCTTTCATATTAATTGACCAAGTTTCAGACCCATACAAAAGAACTTACAAGCAGTTGTCCTGGATTAGCGGGTTTGCTTCCCGGCCGATGCTTTACAGATGAAAAAAAAAAGAAGAAAGAACTAGTTTATTTTTATATACATAGATATATTTTCTTTCATCCAAATTTTTAGTCTATGATTGCTTTCTTTCATTATTTCTATGTCCATTAATAATCTTACCAAAAACATGAGTCTATCATAATAATCATTGCAACACTATTGGCAATAAGAACACTTCATCACCTAACTGTAAAAAACTAATAGTATGAAATATAATATCCATATTTAAACATATCAGTTAATTTATGCAAAAATCATCATCATTATCATCAAAGTTATTCCCAAACATGTGAATGTTAAATTTTGTTTATAAAGCAGGTGAGGGCAATAACCATTGATTGTGTTGAAGATGTTGATGAGACTCCAATTGCATCTAGAAAGATCAAATTATGCTGGCTTTATTTCTGGATGTGAAAAAGGAGTTGGGTTTGAGTCTCATAAGAATGCCATTTGTTTTAAATAACATAATTATAACTTTATGGTTGATCATCAGAAAAGGGATCTTGATTCCAAATATCCCCTTATCAATTCATGAATCAAACATTCACATATATTACATGCTCATTCTTTGTCTATTTACTTTAATATACAGTAATGCTATCTTTTTTTTCACAAAATGCTTTTTTTCTGAAAGAGTTTAACACATTGTCTAATAGTAGCATTCCATTATATTCTATTTTCAGCCTTATCCTTCCAATGCAAGAAATCAATATTACATCTCTTTAAACAGTTTTTAAATATCAAAGTGTAATGTCAGTTCTTAACATTTAATCATGTATATTTCTTCCATAAATGTAGAAATATTTTTAATTCAGACTTTCATGTTCCCCGTAGCTAACCACTCCATCTCATACAACTGATACACATGATCACATACACGTGGAAGAAATAAATGATCTTCAATATATATATATATATTGTAACCATCTGCTTGCCCCTTCAACTACCCATCGTGCTGAACTCACGCTGCGGCACTATAAATTGTAACCGTAAATTGTGTGGTCCCAACTACAGAAACGCAAATGCACTAAGAATCGTAACTTCTATCACTGATCAATTCCCATTTGCACATTGTCAGCTATTAAGAGCTGTATCCAAAAGCATATCATGCTATCTATTTTATGCATGAAAGACCACAATCAACATCTGGGGCAACTTACCACAGACCAAACTAATGATCTAACCTAAACTTTTTATGATTTAATTTGATCGCAGCCAGGGTGTACCACGAAGAACTACCATAGTATTATAATAAAATACTTTAATCAAATTATAAGTGTAATGTTATTATTTTCAAACCTTAATTTGCAATTTTTATTGTATGAGACCCGATGGCCGGCCATGTACAAGATGACATAATTTGTGGAATTACTTAAGATTATGAAATTTTAAACCATCTATATGATTTCTAATACAAATGCTAGTCTAGGTAAAGCTTTGCAATAAATAAACATAAATACATGGGTTCCTTTTTATAGTTTACTATATTACTGAGACTCTTATTATACTGACGAATGACAATTTAAAAACGTTAAGTAAATATATTTAATCGTGTCATTATTTGGTAAATCTGTTTACAAGTTTAATAATCAATTTGTATGGTATACTAGAATCAACTACGCAAAGCCAAAATGATGGAAAAGGTAAATGGGATTTTATTGTACCTTACACATCATAAACTACCAAAGACGAAAAGCATCTAAATATTTTTTCAAAATATCACTAAACTCTTATATCATGTTGACGATAGTATGTACTTCAATGTATGCTCTATCCAAGGTTTATGATTTCTGATTTTACAAATGACACATAGCAACGGCACAGTAAGTTTAATTATAAATCAACTTTTATTTACAAAATTATGAATAATAAGTAATTAATTCCAATGTTATAATTAAAGACATAAATAAACAAATAAAATAAATAAATTATAATTCCATCGACTTTCTTCAATAACATCTCATAGGTACAGTTTTTAAGAACCTAATCATACCTTATATTTCAATTTAATATAATGAATATTGAGGAAATTATACTAAATTCAGCAACAACTCATGAAATATTTAACGTCATTTCCAGATTCAATAAATCCATACCGTAAACTTATAATAAAATAATAAATAATATTATGTCTGTAGGATTTAGCTATAATGTAATCATTAAATAAAGTGATAATTTAAACTTACACTCCGGTAAATAATAATCAACCAACAGTTAATTATTATGAAGTAACTTGAATAGAATGTCCTGCTACAAGTTGATGATCTAACCTATAAATTATGCTTACAAATGAAAGAAGATGATTTAGCAGATTAACTAAATACTTTGCCCAACTTATATCTATGAAGCAAAACATATTCCTGTGGATGTATTCATCTACACGGAGGAATTAAATAACACTAAACGTTTTTGTGGATTTATACACCATCATAAAGCAATAAGTACAAGTACACCATTCCGCGGATTAACCACCAGCGCAGGAATGAGTGTAAAATACAAAAATGGCAATAAAGTAATCTGCGGATTAACCACCAGCACAGATTAATGCCCTTTACATTCTAAAACAACATTACTATTTACTTCACATTAAAGTGCAAAATCATCCCCCTCAGTTATTCTGATCATTCAGAAAACACTAACACTCTAGCAAATGTGGGTTCTTGCATAATAAATGTTACGCTAATCAGGACAACTAATGTACTAACTTATCTTTCTTAAAATAAAACATGTGTAATATAATATAAGTAATATTAGTATAGGAATATAAATCTGGAAAGACTAACAAAATAACTCATAAAGATTGATACATCTCATGAATTCATTTAGTACTTTTAAGCTTTTTCGCAAGCTCTATTCTCTTGACTAAATATTTTATTCAACCCCTATTAATTTAAACTTAATAAAATATAACTTATGAACTTCACATGCAAGTTCATATAACAATAAAATTAAAGCAATGAATTATTCATCAAATACATAAAATTTAATGGGTGTGTGTGTGATATAAATTAAATGTATAGCATTTTATAGTTCAATACATAAATTTTAGCAGGTGTGTGTGTCACAAATTAGATTGTATAGCATTTTATAACTCCAAATATGATCCGTGAAATCCATGTACGATGTGTTGAACAATAAATACACGAAGCAATAGCTATAATTATAGTTAAATTCCATACATGCAATTTTATCCATTTGTGTTAGTTATTATAATCACTATTAGATTAACGATTTTACGTGGCTCCATAAACCAGAAACAATTTCAAAACATGACACGCAGAATTTAAATGAAAATGTTTTTCATCAGTTATTAATCTCTAAATTTCTCTATTAAAATGTTCCAAGTTTATCACATCCATGCTAATATTTATTTATCCACGCTTAAATCTAAGAATACTAATTATAGCAATTAATTTAATCATTTCAAACTGACGTTAAAATTAGAAAATAGCTTTAATTAACTATTTTGAAGACGGTTTATTATCCAAATGTTAAACAAATTAACTAGCAAATATATGATTGGCATTGTAAAGTTAAATATCAATTAATACTATATTTTATTAGAATTAGAAACGGAAATTTTAAGCTACGTTGACAACTTTAACATTTTACTTTAATTTAAACTTCTTCTTTTTTAAAAAGCAAATTTTCATATTCATAAAACTTCTGTAATTAAAATACTTATTTAATTTTTCCAAATTGTAGAATAATAAACATTTTAAAACATACCAAACTCTTGCAATTAATTCTTTTAAACTGGAAAGCTCCGACATTTTAAAAATGTAATATTGGAAAATTGTTACCGGTGATTTGATCCACTTGGCCAGCCGACTTGAACAGACTTTTTAAATTTAGCAATTCATCTTAATTAAATACCACTAGGTTATTTTTACGTTTATAGCAAATTTTGTGGTAATCCGTTTACTTATTAACTATTTTAAAATAAGCTTATCAAATTTACACCATTTGCCTTTACCATTTTCTTTTCTTTCTCCCTCCAAAAGCAAACTAACAGATGATCTCCTCTTAAATTCGCACTCTTTTCTTTTATTACATTGAGACGCATACGTAATTACTGTATTTATTTTTAATAATTAATTTTAATTGAACAAATGGTTTTTTAATTCAATGGAAATAATAATTTAAGATCATTTTAAACAAATAAAAATAAAATATTATTTTTAATAATATTTTACCAAATTTTAATGTGTTGTCAAATTTTTTAAAAGTTAAACGTTCTGATATGAATTAGTATATGGAACGAAGCAAATTTAAATTTATTAAAATAATATAAGAGAGTAATCTGTTCAAAGTGCAAATCAAGCCAATCAAATCACCAAAAGAAGAAAGAGAAATTTTTATACCAGTTACATCAATTAATATATTTTATACTAAAATATATGGTTACAATATATATATATCATGATGAATCAGCACTCATTAGTTGATCCAGATGACCATTTCTCATACATATAAACAATTAGTATATCAAGATACAAGTTTTTAAACTTTAATGAACAAGCTTCAATCTTATATACTGAATACTGAATGTATATGTGTGTGGAAAATGGTAATCTGTACCAACTGATGAGTGCTGGTTCAGCATGAAATATGTTTATTGGAAACCATTTATCTTTTTCACATGTATATGGTCATATGTATCAGTTGTATGAAATGGAAGGGATAGCTATGCGAAGCTTGAAAGTCTGAGTTCAAATCCTTCTAATTACATTAACTTTAGTATAGATAATATACATGTATTGTGACAGCTGCTTTATAAGCAGTTATCCCGGGATAGCGGTTTCACATCCCAGCTGATGCTATGACACATGAGAGAAAAAAAATATCTTTAATGAAAACTATATAGTTTAAGATAGCTTTAAAAGCATTTTATGTTTTCAAATTAAAACCACAATATTTACAACTGCCTTAATCTCTTGTTAATAATCACTTATTTATAAAATTGTTTTACCTAAAGTGTATTCGCTAATTAAGTAGATTTTGAATAAATCATTACCAGGTGGTTGCAAATACATACGCAAGAGGGAAAACCATTAACAAATTACATTAGAGAGTTAGAACATCTGCTCTGAAATTGATAAGCCAAATAATTTTATTAATTTAAAAATAAAAATATTTTTACGCATGTATAAGTAATCGAATGGTTTATTGATCGGGAGTTCATATAAAGTTCGAGCACTGGGAGACGATATTGAACTTGGTTGTGAAAACTTTTAGCTCTGGAGTCCATCATTATAGCGCTGCAATAAATATCCAGGGCTTTAATAGATTTTATACATAGAAATTATAAAATGTCAAAAAAAATTTAAGACGATTTTAATTATATTCTGTATAATTAAACTATTTAATAAATTGAATTATATGACCATACAGAAATTACTATGTATGGTGACAGTTTTATCTATGATTAATATATTATATTACTTCTATTTCTCATCTTGTGATTGTAAATCGTTCTCTAATTTTCAAAGTTTAAGTTCGGATGCCTCACTCTATCATCCTGATTCATCCTAGTTTACAAGTTTATATGAAAATTCTGGGTAGATCCCATGTTAAAATATTCTAACATATAATAAATAGTAAGAGACAATACTTATGAATAGTAAAGCAAATATGAAAATAAAATGATGCCATGGTAGTTCTTAAAACCTAAGCTAGTAAATACTCAACCCAATGTAACGCACCACAGTGGAAGAATGCAAAACTTGAGAATTACAGACTTCTTGACTAAAATTCAACCGTTACTTCAGAAAGCCTAACTCACATAATCTCCAACAACTAACTATTTTATTAGTTTTTTATTGCTTCCAATGATTTAATGGTAGAGTTGCAGAACTCCCTAATCAATTCTCAGCTATCATTATACACAATTCCGCGTAACTCTCATAAGATTATTTACTTAATTAATATTGCCTCATTACAATGTCTGTATCTGATTAGAAAATGATAATAATAATAACAACAACGTATATCACTAAATAAAACAAATAGAAAAAAACAAGTTTTAATTTAATTATTCCATTTTCAACTGGGCAAATTCTAAATGACATTGTCCATACTTCAGATCCTTCCGTTTTAGTAACTAAAGAATATAATTTTCGAAAATGAAAATAATTTGAATATAAAATAAATAAATAAATAAAAGTTTATTTTTATAAACTTTTTTTTATTTAAAGGGTCAGGCAAAATTATAATAGTATAGTGCTAGAATCTCCTATTAATAAATCAACAAGTATATTTACGATTATTCATTTACTAAGTCCAAAAAGCAAGAAATAAAAAATAATACAAATTGTATTAATTTTAACTAATATTTAATTGGATCTAAAGTTTAATACAAAAGATAATGAAATAATGTATATTTTTACAGCTATCAGCGTTTACATTAATAAATTATAAAACACCTTTTCAGTCCAAAAAATTATGAATCTAATCTGTAGACATATATATATATTTTACAAATTAAAAAAAAAACGTTTCTTTGCTATCTCCATAAAAAAATAATTGAATAGTTTCTTAACCTGGAATTCATATGAAGTTTGAATTGTGATAGAGTTGAGTCACATGGGCCTTAAATATTGAAGTCTGGCTCTCTAACACTCTACTAATAGACGTGGGGCATTAACCTCATTAGCCGCTCAGTTAGATATGATTTTCATTAAAATTATAAATAAAAAAAATGTCATCTTCAATATTTTTATTCATCATCGTATTTTTCTGATTCTAGATTATAAAACTTGCTTATTTATAATTAATTTTATATTCCTTATGCGTCCTTATAATTCTTATGATTTATAACTTATCATTCAGTTATCTGCTGGTTCAAACTTTCTACCTTGACTTCACCTGGCGCCAGATTTCTTTTTAAAAGAATAATAGTTTCTGCATTTACAATTTTTGGCTTTTCTGTATAAAATCCTGAATTTATTAGATGTTGTAAAATATATATATCCTTAGGTAAGATCAAAGTCAAAATTGAAAGTTACTAAATGCAACACGTGGAGATTATTTCTCAAAGAACAGTTTATTAAGTAAATGATATACTCTCAAGCCAAGGAAAACCTTTTTTTTTTATTTATAGAGAAAAGATATATATATATATATTCAAAAAATGGAAGATTAGAAATAAGATGAAGTCTAATAGCAATTATGAAGAAGAAAATACTGTGCAAAAATCAAATAAATAAATGAATAACTTTAAATAAATTATCTCTTGGAATGATTTTTGTCATTCAAATGTAATAAGAGGTATGCATTTATAATTTGATAAAATAGGACTTATCTCATATATTGTCAAGATGTGATTTGAATAAAAAAAAATGTGCATAAATCTTAAATTCATCAAAATTCAATGCAGGTAAAAAATGTTTGATGTAGATGTTAACTATCTATGTACCTGCCAGCCTTTAGATTTCAGGTTGAACAATTCTCATAAATATGTATTTTCCAATTTTTAGTGCAATCAACATAACTGAATAAAAATTTCAAAAGCATTATTTAATTACAATGTATGCCACACTTGGTTTCCAAGTTTTTGGAGATGACCAAACTGAGTGTTTTGTACTATTAATATTTATTCATTAAAAAGTTACTTCAGGCTGCAAGTTACATTTTAAGATACATCATTTATTTCTAAAGATGTGGAATAAATATATAACACGTGAAAGATAGTTTTTTTTATTTGTAGTGACCTATACTACAAGACTTAAGAATAAGCACTAACTTTAAATGAGGGGTGATCCTTTAGACTTTACCATGAACCTTTCACACTGATATTGACTTCATGTTTTAGTTCCTGGTTATAGCTTTAAGAGATCACATACTCTGAGAATGTTACTACACATACTATCTATTCTTATTTTATTAAACATGTGAAAAAAATATTTATATGGTGAAACTGAGATTAAAGTGAGAATGGCTTAGCCAATCAATCAATAACATTTATTAAAGTAACAAATAATAAAGCAATGAAAATCAATATAAGGACATTATTGTTATATATATATAACAAACTTCCTCCTATTTGGAAAGATTTTTTTAAAAAACAATCTTAATTTAACATTTTTGCTATTGGTGGAACTTTAACGTTTTTTTTTTCTTCAAATCAGTGATTGTAGCGCCTCTACAATCGTCTTTCTACCTTTTATTACCCAGTGGATGACTTGCGTGACTAAGTCGATCGGTATATCAATATTTAAAATATTTTAACACTAATGAACTCCCAAAATATGTCTTTTATATATATTGAGGATTGAATCAATATATTAGTCAGATATATTTTGATATATTATTAAACGTTAGTTTAATCTTAGCTAATTGTAATACAATCTGTTAAGAGACATGGAATTATTTTTTACAATATTGTAGTTTTGGTTATACCTGACAGATGAGTCAAATTTATCCCTCCATAGCATAATAATACAGGAAAAATTTAAACTTTTTTCTTTGAATGTGTGTGTGTGGGGGGGGGGTGAATTAAAGAACAATGAAACAACAACAAAAAATTCATAATTAATATTGCATGTATATTTTAAGAATCTGGTTTAAAAGGCCAATTATAATAATTGAAGGATATTTTATATAAAGTAGTAAATTTAAAGAAAAAATTTAAAATATAAAACGATGTAGACATCTAGGAAAGTAAGCAAGAAGTAAATTAAAACAATTTGTAATTTATGGTATAAAATATTTTATTATGTTGTTTATGGAAATTCTTTATATATATATTGGCAAATTATAGACTCTAATAGGAATAAACAATTTCTTAATAATGACCATATAATATGGTTGGAACATTGGAAAAAAACTCAAATAATAATAAAAAAAAGATTTAAAATAAAAATAAAAAACCGAGATTTGGAAAGAAAAAGTGTGTTAAAGAATTCAATGTTTTTTTACATTTTTTAAATATTTTTATAATCTATAAATATTTAATCATCCACTTTAAGGGGTTTTCAAACTGAAGTATGCATAAACATTTTAAGATATCTTCACGTGTAATTTGAAGAGGAAGTGGTTTCAAAGCTATTTTAGTTAGTTATTCTTCTCAATTAGACACTACACGGTTGAAAGATGATTATGTATGCGCATTTGGCAACTTTAGCTAGTCATCACATGATCTGTTTAGCTAGTCATGTTATAAAAGCTAGATTCCAGAACTTGATTTCTCTTCATTGTACTTAAAATATATTAAAAAGTGCTTTTTTTTATTATTAGATAGCTTTTATTATAAAGAACAATTCAAAAATAGGTGCTGAAATCCTTTGCTCGTCTAACTTTGCTATGAGAATTGTAGTCTATGATTCAATGACTAACAATTACTAATATTTACTCTGTTCTGATCTGAAATGAATCAACTTATTTTAACTTTTTATACTGCTTTATATAGTTAATTTTTAAAACTATACCTTTTCTATTTATCAAAACATATTTTCCGGAACTGAGAAGCTAATTAGCTCAACTGCAGAAGGTATTTTCCAAAAAATAACCTTTCATTATAGTTGCTTTCTTTTAACCCTCCGAATCTTAATTTCCTATTGCTTCCTAATTGTTTTTTTTTCTTTTCTAAATTTTGATTTTTCTATCGGTTTAATATTGAGTTAAATCTTTACACTTAGTAAGTATACATGTAAATATTTTTAAAAGAAGTTCAGTTAAATTAATTTTTATAATAAATTCGATTACATTTTATTATTTTCATGATAACCTTCACGCATGTGAGGACATATTTTAGCTTCTATATTTTCTGATGCCTTTAAGTATATATCTTAACATTTACATTTTCTAACAGTCTAAACTCTCCTTCCTCCTCTACAAAATAAACATCTATGTATTTTCTAGAAAATTGACTATTCTGTCCACAATAAAAAGGATGTGATTTCTAGCTAACTAGCTTTCACGGATGCTCAATACAAAATTTATCTTACTTACATAAGTGATAAAATATACAAAAATATTTCAATTTCTAAGCCTGAACAATTTCAAAAGTTTTTTTATCCCCCTCTAACTGTCAAAATTAAGATATTCTGAATACTAAGAAAGTGAACAATAGAAATTATTCAATGCGGGTTCCTACACCCCTCTCCCAAATATATTAATTTTTAAGGACACAACATTCAAATGATATAATTTAAGTTTTTATTTTTAATATTTACATACAAATATAGTATATATATATTTAAGCTAGATGTAATTAGAGGGGATTTGAACCCAGACTTTTAAGATCCCTTCAATCATCCACTCCAACATATACATCCAAAAACACATGACGACATACATGTGAAATACATATATTGAAGATCATTTATCTTTTTCACATTTATGTGGTCATATATCGGTTGTATAAGATGGAGTGGATGACTGAAAGGAGCTTGTAAATCTGGGTTCAAATCCCCTCTAATTTTTATTTTTATAACTATATTGATATCTTTATTCAGTGTTAATCAATTACTTTTAAACTCTGCTTGTTTAGATATTTAATTAAACCAGAATCTTTATCGACATAATCTGAAGCATGGTCTTTATAATCTATATATCTCAAATTGGATCGCAAAATAATGCAAAACTTATAGAAAGTGATCACATGGAAGATGACAAAGTTTGATTGAGTGATATGGAGAAGAGAAATTATGAATGAAGAAAGTGGATAATAATGGTTGAAAATGCCTATGGTAGTGATAATAAATATCGTATTTTTATCCTGGATCATTTATTATGATCTCTTGTATTTTTTTAGCTGAGGGTCATAAAAAAAAACAACTCAATTTGGAATTATTAAATATTCAATCTGCCACTAGGATGCTTAAAGGTCACATGATTGTATTTTCTTTTAAATATGACTTTTAATACTATGACTTGTTGGATTTTTTTTTTATGTATTAGCAACAGCAAATAAAAATGCCTTTTCAATATGTGTATTTTTTATTTTCACTTTTCTTGTTACTTTGTTCCTGAATTTTGCATTTGATATAATTGTCAAATAAGACATATACTATATATATTACATATTTAATTATTATAATTTGTTTTTAATATTACCCAAAGATAGGATTATTTTTGTATTGCATTTCAAGTCTTCAAATCTTGGGACGTATAAAGGAATATTGGTGTAAAATTATTTGCAAGTAGTGAAATAATTTTAGATAAAAACATATTTTTGTTTTACACCCAAGGCATTTCATCTTTATTTTTTTGACTTTTTTGAGATCTGGTTCACAGATTCGACGCTAGATGTCTCTGTTAAAGTTATTATTTGAACATTGCAATTTTTTAACTATTTTAATGATGCTTATTGGCTTAGTAAACAGTGGAACTTGCTCTTAATTAGTGGCTTGCATACATGAGTAAATCCCAAACATAATTGTTAGTCTGGGAAGAACTGATTCACGATGGCTTAGCCCAGCTAAAGATGTATCATTCAAATTTATCCTGTCACTTTTATGCTAAAATATCACGAGTCTTAACATAAAAAAAAAAAAAAAAAAAAAAAAACCAAAAAAAAAAAAACAAAAAAAAAAAAAAACATATAAATAAAAAAAATAAATTAAAATTTTATAAAATAAAATTATTAAAAATTATAAAAAATAAAAAAATTTAAAGAAATTTATTATATATTAAATATAATAAATTTTAAATAAAATATAAAAAAAAATATAAATATAAAAAAATAAAAAAAATTTTAAAAAATAAATAATTTAAATTTGTAAAATTAAAAATATTTTTTTAAAATTAAATATATTTTTTAAAATTTTTAATTATTTTTTTTAATAATTTTTAATTTTAATTTATTTTTATTAAATTTATTTATAATTAATAAAAAATTATTTAATATTTTATATTATTAAATTTTAAATTAAATTTAAATTTTTTTTTTTTTTTTTTTTTTTTTTTGTTTGTTTTTATTTTCTTCCCAGACAAAAAGTATATTTTATCGAAAAAAGCCAACAACCACCAATTACTAAATTGTTTTTTTGTTTATTTGTTTTTAAGGTTTTTTTTTTTTTTATAAATGGAAAAAGAAGAAAAAAAACCCAACAAAAAAAATAAAAACCAAAACAAACCAACAAATAAAAAATTAATATAGAAAAAGAGGAGAGAGAGAGGGGGGGAGGTGGGGGGAGGAGCCTAAAGGCGGTGGAAGATTAACAATAATATAATTTTTTAATTATAGATGGCTTTTATGTAGCATCACTTACATGCAGATTGTCTCAGCTTCTGCTATTCTTTTTAATGCATACAATGGAGATCAGCTACAACAGTGGACAATAGAATTAAATAAATTGTATTGCAAACATTTTTTCTCCCAAGCGTTAGTGGTCGAGAGATCAGCACAGCTGTCTTACAAGCAGTTGTCCCAGGTTAGCGGGTTTGCTTCCCAGCCAATGCTATGACACATAAAAAAAATCAAGATTTGTATAGCAGTAGTAAAGACATATCATGAACACTAAAATGACAAACATCTTTTGGCCATGAGTGTAAAAAGCTGAGTTAGAAAACTAATTAATATTAATTTTCCCAACGCTTAACTAAGTATTTTTTTTTTACATATATTAGTCTGTATGCATAATGAAGCAGTTTCTTTTTTACAGCGGACAGCATTTCAGTGATGAACAATCAGTAGGGCACTCCTCTGTATGATATAAAGAAACCACTTCTTTATACATACGGAATAACATATATAAAAAAACTGATTAATATTGTCAAGAAAAATAAATCAAATGAAAAAATTGTAAGTCTATCAAAAAAGAAAAATAGTATGTATGACAAACATATTTGGTTGACATAGGATGTTTATAAACAAGGTGTTCAGAGATTTTCCGAATGGCAGAAATTAGTTAATTGAACATCATAAAATAATTTCAAAGTGAAAGTAAAGTGATTTTTCTTACTATTTTTCTTCTTAATCTTCTATGCATTGCTTTTATTAATAAATATATTTAATAACTTTTTTATTTACATTATATTTAAAGTAAAAACAGGCAAAACTCACTATATGTATTGCCAACCCCAGCAAGCTAGAATAATCAATGGATGCCAGAAGGCTTGTGCATAAAATTCCCATCTAGTGCCTACTCATCCAATATCCCCAGACTAGTTTCTGGCTTGTGGCCTTTGTCAGTGAGGAGCCTTGGATCTGAGAGCACTGCACCTAGATCTTAGGATCCAATGCAACCCTCCAGCAACCACCTTTTATCTCCACTTAACTACAAAACTATGAGTCTTAAACTGAAAACACCTTAATGTTTTCAATCCAAGCTCCTTAGCTTATATAGTCATATGGGTCTGAACCCAGTTCAGTACCCATACATTTTGGTGTCTGGGGATATTGGATGAGTAGGCACTAGATGGGGATTTTATGTACAAGCCTTCTGGCATCCATTGATTACTCTAGCTTGCTGTGTGTGGCAATAGGTATAGTGAGTTTTGCCTGTTTTTACAACAGTTATACACAAGCATAAGAGGTGTTTATTATGTGATGTTTATTAGCTTAAAACCAATCCTGCCTAATATGATAGATGCCAAAAAATGTATTGGTACTGAACTGGGTTCAAACCCATATGACTATATAAGCTAATAGGCTTGGATTGAAAACATTAAGGTGTTTTTAGTTTAAGACTCATAGTTTTGTAGTTAAGTGGAGATAAAAGGTGGTTGCTGGAAGGTTGCATTAGATCCTAAGATCTAGGTGCAGTGCTCTGAGATCCAAGGCTCCTCACTGATGAAGGCCACAAGCCAGAAACTAGTCTGGGGATATTGGATGAGTAGGCACTAGATGGGTATTTTATGCACAAGCCTTCGGACATCCATTGATTACTCTAGCTTGCCATGTGCGGCAATATGTATAGTGAGTTTTGCCTGTTTTTACAACAGTTATACACAAGCATAAGAAGTGGTGGTCATGTGATGTTTATATTTAAAGTGATATATTGCTTTGACATTTAATTTTATTTCCTTTCTATGTCATTAAATATTTTTGTAACTTTTATGAGAACTGTTAAATAGTTAAAACTGTAAGGAAAAAAAGTAAAATTAAATGTAGAAACACTATGTCACATTATAATATGATTTTTATTAGCATATTTTTTTTTTTTTGCAAGATTGATTTTAATTTTTTGTATGGAGCAGAAAATGGACTTCAAACTATAGTGCCAATAAAACAAAATTTAAATAAAAATGGTTGTAAAGCAGATGACTAACAAAAATGCTTCAACAAATGTCATAAATTGAGTTGGAAAGTTGGTTACTGCCGCCAATTTTTTACTTCTCACAAAACATTTTTAGAATATAGTATTAAAAAAAGAAAGCAGATGTTTTGTATATAATATGGCTAAATCAGAATTCTGTATAATTTTATTTGTGTACATTTATTTAGGTGTATGTTTATTTTACACTTAAGTTTAGTCTTCATCAAAATCTAATGTACAGTAAGGAAAGCAATTAATTTATAATTTTTTTAAAATGATTATTTTGGATTGTAACTGTACTATAGATTTATGCCGTTGAAGGAATTAATTCTAAATGCATTTATTTTAATGTAAACTAGAATAAATAAATGATATAATGAAATAACATTCTAGAAGTGAATTACTTCTGGAGATAATTTTCTAGAACTGAATATCATTTTGGCTTAATTAGTTTATTATATAATAAATTGTTTTTCTCTTCACCAGTAAAAATTGTAATTATAAATATGCAACTTTTTTGGCATACATTAGTGGAGCTATAATTATACTATAATGTGTAATATGTCTGCTTAGCACTTTCAAGACTTAATGTTCAAATCTCATACTCATAGCTTTACAAATGAAGACTGTTGTGATTTATTGTACACATATAGCAGATTCTGTTATATTGCCTTTGATGTAAAGCAGAAATGTACTTTTGAAAATAACATTGTCTTCAAAATATGAATATGCCAAAAGCATTACAGGTTTAAACAATTTACCTTCAAGTTTGAATATCACAATACTGCCATAATCGTACCACAATTCTGAATAAATTTTACCATTTTAAAATTCTTAATAGTTATTATAGTATATATCTTGTATAAAGATACTTTAATGCAACTTAATTTATAAGGATCAAATTTCATCCACTTAATCATTTAATATCATTCTCTTTAGATTACTAATTATCACTAATAATTTATTAAGCTAGAGATTATCATATTTTTACCCTAGATGTAAACTTTAAACTTAATTATAAATTAATATTACATTACATCAAATATAAGACACACATTTTTTCCAAATTTTGGACTCGTAAAAGAAAGGTGTGTCTTAAATTATGAACAAAAATTTTTAACATCTTATTTCTATGAATCTTTGCTTTATGCTATACTTGAGTAAAATATTATAGTCATTTATTTATGTAGAATAGCATGTTAAATCTTTTTTAATAAAAGGAAAAATTTTCACATTAAGTGTCAATATTTTTCGGATTAATTTTATATATCTGATTTAACTCTTTCTCAAACCACTACTTTTAACATTATTTTGCTGATTTTACCATCATTTTATCAAGGAAGCCTTATTGAATAACCTTTAAATTTTTTTTACAACTAGTAAATCAATATAACAATGAGATAAGAAACTGTCTTCTAAGTCACTGATTGGTAGTTTTTCATTTTCTACACAAGAGAGTGCCTGTCAACAATTTTGACAGTTTCAATATCTTCATTTTGACTTTTAAACTGAAAACATATTTAGAATTATTAATGTTATTTTGCTAATTTTATCATTATTTTATTGAAAATGTGTACTAAATAATCATTAGAATGTTTTACAACTAATGAATTATTGCAACAATGAGATAAAAATCTGCCTTCCAGCACTCTGACTCATTGTTTCTTGTTCTCTACATAAGAGAGCACCTGCCAATGATTTTGACAGTTCTAATTACTTTAGTATGATTTTAAAATAAAAACATATGTTTTAGAATCTTTTTTACATTTTTTACATATTTATAATCTTTTTTAGAAAATATTTATGAAAATACTAATCATTTTAGAAGAATGATTCAGATTTTAACAGAAAAATTACTTTTACACAAAAGCAATTTGACAAAGAAATTGTAATGTTTGGCTGCAATTTATAATTGGATGACAAACATGTTTTATGTTTTGCTGCTATAGATTATTTTCATCAATTATAAATAGAAATTAATTTTTAAAAAAACATTTATTTACTTCAATAATCTGAAAAATTATTAATTTTCATTTTAGAAAAGGTTTTCAATCAATAGAAAAAAGAATTAATGATAACATTAAATGTCAATACTATATTTTAAAATCTTTTTTTTCTTTGAAAAAATTACAGTATTTATATTAAAAAAGGCTTTGTAGTGCAAACAATATATGTATAATTTTGAATCGGTTTTGTAGTCTTGGAAAGTTATATCTGAAATATTATCAAAACACTTTTTCTTAAAATGTTACAATGCTAATGATTTAAATGCCCTGAAGCTGATGTACTCTCCATGGATTTGTGAGAAATGAGAATTCAAGTCCTGAATGTGAAAATATAGAAAGTCAAAGTATGTCTGAAGAAAATTTGCAATAAATTAGGTAAACTTATTAGTTCCTATTTAAGTAAATAAAAATGTTTTTTTAATATTTTTCAATAAAATTATTTTTAGTTTTTTTGTCCAATTTTCCAAGCTTAAAAATCCTACTCGGTCTTAAATTCTGAGGCATCCCATATATGAAGTTTCACACTGCAGTATTCATTTAAATTCTATTTTTATATGCTTTTATATTAACTTGCTCTGCTTGTGTATATTTCTGTCTATATTTTTCTGTGTATGTTTCCATTTGCATATCCACATTTTTGAATTAAGAATGAAAAAAATTCATTCCTGTACACAACTCAAACTCACATCATTACATTTCCCAAGAAAACACCATAGCTACTAAGTCAATATAAATATTACATTTGGAAAAAATAAAATTTTGTTGATATTGATTTAACTCACACTTAATTAATTTAATTAATTAGTATAAAAATATATCTAACAGAAACATTACATGTATAGAATAAAATTTTGTTAATATTGATTTAACTCATAATTAATTAATTTATTAAAATAAAAAAATATCGCTTTAACATTTATAGAATGTTTATAGAAAAATGACTGTAATGTGTATTAATAATATTGCACATAAACAAAGACAATTAAAAGACACTGATGAAGAAAATTATTTTATTTAAATTGAAATTATATGTTTAATTTGTAACTAAAAAATAAAAAAATATTATTTTTTTTTCAAATAATGCTTTTATATAAACAGCTGACTAAAAAGTAGAAAAATAACAAGGTAATCCAATTAAAAAACATATCATTTTATAACTTTGAGGGTTTTTTTTTGTTTTTATGGTCTCAAATGCTTTTATGAAATGACTTATGTATTTTAGTCAGCTATTTACATAAAAAAAATTATTTTAACAATTTTTTTTAATATTATTATTATGGCTTAAATAAACTTTAAATTTTTTTATTTTATTGTACCAACATCAAATACATTAATAAAAACATGGAATAAATATTGAGGTCCATTTGTTTTATATATATTTAATTTATAAAACTGAAGTATTAGTGAAATAGATGTTTAATATATATCTTAAAATAATATAAAACATTAATTACTTTATTTAGTTTAATTTTTTATTTAAAAAAAAAATATATAATTAAACTGTCTTTCAAATTTCATAGTGTAAAGGTGAAATTAAATAACTTTGAAACAGATTTTTCTTCAAATTTGTCTTTAACTTGTTTTAATCCCCATCAGAGAAAAGTGAAAAAATAGGATGATAAATATCTCCCTGAACAATTGAACAAAATCGATGTACTCAGACATTTTGACAGATTTCAGTCTTTTGTTTTTTTTACTGCAATAAATGTCAAAATTTTACGGGATCATAATTAAAAGCCTTTGATCTTTATACATTATAATTGCTATTTCTTTTTCACTGTATATATATATTTAAGTTTTACTTCACCAAGTAAGTATTTCTTGATTATTGTCAATAATATTTTATCATTTGTTATTCTTTTATTCTATTTTAAATCTCAACTTTTAAGCATGGTATATTAAAAACATAAAAAATATTTATATTTAATATTTATTTACCAATCATATCTTGATCTGTCACTTTTAGTGTTAAAAGTTCACATGAATCCTAATGATAATGTGATTTTTTAATTAAAAGACCTAGAAAGAGATCATGTGTGAGATGGATGGATAAAATAAGGTGCGCTGAAATGATATGGAGAAAAGAGGCTGGAGATCAGAGAAGATGGATTGAACTTGGTGATGTCTTCATTCTGCAGTGGATCAATAATAGTTGATGATGATGATGACAATGATATTAAAAACATTTAAGAATCTCCTAACAAATATTGTGAAAGATGTACATTTAATCATATTATAACATTAATTCAGCAAAAGTGTCATTAATGAGTGATGCAATATGGGAAAAATTATACTTATTAATTTTTACTACCCTTTTGTAAACAAGTTAAAAGTGTAAACAAATATAAAATAATTGAGGGGAGCAAATCTATTTCTTTTAATTCAATTCTACCATTTAGTATAAGATTGAAAAATCAATAGATAGTGCTTAATAAATATCATTCTATTTTATATCCCATTCTACTTTCTAGTTCTTGACTTTCATCAATTAGGAGTTGCGCATCTGGATCTATATTATGATTATTCCTGAATATAGGTACCTAAAGTTATTAAAAGAATGAGAACGTTAAAATAGTTTAGATCCTAAATTGATGTTAGAACTATATAATTAAGTAAGCAAGCTCACTTGGATTAATTCATTAACATTTTGAATTCCAGTTTGGTAGCTTGATAATAAAAAGGAAGTCCAAAGTGGTCATTGGATGAAGATTAATTTAATATTGAGTTGGTTAAATATGATCTGTCTTTCTCTCTAATTAGTTATAGTTATTTCAGAGTAGCTTATAATGTAGAGCATTTAAACAAATAAGGATAAAAGTATTCACCCCCCCCCCAATCATTAATCTAAAAGATATGATTAACAAACACATCAAAAGATTTGATCCACACAATGCTATCTGTTTATCCACATAATTAGAACAATGTGGAAAATTAAGATGTTCATTAATATTCGATAATAAAAAATATAATTGGATTAAAAAACTTGATAAGGGATGAGGAAAATACTTTGAGCAATGCTTAAAATACTTACTAAGAAAACAAACTATTAAAATCTGGGGAGAAGCAGCACCTACAACATGTAAAATATGGCAATAAATAAGTTATAAAAAGAAGATATACAATGGATAAAGGCATAATAACAACCAGCCAAAGATAAAGTTAAGACAGACTAATAAGCAAGAAAGTGCAACACCCAATTACTAACACTCACTTATTAACATAATATAAGGACATATAATTTATTAAAGTAATGTATAAATTAATACACTATACAGGATTAAACCTGTATATATATATATATATATGCAGGATTCAAACTCAGACTTTCACATGACCCTCAATTCTCTATGCCATCTCATATTGCTGACCCACCTGATCACACATCAAAAACAAAAAAAAGATTGGAAAACAACATAACCTTGTAAATAAATATATATATTATGTCTTTTAATAAAGGTAAATACTTAAAAATAAAATAAATAAATAAAAATAATTTAATTTTAAGAGGTGGTTAAATATGAGGCTCAGTATTTCCTTCTAATTAGTTATACTGATTTCAGAATATCTTGTGGTTGTCCTGAAATTACATTAGTATATTTAAATCATGGTCTGTGTGTCAATATGTCAGTTCATGCTATGCTTAGATATGATCAAAGCTAAAATACAGATAGCTCATTCTATATTTATGTTCACTGGTGGTTAGTTTGCATATAGCTCACTGGAGATTTCAATACTTCCACATTATTTTTATTGTAATAAAGAATTTTATTTCACCCTTACTTTGTAAATTACTGATAAGCTAAAATTAATAGCTGAGGTGAAACTATAAGTTTATTATTAGTAAGCTTACTAATAATAAACTTATAGTTTCACCTCAGCTATTAAATTTAGCTTATCAGTAATTATTTTTATCTATATTTGAGCTATCAAATTGACAGTTTTGAAGTTAAACATGTTTTCTATATTAACCTATATAATAATTATTTTATCTTAGATTTAGAAGAAAATTCTCTTCTACTGCTATTCCAAATCTGTTACAAGTTGTTTTCTGGCAATATCAAAACTAAATTTGTCTTTGTTTACATGGATATAATCTTTTAATTTTCATTGTTTATATATGTGTCCCTGTGAATAAGTGACTAGTAATTGATATATCTTCAAGATGTATGCATTAGTATTTCTGAATCAACACATATAGTGACATAGTTTAATGATCCATAAGTGGAATTGTAAAACACTAGTATATCTGGATTGCAAGTCACAATGTAAAATGTAATACCTTAACCCATGATGGAACAAAGCACCAATATTAATTTTATTTTAAATTGGACAAAATTCCTATTGAAATATGTGAAATGATTGATTCTATTTACAGTAGTGAAGCCATGAGTCACAAGGGCATTTCAAATAGTTTTAAAGCTCCTATAATGATGGGAAGCATTGAAGATAATCTAAAAGATAGAAAACATGGTCATATTACGATGTAGATACAAAAGTGCTTTACAATTTTTGTATATTTCCAGTCATGAGGATTACCTTTTAAGTAATTGCAAAAAATGTATAAATAATTTTGTTAAACTTAAAAGCTAAATTAATTATGACAAAAGTATGATTTTTTTTTAGAATATGTGGCTATATAATTTTCCTAAGAACTATCATGCACACTCACTTATTTAGATATATATTAATACATTGTACAGGCTTAAACCTGCATTTATATATGTAATATATGCGGGATTCGAACTCAGACTTTCACACGACCCACAACTCTCAGTGCCATCTTATATTGCTGACCCACCTGATCACACACATGCTGAAAAGATAAATAATCACCAGTATAAGTATTTCGTGCTAAACCAACACTCATCAGTTGGTTCAGAGTACCATCACACATATATATATACAATCAGTGCTCAGCTTTATATTAAAATTGTGTTCTATTTGTGATTATTTTAAAAATTAATTATTGCTTTTATTTTGTTTACAATTAAAATTACTACTTCATTTAAAGTTTTTGGTTAATAAACTTAAATAGACCTTTTCTAATATTATTATTATTATTATTTTATATTGTGTCTTTAAATATCTTTATATATATATATATGTCAAAGCGTTGACCGGGAAGCGAATTCGGGCCAGCTGCTTGGAAGGCAGCTATGCTAACCGCTAGGCCACCAACGATTGACGCCTTTAAATATCTTTTCGTCATTTTTACAGTTCGTCATTTTTACGGGAATTTTCTATTTTACATTTTCGTTATCAGATTCACCTGTGGAGTCATTATAATAAGACTGTCTGTATTTACTTTGCAGTTTCCATGAAATTATTGTTACTATATGTACAAACACATGTATACATATATAAGTCATTGAACTATCAGCGATTTTTATTGTTGTTGTAATATTAACATGTCTATTTGAATATAAACTTTCACTTATGCAGACAACAAAGTAATAGGTGAATTGGCAAATAGATTTCTTCACATCATTATGTTAATGAAAAATGTTTATGCGTTCCATTTAGCTCCGAAGACATTTCTAAAAATATTTCCATTATGTAAATATTTGTTTGTATATATCTCTATCTCAGTATTGGTATTTATATACATGCGTGATTGATTAAATTGTGGGATCATGTAAAACAATTGTTGATTAAAAAGTATTTTAAAATTTTGCACTATGTACAGGCAAAATACACACATTTTTTTTTCTCTTGTGTCATAGCATCAGCTGGGAAGCGAACCCGCTAACCCGGGACAACTGCTTGTAAAGCAGCTGTCGCTGACCTCTCGACCACCAATGCTTGACAAATAATACTTATTATTGGCAGTTTGTTAATGTTTTTACTTACTTTTTAATAAAACTATAATTGGACCTTGCATTTTGACATACAGTGTAAATTATATATATAATACAGTTTTTGTATTTATATAAGCTAGATATCAAAAGTCAGGTCTAAGGTTGTTTATAATACCGATTAATTAATTGGATAATATTTGAAAGACTCAATACCGTAGTAATATGAATAACAAAGTAAAAAGTAATTATATATATTGTTGAGAAAAAAAATAGTATATATATAAACTGCAAAAAGGTAATTATTTTCTGTTAAACTTCTATATTACATTTTCCCCCCCATTTAGAAATAATCATAAACTATTATTAAAACAAATTACTGCATCTTGTTTTCTTATAAAAGAAAAAAACTTTATTTACAAATAACAACATAAACTTTTTGTTCACAGCCTGTATAATCATTCTAAATTAACAACAAAAAGAAATTACAAAGACAAATTAAAAATGAAGATAATTATTGTATAATTACATTTTGAATTACAAATGTGAAATTAACCCACATTTTTGACATCATTTACTGTAGCTAAATATAGTAATTATTATTATTAATCATTTACTAAACTAGAGATTATCTCTAGCACAGATATAAACTTCAAAACTCAATTGAAGATTTTTTAACATTAAAGGACTAACAATACTCATTACTATATTTATCTAAAATGGTTGGTCTTCATATAATAAAGATATGTATGAGAGATAGTGACCTGGACCAAATGATGAGTACTGGTTTTGCACGAAATATATCTTGGGGGTCATTTGTCTTTTATTGTATATTTATTTATATGTATTTAATTTAAAAAATCAGATATATTAATCTTTAATTGAGTTTTGAAGTTTATATCTGTGCTAGAGATAATCTCTAGTTTAGTAAATGATTAATAATAATCATTACTATATTTATTTAAAGTGGATGGTATCATAGATGTAGGTTGAGTTAATTTGGCAATTGTAATTCAAAATGTAATTATTTAATATAGATAAATATTCTTCATATAACAAAGATATATATGAAAGATAGTGACCTGGACCAACTGATGAGTGCTGGTTCTGCACAAAATGCATATTGGGAGGGGGGAGGCATTTATCTTTCATTGCATCTTTATTTATATAAATTTAAAAAAATATATGATAATATTGAGGTTATTTAATATATTTATGGTATTAAAAAAGACTAAAGTAATGTTTAATAGATTTTCTCAAAATATGAAAATAAAGATTGATTATGATGAGTTAGAAGAAGTTAACAGTTACAAATACCTTGGTCAGATTATTAATACAGATGGAAATATAATGTATGAAATTAATCATAGAATTAAACTTGGTTGGAGTGCTTTTGGTAGAAATAACTTGATACTAAAAGGAAATATGCCTATGTGTTTGAAAAGGAAAGTTTTTAATAAATGTGTTTTGCCAGTTCTTACTTATGGATCTGAGACTTGGACACTTAATAAAAGAGCAATACAGAGACTTCAGGCCACTCAAAGAAGTATGGAGAGATGCATGTTGGGAGTAACAAGAAAGGATCAAAAATGCAATGTATGGGTAAGAGAACAAACAGGTGTTACTGACCTCATTGAAAAATTAAAAGACTGAAGTGGAGTTGGGCTGGACATATTGTTAGAAGAGATGATAATAGATGGACAATTGAAATTTTAAACTGGATTCCAATAGATTTTAAAAGATCCAGAAAGAGACCACATGTGAGATGGATTGATGAAATAAGAAAGTGTGCAGTGGTGATGTGGAGAAGAGAAGCTAGATAGGAAAAGATGGATTGAACTTGGAGAGACCTTCATCCTGCAGTGGATTGATAATGGGTGGCGATGATATATATATACATACATACAATAATCAAAATATAAATTTTTAAATGTTTGTATACATATTTATAGCTATAAATATATATTATTATACATACATATATATAAAATGTCTTTAAAAAATACATCTTGTAATTATTCTATTCCAGATTGGAATTTGTCAGTATTTGTATAACAAAATTCAACAAAGTTATTTTTGAGAAAGCGTAGAAAATAATATATATATAAGAAATATTGTATAAATAAAAAAAAAATACTTATTTTTTTGGACACAATTTGGGAATGTACATTTAACCTGAAATAATAATAAAAAAAGAGACTAAAATAGTGATGGAATTAATTAACTTATAGATGCTTCCTGCTTGTATTTCAAATTAAATATACCAATCCAAATTATGGTCCAAGAAGAAAATATGTTTTGGATTTTAATATATTACTTCTCAAATATATTATTATATATATATATATATTTCATATATCAAAGCATTGACTGGGAAGCGAACCCAGGCTACCTGCTTAGAAGGCAGCTACGCTAACCACAAGGCCACCAATGCTTGTCTTATTTTTTTTATATTTTAGTCATGAGATATATTGCAATAGACATTTTGTAATCATTCATATTCAAATTTAAATATTAAAAATGTAAATAATTTTACAATAATTTTAGTTTTTTAAATAAAATTCATACATATCTGTACTACAATAGTTTTTATAGAAGAACAAATACATGTGTAAATTATATGCCTATGGCAGGAATTAAACTTTTACTGCCTATTACATTTTAAAGTAGTTGATACCACATATGAGTGACTGGCACTTACAAATGTATCACTACACAATATGTATGAAATAAAATAGATAATATACAATAGCAATTGAATATCTACTGCACAACACAGTTTAAACAGAAACAGCGATTGCAAATGATGTTACAATCATTTAATACTAATGCATTCCATGAGAATTTATTTCAGATGTAATAAGCATAACCAGAATTGACAGATTGATAGCCATTCAATTTTATCAATCGTATCACCTGAAAACACAAGAGTTTGCTCAAACTGGCATCTATTTAATATAGCATTTATCTAACCTGTCTATGCAGTGCAGTTGACCTCCATTCATAATTTATAAATTTACTGCTTTAGCATATTATTATTAAATAAATTATAAATAAGTGATTTAATTAATATATAATTTTAATAGCATGACCAGAGATTATGAAAATATGCTTGAACTAAGTATCATACAAGTTATTATTTTAAAATTATTGCCACTTAAATTATGGATTGCTAAAGAAAATAGCACCATAACAGATTTAAACTAATAATTATTCATTAATATAATTTTACTAGCTCAGAGATAAACACTGATTAATGAGAAATTTGTTTACAATTTTTACTTCTTCTTACAGCAAAATGATTTAACATTTAGTCATTTAGGTATTGGTTTATTTCACAGCATTTCCATTAAACAATAGCTAGGGTAAAGGTAAGCTCTAATCACTATTTCAAATTCATTTAAAATGCACAGATAACAATTAAGTCTTGGTTTGGGGCTGGTTACTCTTATAGCATTGGACATCAGATTCATTCATATAGGTTAATGCATAGCAGACACATGATCTGGTGACTTCTTCACATGTAGATGGCTTCTTACTGGGACTCAGCAATAGGTTTTCAGCTTACCTTCTGCCAGCTTGACAGAGGGAAGCTGATAAGAGCTTCTCTACTCTTGCATTGTAGATCTGGAAAAACAACCAAATAATAATAATAATAATAATTTTCTTAACAGCAGTATATAAAAATATTGAAAACAGAATAGAATCCTGGAAGTAGACAATAATTATATTCTGAATAAATTATAAGCAGTATTTATATTCACTTGAGTTAGCTTATCAGTAAAATTTGGATCCATCTTTCGTCTTTTGGATCCTTTGATTTTTTGACTGTAGATCACTCCAGAGAATCTACTGTGATTCCATCTTATTCACCCAATACCATATTTGCAAGTTCTTATCTTTTAGTGGGAATAACAGCCTTTTTAATTAAATTATGTCAATTATTTATCTCTTTATTTTAATCTATCGATCTGTTTACAAACATTTTAATTACTTTTTCCAAGAATGTCATTTCCACTTTTAATTATTGTTAAAAGAAAACAACTTTTGTTTTTAACCTACTTTTAAGCTACATTTAGAAATAATTAGCTTTTACAACTTTTTAAAAAATAATTTATTTAACTTGATTTAACAAAATAATTTTATAATTACTATACCATATATATTTGTCTGTGCATTTAAAATATATATTTAATTTTTATTTACTTAAACTTATTAAAACTTTTAAATTGAAAATTTCTATGCGATTTTTAACATTACTGACATGAAGTATATATATGTGAGCATATATATAATGTTTCTATATATAATGAAAATTAAATAAAAATACCCAATAACAATTAAACATTAAAATTGAAAATTAAAATTCAAAATTAAATATTATTTAATTAATTTTTGAAGTCATATAAAATTAAGTTTCTGGATTAAACAACTTTAAAAGTAAAATTATTTTTAAGCCAATAAACATCACATGATCACTATTTCTTATGCTTGCTTATAACTGTTATTAAAACAGGCAAAACTCTCTATACATATTGCCACTCAATGCAAGCCAGAGTAATCAATGGATGCCAGAAGACTTGTGCATAAAATCCCCATCTAGCGCCTACTCATCCAATATCCCCAGGCTAGTTTCTGGCTTGTGACCTTCATCAGTGACAATATGTATAGAGAGTTTTGCCTGTTTTAATAACAGTTACAAAGAAGCATAATAAATGGTGATCATGTGATGTTTATTGGCTTAAAAACCATCCTACCTAATACAATAATAGTGGCTATGGTTATTAAAAAACCAAAATTACCAAAATATATAGGTACTGAACTGAGTTCAGACTTATACGACTGTATAAGCTAATGAGCTTGGATTAAAATATTAGTGTTTTCAATTTAAAACTCATAATTTTGTAGTTAACTAGAAATAAAAGGTGGCTGTTGAATGGTTGCATTAGATCCTAAGATCTAGGTGCAGTGCTCTCACAGCCAAGCTCCTCACTGATGAAGTCCACAAGACAGAAACTAATCTGAGGATATTGGATGAGTAGGCCCTAGATGGGGATTTTATGCACAAGCCTTCTGGCATCCATTGATTACTCTAGCTTGCACTGAATGGCAATATGTATAGAGAGTTTTGCCTGTTCTAATTAAAATTATTTTTATTTATAATTTCCTTATGTACCACATTATTAAGTTTCAAATGAAAATATATAAAAAAACTTCATCAATTATTGTAAAATAAGATTATTTCCATGATCATTTAAAATTAGATTTAATTTCTTAATATGCAGAGATAGAATTTTCATAAGCATAGATTTATATTTATAATAAAAATTTTACAAAAGAAAGATGATCAAAAAGCTAAATGAAATGAGAATGAAGAGTTTTGGGCAACTAGGCAGAAAAAAGATTGTCTATTAGTTCAATACAAGAATTTTATTATGCAGATTATTCCAATAGTGAAGTAATAAACACAAAAGCTAACAGTTTTGGATTAAAGCTTGAGCTATAATTCCAGTACTTTGAGAATTGTTTAGATCAGGGGTAGTCAATCTTTTTATACCTACCGCCCACTTTTGCATCTCTGTTAGTAGTAAAATTTTCTAACCGCCCACCAGTTCCACAGTAATGGTGATTTATAAAGTAGGAAAGTAACTTTACTTTATAAAATTTATAAAGCAGAGTTACAGCAAGCTAAAGCATATAAATCTCTATGAAATTTTTTTAGAAAGTCAATTAAATTTTTTAAAAAAGAAAGTGCTTCAGTGTGGGGAAAAAAAAACCCTACCTCCCACCATGAAGGTTGAAATGCACACTAATGGGTGGTAGTGACCAGGTTGACTACCACTGATGTAGATAATGCAATAAGTTATAAAACAATGGTCATTAACCTATGACCCACTGTTTACTCAGTAGCAACAAATACAAAAGAAATGACTAAATAATTTCCTTCTAGAAAAAAAAATCGAATTAATGAGCTTAGCAAAATAAAATAAACTGACATTTTAGTGAATTTATATTTCATCAATAGATATTTATTAGTCAATTAATAATTAATTTTGACAATTAATTTTAATGAAAACAAAAATCAATAACTTCAAAATAGAATTAGTCCAGTTTTTTTTTTTTGGAATAGTAACATCAAATAGAATGAGGAAAGTAACTGAAAAAAGTTTTAAAATGTACAAATAAATTGACCAGGTTTTAATAATGAAAAGGTAACTATATCTCCTTCAACTATTATTAGTTGTCCTACATATTTGAATATTTTTTTTCCCGAGTGAATTATATTTCAAATCAATTAATATATCGGCACATCATAATTCAGTATCTTGTATGTTCACGAACATATTAAAGTGGCAGTAAGACAGTCATCTAATTATTATTATAGTTTCTAGTTAAGTTTTTAACTTTATATAAATATAAACTTTTCTATGATTATACTGTTTTATATTTTTTTAAACAATTGTTGGAAAGAGTAAAATACTTGTCCTACTAAGTGTTCACATTATTTTTTGAGATTGGGTTTGTATTATAAAAAAATAACAATTTTTATCTTCACATGCACATTAATACAGTTTTATTATTATCATTTTTCGCGATTTACATAAATTTTGTCAAAAATTACTTCACATGTCTTGCGTTGTTAGCCGAGAGGTATCGCAGCCGCCATGCAAGCAAGTAGTTGGTTGCAGACAGGTGTGGGTTCGCGTCCCGGCCGATGCTATGACATATGGAAAAAAAAAAAATTACTTCACATCATTGATTTGATTCCTTAATCCAAAATATTCAATATTGAGTGCCCCAGGATAAAAATAAGATTTCTGACAACTGCTATAACTAGATTAGTTATAAAAAGATATAAAGAAAAGCAATACAAAGCGAAGGCTTGACTGCATTAAAAATTTGCATTCAGCTTGTACTGAATTAAGGGTAGATGATATTATAGTCAGAATAAGCAGTAAATAGTAGAAATTGACTTAGAATTAATAAAGGTTCATGTTAAGAAATTAGAATAAGAAATTAAGGCTTCAAATCTGAAGATATGGCAGGCTTTAAGCATAATGAGATGTTTTACTTGAAGTAAAGTCATGCCAAACTGAGTAGATGTCCTATCAAAAAAATAATGATGGGGGATCAGAAAAATTAAAAAGGCAAACTATAATTTGATTAAAGAATTAAAGTGGATCAATAGAGATATTTCAGAAAAGTTTCTGTTATAGGATGCAGAGCATGAAGTTTTTAAATGGGTAATGGTTTAAACATTCTGCTAAATATGCTCCATTGTGTTTAGAAAAGTGCAGTCATAATAAGAAAATTAAATATTCATCTAATTGACAGATGAACATTATAGAGACTTCAGACTACTTGATTAAGCATGAAAAGATCTATGTTGCAAACAATAATAAGATATTGAAGGTGAAATACTTGAGAGAACAAAACACATTAAAAATTTAAAATGATCACAGTTGATGCCTTTATGAATAATGTGAATGTTCAAATTTAAAGTGCAATGAATGTTAATAAAATATAAGTACTGGTGATATTTTTTGAGATGAAAAAAGAAAATAAGTTATGAAGTTGTATAGATTTTTTAAGAAAGAAAATATTGAATAAAAATTTTTTTAAATGAAATAGTAAAAGTTGATATTAACAAAAAGAAAAAATAATATTCTTTCAAAAAGGACAGCATTTTTTTAATGTTATAATTTTAAATAAAGAAATCCACCAAGATTTATAGCTACTTAAATTGGATAAATAAGTTATTTTTAAAACTAGTCTGTATTAAAACTTATACTTAGTTTTGGAAGGAAATTTGAATAGATGAAATAACCTGCATAGCATAATGCAATGATAGAATTGCAGTGATCTCTAGTGCTGAAAACATGGTTTGCATCTCTTCACTTCAAAGATTCATCTTACATATAAAATCCCTATTGATTGATGAATATATGAATGATTGTCCAACGTTATGTGTCAAATTCACAACCACTACATTTAAGTGAAAATTACACCATTAAATATAAAATTGGGGGGGGGGTAATATCATTGCTATTAATTACAGAGACATATTGTATATTTTACAATAAAGGTTTCCAGCCCAGCTGCAAAAACAGTCACAAATGCTGATTCATAATTTGTTATTAGGATTCCATGCTTTCATTGTTTGTCAATCTCTAATATAGTTTAGATGAATGACATACTTAGCAATCTTTAATAAAAACATATTTATATTAAATTACAAAATTGTTAAAGCAACTAATTAAAAAAATATTACAAAAATTGTATTCCAAAATTAATAAGTCATGACTCTATCAAAAAATTGGGAAAAAATACAGTTTTTTATTCAGAGGGTGCTCCAGTATATATATATATTTGTGCATTAATGTTGTCAAATATAACAGGTATATTTAAAAATGTAAATTTTAATTTAGTTTGATTAAAATTCAGAAATTTATCATAATATTAAAATGTTTTGTTTAATTTACATTAAATCTTAAAAAAAAATTGTTAAAGCAACTGATTATTACAAAAACAATAGGCTGAAAGCCCAGAGTTTATGTATCCCACAGTAACATCGATCTTTCAAACCAGTATATAATTCTCGCATTTAAAATCTTTTGTTTAATTTACATTAAATCTTAAAAAAAATACAATTAAAAAAAACACACTCCTTTACAAGGCAGGGTACATCTAGTATTTCTTATAAACTGCCAAGCCATAAACAATTCAATTACATTTTTATACTTTTAGCAGATAAAGAAGAGTGACTTTAAAATAGGATTTTTGTGTAAAATGACCCTAGATATTTTTGAATTTTGTTCCATCTAAATTTCCTTTTTCCTTCTTTCCATTTTTATTCCTTCCTTCCTTCTTTTCTTTTTTCCTTTCTTTCTTTTGTTCTTTTTATCTTTCTTTCTGTTTAGTGAACATTTTATAGATAGATTCTAAAACATGGAAAGGCCAGAATAGCTAGCTATCTTTTAAAAATGAAAGTCTCTTTAAAAAGTCATGGTGGATAATTTGATTTAGTAGTTAATATATAAAACAATCTAGTAATGTTTAAGCAATGCTTATAATAAACAAGGCTAGTCATAAAAACTTTTTATGTTTTTGTATTGAGAATTATATGAAGGTCAAGAAAAATATAATAATAGTTAATGTATTTTTAATTAAACTCATTCCTGATAAACTATTAATAGAATTTATTTGGAAATTTATATATATATTTAATTTAATTTCTAAAGTAGGAATTTCATATCTATTGGCAAACTTTAAAAAAAAAATTATTTGGCATATACTTTTATTTTATTTTAAGACAGAGATTATTAAAATGTAAAATAGGGATTGAATTATTTTAAAATGTTTTATTAGAAGAGCCTTGGATGCAGTATTTTAGTGATTGTATACTTACAAATACTCTTTTTTTTTACTAACCTATAAAAAAGTTAATTATTTAATTTTGAGAGTAAAAAATTATTTAAATATAATTTTTAATTTAATTTAAATTTATAAATTAATATAGAATTCATAAAAAAATATCCTAATACATTATGTTTTTTGTGATCATTTTTTCATTATTACCTTTTTTCCGTAATGTTATTTTTAATTAAATCTTTAAAAGTTTTGAGTAAGTTTCGAGTACATAACTCTGAAAGATCAACTTTAAAATGGCCCATTCATAGTGCGTAGTTCTACTAGTTAAAAGCCTGAGCTAAATTAATGCATGATATTACAGTATACTATATAAAAGCATTTTCCTGAACATAAATTGAGTACTGATTTTAAAATGGCATATTATTCAAATTATTGTTTGATCTAACTTCAAATTAAAAACTTCTATTTTTTGGATTTCTCTGGTTTTAAAAATCATTATATTTATTTCAGAGCACATGTCTAGAGTTGTTTTCCTTAAAATAAATATAATGTTATATCTTTAGAAAAAGAAAAATATATGACATTATTGTAAACAGATTTGTTAATATATTTCTTGTAACAATTAGAAAAATATCTTAAATGCATCTTACTTTGTAATTCCAAACAATAAGAAATGTTAAGACTTTAGCAATGTGTCAGCATAGAATTGAATAATAACTAGAATATAGTTTAAAATAGAACAAATCCTTCATTACATTCTTCAAAAGATACACTGAGATGAGTGCTTAGACAATTACCATGGGAATTTTTTCTCCATGTCAGAAGATAAAGATTATGAACAAGCATTTAATTTTTAATCTGTTGATGCTAATTGCATATTCTGATATTATTTTTTATTTTAATTTCTGACAACTATTCTTTTTTCTCCTTGCATTCTATGTCCAGGCAACACAAATTAAACCAAATGCTCTCTCTATAATATTAATATGCATCACCTGATACAAAATTCTATACATCTTTATTTGTTACTATTACAATTTATTATCATTTTACAAACTAAGTTAATAATATTATAACTATATTTAGTTAAAGATTTTTTTACAAAGATATTTTATAAACATATTTGTTTGAATCAACACAAATAAAATATATAACAAATTCAAAGATTAGAAATAACATATTTCACCAGTATTTAATTTTTCAATAATGAGATATGTATAATTAAATTAAACTTGTATTATTTACAATGGCTTTTAAATACAGGCATAAGCATCTAAGCCCTTTTGTGTTTGTCGATGCTTTATACATAATAACAATAACAATATAATGCATTAATATTATAATTATGGAAATAATTGCTTATCTATACATATAGTTTATGACTTTAATCTTAATTTTAAAGTTCTTTAAATCTACAAACTAACATTTCCAGCAATGTGTTTTATAAGTGCTGACCTTTCAGTTAGTATTTTAGATCTAGTTTCTAGAGTTCCAGCACTACACTGAGGTTAGCCATAAGCTCAAAAACAATTGGTCTAGAAATAGGGACTTTCTGATAAAGATTTTGAATTTTTTCTCTTTCAGCACTTATAAAATAAAGCTCGATTAGAGCTATTGGTAAGCTCCATCTAGTGATCATTAAATGCAAGCTTAAAAGCAAGTTATGAAATTTATGACTTGTTTTATTAATTATTATAAGTGTACCTTTGAAGGTTTTTGCAATGCTTTTATTGCAGAGGCTATTGCTATATGATGAAACTGAGCTGAATTCAGACCCATATAGCTATCTGGTTTGTAGGGCTGGCTTTGAAGACATTTACATGTCTGATAAATTCAGGCTTTCAAATTGATAGTAACGTGTTTTATAAGTACTGACTTTTGAGTTAGTATTTTAGATCTAGCTTCTAGAGTTTCAGCGTGCCACTGAGGTGAGCCATAAGCTTGAAACCGGTCTGGAGATAGGGACTTTCCGATAAAGATTTTGAATTCTTTCTCTTTCGGCACTTATAAAATAAAGTTTGATTAGAGCTATTGGTAAGTTCTATCTATTGATGCATATATGTATAATAATATTATAATTCAATGTCTGTACTTCTTCAAAGCAATATACGTAATTATATAATTGAATATTTATAATTACAGTAATCAGATGTTGTAAAAATTTTATCCACTTAGTAGCACTTTCGACTATCCTTGTAGTCTTTGTCAACTAAAGACTACGAGGATTGTCGAAAACGCTACTAAGTGGATAAAATTTTTAAAATATATCTGATTACTGTATTTATAAATATTGAATTATATAATTATGTATGTGTATATATATGCAAACTTTCCTAGTAATTAAAATTATATACTAATTAGATTAGCAACTCAATATTGCTATTTTATTGAACAACTAAAAAGTTTCTATTTACCTATTTTGTTATGTCAGACAAGCTGTAATCGAAAGATTTTACAAATATCAATAGTTAAAATATACCTTTAAAAGAAGAAATGTGATCAATTTAAGATCTTCATGTCTTCATTCCAAAGTGCTTAAGATTGGCATATATAAATGAATATAGGTAAAAAGGATAATACAGTCCGTTTGTATCTTTTCAAAGATCCTATCTTGTGCCTTGAAGTATTTCATGTGATCAATAAATCAATATTGAGTTGTTAACCTAATTAATATATGTATAATAGACTTTTAATGATGAAGATTGTTATTGCTAGGATAAATAAAATTGAATGTTTTGTTTAGAAAGATCTGTAGAAAATTTAGAAATAAAATTTTAAAAAATATATTAATTTGAGAAATAGATAACGTAAAATAAAATGCAAAAAAATAAAGGATAGTTTTATATTTGTTTTTTTTTTTTAAAAAAAAAAAAAAAAGAAAAGAAAAGAAAAAAAAATGAAGCAAATTTGATGTTAATGTTTTTATGCGTTTACTTGAAAACATTTTTTTTTATTTTTATGGAAGATAATTTTTTTCTCTTCTTGGCTTATATTATAGCAATAATTTCAAAGTCTTTCTATAGATCTGCATAATTATAGCTTCATGGGTGGTCATGACTGATTAAAAAAAGTGATAAAACACACAAAAAACAATTTGCTGCAAAAGAAAATATCAGTAGATACCACATAAACAAATAAAAAAAAACAATACGTGATGTATATAAATATATTTACGACTTCGATTAATTTTTATTGTAATGTTGAAGCTCATTTCATTTTTTCTCTCTCAAATCCATCCTAATGATAATTACTTTTATCTCAAATCTGTCTGCTTTAATAAATGTGTTAATCAATAATGCTAAAAATTCATCACTATAATCACATATTAAAAATATTGTTATTTTTTCTCATGTGTGACATTTTATAAAATCATAAATATTCAGTATTCATTTAACTTATATCATTACAAACTGTCAAAATTTCTTTATTTAATTTCTAATCTTTTACCACAAGTGTATAAGTTAATTTTGTAATTTACATATGAATATGCTAATTGACTAAGAAAATCAATTTTTATATCTTTAAACAGTCTTTTGTCGTAACATTGTACGATCACGCGATAAATAGTTTATCCACTTAGCAATACGTTGTTATCGCACTTTGTTAACTAACACTTTAACAAAAATTGCTGCAGAATTTTGTTTTATTTATTAAAAAAAAACATAAAAAGTCTGTCACAGCGTTGGTGGCCGAGTGGTCAGCACAGCTGACTTACAAGCAGTTGTCCCAGGTTCGCGGTTTCGCTTTCCGACCGATGCTTTGTCACACAAACATAAAAAGTCAAAAAAAAAGAAGATATATATATATAAGCTTATCAAAGTTTAAAAAGTAAAAACTATGACATTACTTATATATTTTCTCTTTCTCTGTCCACTTTATTTTTTATTTTACTGAAAATCATAAATATAGGGGATTTGAACTCAGACTTTCAAGCAACCTTCAACTATCCACACTATCTCATACTACTGATACACATGACCACACACATGCAGAAAAGCTAAATAATCACCAATATTCATATTTCATGCTGAACCAGCACTCATCAGTTGGTCCAGATTACTATCTTCCACACATATATATAATCAGTGCTCAGTTTATATTAAGATAGCAAATCTTTATACTTTAATGGACAGGCTTCAATCTACTCCAACTCTTCACCCATTCATACTATAGAAAATCTGATGATAGAATGCCCAAATCTCATGCTGATGTCAATATTGTTGTTATGCCCATGTTGACCTCAAGTCACTCTGACCCCTCATGTATAGGACAGTATCCATTTAAATACATAGAAGAGGGATGGGCAGAATGCAGGCTAAATCATAAAAACAAAAACAAATTAAAACTTTGAAAAAACATTAACTTTAATCAAAAATTCCGAATTGCAGTTTACTCCTAAGAAAAAAAAAATATAACATCATAAGCCATAATTCGGCCAATGAAATCAAATAATTAACATCGTTTTCAATCACTATTAGTTCACTGCAGGATGAAGATCGCTTCATGTTCAATCTATTTTTTTTTTCAATTTATAACCTTTCTACTACACATTATAGCAGATTTTTTATTTAAAATTTCATCCATTCACTTTACATGTGCCTTTTTTAGATCTTTGTACAAAAACCTCTTTAGAACCAGTTTATGACTTTTTCTGTCTATTTATTAGCATATCTTCTTGAAATGTAGCAAGACCATCTCCATTTCAGTCTTCCCATTGTTTAAGTGCTGGCAGTGATGCATATTGGTCTCTCATCCTTACATTTATTTTTTAGTTTCTTCTTGTTGCTTCTAGAATATATATCTCCGAACTTCATTGAGTGGTCTGAAATCTTTATTTACTCTTAGGTAAACTATCTTAAGTTTCAAATCCATGATATACTGATAAAACATATCTATTAAAATCTTTCCTTTTTAAACATATAGGCACATTTACTTTTAACAATAAATTATTTATATCCAAATCTCTCTATCCATGTTTAATTATATATTTAATTGCATCTATTATGTTTCCACACGGTTCAATAATTTGATGAAGATGTTTATAGATGTTAACTTTTTCTAATTCGTGATTATCAAACTTCGTTTTCTTACACTTTCATTTGAATTGTAACATTTTTTAGAGCCCTGTAACATTATTTGCAAACACAATTATACCAGTTTTAAAATGTAGATGATGTATATAATCTCCATGTATTTTATTGTCTTAGCTTCCCATTTTAACTCTAACATAACCAAATTCCATAATTAAAATGATGTTAACTTTGCAAAATTTAATTTTCACATGACTTTCAGTTTGAATAATTTTAGCAAAATACAAATATTTTTCAACAAATTTACTAACACAAATATTTTTTAAAAGTAAAAAAATTAAAAAATTATAAAAGAGAAAAATGTATTTAAAGAAATAAAAAAAAACATTTTATATTAGTGAAAATAATGTGATTTTTTTAATACTTTTCTCTGATATGTTTAACTCATCTAAAAAGATTGTATAATTATAAAAATAAGTATTTTTTTATATGAGAAAACATATTTTAAATACACCTGAGTCTCGTTTTACGCAATAGATAGGTTCCTCAGAAAACACGCACAAACGAAATCACGCAAAAATCGACGTAACTTACATTCAAAAGGGGGGATGTGGTCTGTGATTTTTCAAAATTCGTGTAAAAGCAAAGCACTAACGTAAAATTACTTTAAAATTCGCACAAAAAAAAAATAAGGAAATAAAATATGACTAATAAAAAATTTTAAATTTGAAAAAAATTGATACAAGACAAACTTTTTTTAACTATAATATTTAATATTATTCAAAATAATATATTTTTATGCATAATTTACAGTACAGTAATTTACATTTTTTTATACACGTTTTAATTATTATCACTATTTGCCGAACATTCGTTTGCAAACTGGTCAATGGTTTTCTGGTGACAACGTAATTAGTAATTAATCTTTGAGATGATGATTTTATTAATTGTTTATGAAACTAACAACTAAAAATTAAATTCTTACTTTTGTCTTTAATTTTTTAATTTTCAATTCCGTTTAAAAATCAAATTTCACATCACATTAATTTCAAGTCGCCGTAAGTAATTTTTAAATTGTTAATTACAATTAAAAATCAGATTTTAATTGTCAAATTTAATTGTGCCCACTGCTATTACTCACCTTTTAAAAATAAACTAGTGGACACTAAATGATTAATAATTGATTACATTTTTTTTAAAAAAGCAAAAACAGAATGTGATTTAAAATGCAAAATTAACATGCACAATGTTTGAACAAATTTACATTATAATCTTGTAAAATTTAATGTGTGTATACATAAAATGTGGAAATCATGATTTTAATTTCATTATTGCATAAAATCTTACTATTATAAAGCACTGAAAATATTGAAATTACTAAGATGAAAGTCGAATTCCAATAATGTGCTATTACTTTCAATATAACGTAAGTGTTCAAAATTTATTATTTAAAGTAATAGCGCATTATCGGAGTTCTACTTCCGGTGAAATATGAATCACGTAACTTCAAAATTGTGTTAAATAAGTCTGCGTAAAAAGAGACCCAGGTGTAATTAAAAAAAACAAAAAATTTACTTCTTCATTTATTTCTATTTGACAAATACAATATGTTTGCTACTCTTTTAATAGCCTGTTTAAGCATAGAATATGGTGATTATGTAATAAAAAAATGTAATGATAATTTGAAAATACTTATCACAAGTCTGAAATAAAAGTTTATCATATTATTTGAATGCTATCTCATCTCTGGTGAAGTTAAGAAATAATATTGTTCTAGAGTAAAATAAAATTTGCCATGAGCAAGTTAGTCTATTAATTATTTTTTATAAAATTGGTATAACATTTTAAAAATATTGAATTTTTCTGTCATACCTTCTCACCAATATTAATCTTAGTGTAATTATGTAGTATTATTGGACTTGCTTTTTGATGAATATTCTTTAAAATATGGCAATTTTTCAAAATTTGACAATATTCCAAGTCAATACCTTACCATGGAAATACTTACAAAATTAAATGGTTTTTCACAATCTTCAAATTTAAAACACATCAGCACCTTTTACTTGATAGTCTTAATTATATATAATTTTCTCATTATTTGTTTTTGATCTATTACACTAAAACTAACTACTTTTAAATCCAGTTTATTTTAATTGGTATCATTTCCAACAACCTCTTAAGTATTTCACTTTGAACCCCATTCATGGATCTTTTTTCATTTGTTTTTGTCATTTTTTTTTGTTAGTTGAGTTTATGATTGGAAATAATATTTATGTTTTCATTAAATTCCTTTAAAAGTATAAATTTGAAAAAATGAAAGTAATATTAAATAAAATATTATAAAAAGATTAATAAACAAAAACAAAGGATTTCAGCCTTCTATTTAATGAAAAAATGTTTTCTCAAAAAATTTGTATGTTTTAAACAAATTTTGTAAGCATAAGTTTAAATAGGGAAAATATTTTTTGGAATAAAAAAATAATTTTCCAATCAATAAAACATAAATAACAATCCAGCCACATCTTCAAGCCTACATCTGCCCCCCCCCCCCCATCATGTACTTAGAACACAATGAGGTCAAGCATAAATTGAAAGAGGATTGGCCCATTGTGAAAGGTAAAAACACTATTAACAAGAAAGACTCGTGTCTCTCTCTCTAAAAAATAGCCTACTTAAGCAAATAATTAGGTATTTAATTATGCTAATCACCCATTCATGTTTTTCTAATAAATCCAATCTTCTCCCCTTTGTCAGATGCCATGATTATACTAATCTAACTTAGTTGAAAGTGCACTAGGTAAAAATTGTGAACTTTATTCAGATTTTGAGCATATCTCATATATGTTTTTCATATAATTATTTTCCATTTAACATTACTAAAAGTAAATATATTCTGTTTGACATCAAATAACTCTTAAACAGATTAATTTTCTCCTAAAAATTTAAAAAAATTGAAACCAATGCTACATGTAAGATTTACATATTTATTAAAAAATAAATATTTAATAGTTTTACAAAAACAGTAAATACAAATAAAAATGCATTACTTTTTTGTCATTATCATAAAAAAGTATTTTATGTTGATGAATGAGCTAAAATATGTTTTCTCCTAAGAAAAACAATCTCCTCTGTGATGTGATGTGATGTGCACTGGACTTCTCCTTTATCAGAATCAAGAATCTCTCAGGTACTATGCCCAGAGAAACCTGTTGACCATACCTCTCTTAAAGTACCTATTGCAGCTGATATATAGATACAATATTTAAAACTAAAATCTTGATATACCCGATGATTTTAATTGTAAAAGGGGCTAAATGGTTACATTTTTATTGTGTTTTTCCATCAGCTGATGTAAATGAAGTTTCACCTAAGAAATTGTTTTAACCTAATTGCAGTCCCCAAAAATGTTTTCATTAAAAAACATACTAAGGATGAAAGAAATTTGAGATAATTATTTTTATTATGTGAGTTTAAAATTTCTAGCTCATTTAATGAGAGTGGTTATGCTTAAAATATATGTTTAGTAAAATACTGATCTGATATTTTGCTTGTTTGGTGACTTACAATATTATGCTCTCACATTTCTTCTACAAAGTAATTGTAAGCACATAAGTTGATATGTTGTTGGTTAATCTAAGAGTCCACATGCACAGTCATTAAATGTAAACATGAGAAATGTGTATTGGAACATAAAAATTGGATTGATATGTGAAAAAATAATTATTGATAGATGAGCATCATACTACCTGGTGGATAAAGTAGCAGGGCACAAGTTGATTAAACATTATGTGTAGACAAGGTAGCAACTTATCATAATAGCAATTAAAGTTAATAGAATAGATTTTTCAACTATATGCAAGACATTTCATTGGACAATGAAAAGAGTATTGATTATTGTCTTGAATAAATTGCTATGAGATAAATTTGTTGCAAATGATGAACCATACAGATAACAAAAGTGTTATTGGATATAGACATTATGTTTGATTATATTAATGGGTTTTATGTCCTTATTTTGATTGCAATATCTTGAGCTGATCTATTGTTGTTTTCCTGAAGATTTGTGATGATGGTATTTTAGTTGTATTTTTATATTGCACTATTTCCATCATCTAATATAAGTGTTGAATGTCTTTAGAAAAATGTTAACGTTATTTAAATATTTGAAATACATCCGACTGTTAATCATAATACACAGGTTAGTATATGCACAATGTTTTAAAAAGTATTATTCTTTATAAACAAGGCAAAACTCTCCATACAATAGTGCCACCCTGTGCCAACCAGAGTAATCAATGAATGCCAGAAGGCTTGTGAATAATATCCCTATCTAATGCCTACTCATCCAATATCCCCAGACTAGTTTCTGGCTTGTAGCACAATCCTTCTGTCATTCATTGATTACTCGGGTTGGCACAGAGTGGCACTACTGTATGGAGAGTTTTGCCTTGTTTATAAACAATTATGTGCTAGTATAAGAGATGGTGATCAGGTGATGCTTAATGGTTTAAGTATTATTTTTCTCTCTTTTGTTGCTGGCCTAAATAGTGACAGTACTAGCATGGGAATCAAATCTGGACTCTTGAATAATTGAATATTGAATTTTAAGGTAATGCTCTAACCAAATGGGTGTTACCTTAAAATTCAATATTCAGAATCTAAGGATCCAGGTTCAATTCCTATGCTAGTACTATCACTGGTCAGGCTAACATGTGAAGAAGAGAGTAGAATAATACCTCTTGAAATATTGTGCATATACTAACCTGTTTGCTATTGCTACCAGTTGAATGCATTTGGAATATTTAAATAAAGTTACATTTTCTAAAGCCATTCAATAGTTATATTAGATAAGGAAATAGTCCAATATACAAATATAACTGATCTAATGATGATTTAAAAACAAAAAAGTGGGTTCTATTTGGATTATTAATAATAACTAATTACCACATGATCACCATCTCTTATGCTAGCACATAACTGTTATTAACACAGGCAAAATTTTCCATACATAAGTGCCACCCTATGCCAACTAGAGGAGTCAATGGATGTCAGAAGGCTTGTGCATAAAATCCCTATCTAGTGCCTACTCATACAATATCCCCAGACTAGTTTCTGGATTGTGGCTGCTGGAGGGTTGCATTAGATCCTAATATCTAGGTGCAGTGCTCTCAGATCCAAGGCTCCTCACTGACGAAGGTCACAAGCCAGAAACTAGTCAGGGGATATTGGATGAGTATGCCCTAGATAGGGATTTTATGCACAAGCCTTCTGGCATCCATTGATTACTCTGGTTGGGTGACACTACTCTATAGAGAGTTTTGCCTGTGTTAATAACTAATTATGTTGTTATTGTAATCTATGCATCCATAAGTACAAATATAGTACAAATATGTTACCACAGTGACTAGCTAAAACATTATGTGTGAGATCCTTTCATATGAATATAAACCACACATATTATTTATATTTATATTTTGCATAATATAATATTGAGATGTTGGATGATGATTTTTGTTGTCATGGTTTCACTCTGAGTCAGGGATCTGGGGTTTGATACTATTACCAGAAGCAGATGGAATGAGATCAAGATCTGAGTTATATATAGTCTTTCTTTTTTTAATTATAGAAAGTAATAGTGGTATCATAATGAGAGATATGTCTAACTGTGCTGGAACACAGTTAATGGTGAAGCTAAGATACAACTTTTAATATTAAGTGACTGAATGCTTTTGAGAAGTTTACTAGCCAAAAAACTAAACTTTACTAAAATCCTTCCACAACCATGGTTTTCCCTATTAAAAATATACCAAATTCATATAACATTACAATACTAGCCAAAAAACTAAACGTCACTCAAATTCTTCCATAATAATGTTTTCATCTATTTGTTAATAGATAAAACCATGGTTATGGAAGAATTTTAGTAAAGTTTAGTTTTTTGGTTAGTATTGTAATGTATATGAACTTCTATTTTATATTATAATCAGTAAAACTATTAAGTTTTAACATTAATTAATAATAATAACAATTATAAAAATAAAGGAATACTTTCAGTTGCTTTTGCAACCACTCTCAAATAATAAATATCCATATCTCCCTCTCATACTATTTGCTGTATGGAAGTGATATATATTGTATTAATAGTATTAGTGAAAAATATTAATAATAGCAATTATAAAAATTTAAAAGCAATTTTAAATAATTTTTGAACCATTCTCAAATATAAATAAAAATAGTATAGAGTCCATGTCTCAAAGCCATATTATTTACTATAAATTCAAGATGTCTAGATATAGTAGATGGACAAGTTGTTCAGTAATAAGTCACTTATAGTACTTTTCACACTTTTTTCATACAGACCTTCATTTGTCACAAAACTTTTTACCAAGCAAATACGATTATAGAATCCACATTAATAATTCTTTTAAATGGTATCACTTAAAAACTAAAAATATAAAATTTCAGAAAATCTGTTTCTTACTTATCTTTATCTTTAAAGCACTTTTGAAATATGATATTCTAATATTAGTATATACTATACTATATTGCAATAACCTAACAATATAAAAGTTTGGCAAAATGATAATTAAAACCATGTGCATAATGTTTCTGGAGCCATACAGAGTAGCAGAGCCGAAAGTAGCATATAACTCACAAACCACCATTTACCCACAATTGAAATATAGTTTATAATAATAAATAAAACAATTAAGTTTTAAATGTAAATAAATATTAATATTAGAAATTATTAAAATTCAGAAGTACTTTCAATTATTTTTGTAATCATTCTCAACTGCTAAACATTTTAAATTTACAAGAAGTTACCTTAAGTCACAAATCAATAATTTTAATGTTTGTGACTTTGTCTATTAATTAAAGATTTCTTGTTTTTATTTTTAAAAATTGTCTCTTGATTTCTTTTATTATATCCCCCCCCCCTTACATATTATGTATAACATAAGATGTCAAGCATTCAGTCTTATGGGAAATATATTATGGTAATAAGATAGTATATTATTAATGAAATTTCTATCTTATGTGCTTTGAATTAGAAGCTTATTAAAAAAAAAAAATACTGCTAAAATATAAAGATGATTTTCCTAAATAGTAAAACAATCTGATCCGACTGACTTTTTGCGTCCATTATTTGTGATTTGTTTTTTCTTTTCAAAATAAAGTCTGTCATCGAAAATCAAAAATAAATGTCAAATAACAATAGACTTAAAATCTTTGAATAACAAAGAAAGATTATTTGTTTGTTCTATGTTCTTCTATCAATAGAAAGCAAACGAAAATATCAAAATACTTTTACAGACGATGTCTGGGGGTTAAAAAAAGAATAATCACGAATAATAAAATCAAACTTTTACCAACTTAATCAATAATTTTAATAATGCTCGATATTTTTGTTTTCTTTTTTAAAAATCCGACATATAACTATGAAAAAACAATAAAGAAAACAACATACTCATAATGTTTATTAATCGTCAGATGTCGTGGGGGTTCCCTTTTATGTTTTTAACTGATAAACACCTAGATATCTATTTATCGATTAGTAGTGAGCTAGATGGTCGAAAAGCCACCATCTACCTTAACAAAAAAAGATAGTGATTTGCTTGGAACCTGAAAAAAAAAAAATTCACCTGAATTCAAATCCCAGAATTTGAACATGGCAGATATATGTTCCAGTCACTATGTCACAAGATTCTATATATAAAAAAAATAGAAAGATCTTATCGTGCGCAAAAGTATATCTATCTTCTAATCTCATAACATGGTTTAAACTCAGATTGTGTAGTACTTGATATATTTCACGTTTCACTCAGTTTTCAAATTTTTTAAATTGCTGTTTTAGAATCAATTGGTAATAAATATAGATTTACTTATTCTTTACTAGAAGTAAAACGAAAATAAACACTGCACAAATTCTCACTACTTAAAAATTGACTGTTCTTACAGTAGCTATTCAAAAGTCCCCTCCCCCATACAAACAACTTTTCCATGTCAAAAAATATTAATAACTACTATTTAATTAATCAAGATAATGTTGAGTATCAAAAATGGTTCATTGAGCTTCAGTTCGGGGGGGGGGGAGGTATGACCATGAAACCTAATTTATAAACCATGCCGAGTGCTCATTTTTTATTGTTAGAAAAGAATATTTTGTTTTATGTCTTTATTATAATATCAGTAATATGTTGCCAAGATTTGCTACATGCAGACCATTGCATTAATAAACTCATATCACATATAGAAGCCATTGCCCAAGCAGAATACTACACTGACCATAACCCCTATTCAGCTCTGTCTACTCCAAACAATGTATTGATGTTTCAGAATCTATTTATTAATTCAGTCACAGCTGATAACAGGAGAAGCTTTTCTGTTTCAGTATTGTAATTAAATATATTTGACTGAAGCTCAATGCTTTTTAAACATATTTTTTGGAACATTTTTGTCATTAAATAAAATCAAAAGTTTAAGTCTTGAAATAATGCTCCATTGTCTTTCTTTATTTAATCTGTCCAAAATGGTCTTTCTTCATAATAAAGTAAGTAAATAATTGAATGACTCTATTGTTTGGAAATTGATAACTAGTTTGAGCAATGGAATTGACAGGACTGGGCATTAGCTAGGAATTTCGACCTCCAAAACCTGCCACTCCACTGCTGTATCAAACAACATAGGGCAATTAAAAAAATCTGGCTTAGAAACTCTTATCCTAATTAACCATTGTTTTGTTTCATATTACTAGTTTAGAAAATTATCAATAATAATCATTATTATATTTATCTGAGATGAATGGTGTCAAAGTTGTGAATGGAGTGAGTTTGACAATGGCAAATAAAAATGTAACAAAATCTTGTTACTAACTTAATTATTTTTTTTCTCATGTGTCATAGCATCAGCCGGGAAGCAAACGTGCTAACCTGGGACAACTGCTTGTAAACCAGCTGTCGCTGACCTTTCAACCACCAATGCTTAACAACTTAATTATTTTTAAATTAAATTTTCTGCAATTTAGCCATCTTTTATAGTCACCAATAAATTTTAAAGACTATTAATAAATATTTAATGGCATTTGATGTGACTTATTGTATATATATTAATTTATGCAAGGTATGTAATATTAATCAAATGATTGATTATACAGAATATTATATAATGTTTAAGTACCAGTTTTAACAGATCTTATGATATTTAAACACCACAAGTATCAGACTTAGCTTCAGGAGAAAAATATTTAGACTTCAACTCTGTCTCTATGCTAAACTTCACAACTAGGAAAAGTTTATGGTCCACAGCTAGACTGGCAAGAAAGTTTGTAATAACAAAATAATACAATTTTAAACTTTTAATTAATATGAACAATTTTTATTTATTTTTCATCACATTTTTTCCCGATTAAAAAAGAGAAACAGAACAAAAACAAAATCTAATCAATCATACATAAATTAATTTGTTTTTCTATTTATCACAGGTGTTTATGGAGGGGGGGGGTAGAAAAAGTTTTTTATTATACAAACTCTGGTTGTCTTTTGATAGCCAATCATGGGTGCTTGTCAGCATTGTTAAAACAATAAAATGTAACGTGACTTTTTTTGATCTCTTAAATTTTTTCTACTCTCTCTTTTAATATTTCATTTTTAGTGTTTCTTTTTTGGCTTTAACTTTTATTTTCAAAATCAATTTTTATTACCTTTTCTTTTTTAAAATAAAAACCAAAAAATAAGTTCTGTCTCTAACATTTACAAAGTATTTCTCAATATACCCCCACCACCCCAAAATAAAGTAAGATCAAAACTTTTGACTTTTTCAAGCTTCGTTTTCTTTTTTTTTGTTGTTGTTTAAAAATACGCCCATTTTTTTTTTTGGCCTATAAGGCAATATTTTTTGGGGCTTTATTTGTATACTGCTAAAATACTAAAACTTTTATTTTTAAAACCAATTCCTGTTACCTTTTTTTAAAAATAAAAACAAACAAAAAATATCCTTGGTGTCTATCTTTTGTCTCAGTTGATGACAAAGTATTTTTCAACTCCCCCCCCCCCAAAAAAAAATAAGATCAAAACTTTTGTCTTTTTCAACATTCAGGTGAATAAAATTTTATTCTTGCATGTTTTAACAATGAAATAATAAACGTAAAATGCAAGCACATTAATGAGAATGATTGTTATTGTATGTTTTCTGTAGCAATATGACTGCGCAACTCAAGAAAGAGTGTTCAACATGTGAAGGTAAGCAACACCATTACTATACACATTAACTAGTGTGCATTTTTGGTCAGTTATAACAATTATGCTTATCTAAGGTTAAGCAGGATACATCTTTAAGAAAATTTATCTTTAAACTTCTGCCGGTCCACGAAATCTTATCCTTATTTTTACTGGGCCGCAGGGGTAAAAAGGTTGAAGACCACTGGTCTAGAGTATATTTATATTGTACCGGTATAAATCCACCACGCTTACTCATACACAGTACCCGAGTTCAAATCCAGTCCACGTTTAAGAATAAATTCCAAAACGCCAACGAAATTCAAACCCAAACCCCGGTATGACCAACCGATGATGACTTTATAACAGCATGGGGTTATCCCTTTACTAGCTCAACTCAGAACACAGACTAAATTACTTACAGTTTTATATATAAATCTATTATACTCTGGATATCGGTACGGTCATTAATGTAATGTATATATTTAAGTTGCCAATACAGACAGTAGGTGACTAAATAGACTTCGAGAGTAATGAGGTGGAAAACACAAAATTAGAGTAAATAAATTGTTTAATAACAAATAGAAAGCATAAAAATATAGTATTCAAAAGTACGGTAAGATTTCCATAAATATTCTATTATAATTAGCTACTAGTCTTTAGTAATCATTTTACCTGGTAAACAAACTCATACCAATATTTGTGTAGTGAAATGATTGACGGGTGGCGAATCAGAGCATTTGAGCATTGGAAATATTTATCTACGATTTTTATTAAGTTATTTTATTCGAATAGATTCGAACCGTTGCGTGTACGAATAGTTGGAGGGTGGTTTCGTATAACTATGATATCTAAGATTGATGTACTAGTGGTTGCCTAGATTGAAGAGCCCTACAGTAATCACTTGCGGTGCATCAAAGGAATACCGGGCGGCTTGTACTTTGACAAGGCTTAATGCCCCCAAGTAGCTCCGGGACACTACAACCAGCCGGGATCATTTCGAAACCCGGTGATCCAAGAGATAACCTGGGAAAGAATTGCTTTCTTCCCCATATGGTAGTATGGCGAGACGCTAACTTCGGCGAAGGGAAGGCATTGCCACCACCATCGAGGACGAGTGCTTGAAGTGGATTTGAAAAGGAATTATACCAAACCTGGGTAATCAATTCGTCTATTTCTACGCAACAGGCTGAGATAACTATTCCAATAAAACATGGCGGAATCAAACTGACCGCGAAAACAATAATTAATTAAGTTTACTCTGAAACCCCTAACTCCCCCATGGTCGTTCAGGCAGTAGCGATTATAACAAATTATATACTGAGAACTCTTTCTCATTTCATGTAGGAAACTAAGATAATAAACTTAAAAACCTTTACATATTTAAGATTGACGTATCGGTTACAATAGTATGACAAAACTAAAAAAAAACATAATAAAGTGATTTAATATCTGCCAACTCAATATATGAAATAATCTTTACTTTAACAACGAACTTCCTTTTAAAATAACTATAATCAATATTATAAACTAGCTTTAAACAGAGTTGGGAAATATTCTATTGGCATCGTTTGTTTATAGCATAAGTAATAAAAGAAAAAAATAGAAATGTCTTCATTTGAATTATTATTAGTAGATACAATATTTATAAACTATTTTCTAAAGACTAGAGCAGAGAAAAGGAGAAAAGAAAATTTACTGACAGGTTTGAAACAGTAGCATTATAAACGAAACAAAAACTTACATGTGATTCATTTGATTGACAGATTAATTTATAACATTAAGCTCGGGAGGAAGTTAAAAGTTCATGTAACACAGTTACCCTTCTTTCTTCATCCGGCTTGGCTTCTCACGATGGTATTTCTGACGAACGTAGGCGCGCATTTGAAATTTACTTGGAAGGCATAGTCAATTTGGAGATTGGAAGCTGGAAATTGTGAAGCACATAAAACATGATCAGTCAGCGACACAAAGATTCAAATTGGCGGGACAGAGATCAGCTCCTGGCACTTAGCCCATCGACATTATGGTTTACTGGTGGACTTCTTAACAAAAGTTGGAGGGATTTCTCTAGCAACTGCTTTGCTGTTTTTGAGACGATCTACTCCCAGCCACGTCAAAAGTTAGAATGTTAGTTTTCTCTACGATGGCCACGGTTGACCTTTCTGTCTGGTTTTTGTTTTAGGCTCCACCTACTTTTCTCTAGCCTTCAGCAATCCAGCTTGACCATACAATATCAATTATCCATTTCCATTGTTCCGTTTTCAGCTATCTTTAACTTTAATACGCAATTTTAAATTGACAAAGTAATTACAAATATAAATTCCTTATCTAATTTCGAATACAACTTAATTACTCTATACATTTGTACAATACAGATTTTAATTAAAAACACTGATCAAAGGAATGTGACTTTTGATCAGTATTTTTAAACGACTTTGTATAATTCTAAAAGGCTAAAATTTAAGCAAATACACCCGCAATGAAACTTTTAAATTAAGTTGATATAAATTCACAAACCACGCACACACGAATATTATTTCATGATTTGTGACATTTATGCACGGAATCTCTACATATTTATTTACAAAACATAAAATATATATAGCTCAATTTTTGTGACTTGAAATGGAAAAATTCCATTGCGGGCGAATAGTAGTTCTAATTACCGTACTTAAACACATGAAACTAAGATCGGTTCTTCGATCTGTCTGTTTCAATATGTATACTTTTTTTACTGAAAAGCAACATTATCACAAGTTTTACACTTTCAGATTTAATTCATTCTTATTTCTAGATACTATTGTTTAAGAAATTAAAATAAGACCAACTTTCTAATGTTTTGCTATCTATAACAAGTGAGAAATCAGTGATTGGCAAACTGCAATACATTTTAATCTTCACCCCAATTTCTGGATTTTGTATTAGTGAGATCTAAAATTCAAACCTGGAAATATTGTATTTATGTATCTAGCAATCAACTAGAAAATATAATATAAACAGATCCCGTGAGCCTAGTGTTGTCATATTTTACAATTCAAAAGTTGGGTATTATATGCCACTTAATATTTTATTTACAGTGTACTTAATAGTGGGCATTTTAAGAACTTTTTATTATTCATATATACATAATGTTTAATATAAAAAATTCTTCTAATTTTTAGTAAAGTTTAATGCATTTTCAGTGATGAGCAACATAATTGTAACTATTATTGTTCCATCTGGAAATAGTTTTATAACCATTGTTATTAATATGCAAAATGACCTAATTTGCATATCATTTGATAATTGGATGCTGTCTGCTCTTTTGTTAATAGCTTTATTGTTATTTATAATATACCTTGTCTCTTTAATTTGTGTTTTTCTATTGTCTTATACCATGGAGATCGATTTAACCCATTTGCGGGTTGATATAATGTCTATGTGTTTTATGGTCTAAAAATCCAGACATATGTGCCAAATTACTTTTTGCACAATAATAACAGGTTATGGAACATTCTCCAGATTCAACAAGATTAGTTATGAATATGGAGCTCAGCAGTGAAAATGCATTAAACTCATGTAAAAACTGAAAATTTATTTTTAACATTAAGTAAAATTCTTAAAGCATATATATATATATATATATATATATATATATATATATATATGGCACTATTTCAAGGTCCAAAGCTCTTTAATAATTAAATAAATAAGCTTGAAATGAGTCTAGGGATATTGAATAGAGCAGAAAAGGATTGGAGTTTATTAAGAGCTATCATTTTGCATCTATTAGTCACTGAAGCTTAGAATAGGTGTCATAAATATGGTGAGAGAAAAGTTCATGCTGCTGAAGAGTGATGTGTAAGCTGTAGTCATATGATAAAATATAGTGATATTTTATTGGTTTATACCAAATCGTAATCCGAGGTTAGAGATGCCTATAGTTCTTAAAAAAAACTAAGAACACCATAATATTTAGAAACTGAACTGTTTTCAGATTTATAACCCTATATAAGCAGGTTCAGCCAAGAATAAAATTTTTTATGTTTTTCAGTTTGGACTGGTAGCTAGATGGTATACAGGGTAAGAAATGGCACTTTCTAAAAGAAAGCAGCATGCAATCTTAAAAGTTCAGGTCCACTTTTACAAGATCCCAAGTTTCTTAATCATACTAATCTTGGGATACTGGATAGTACATCACAAAATAAGGATCCATTAAGCACTAACATCTAAAATCTATTAGTTGTTAGTTCTTACATTAAGTCTCATAAATGTAGTAAAAGAAAAATTGATCTTCTTATAGCAGCAATACGTAAATTGGAGTGCATGGGTAAGACTAAAATATCAAATCTCCCAAAGACTTCAATTATTCCTTGTTGGTTTTTCAGTGAACTAGATTGTTGAATTTTTGGAAGGTGAGAAGATTGAAGTCTGTCCATTACAGTTTAAGGAATTTCTATCTTAATATATGCTGAGCACTGATAATATATTTGTATGGAAAATTATGATCTGGTCTAGCTGATGAGTGCTGGTTCTGCACAAAATACATATGTTGTGTATCATTTATCTTTTTCACATGTGTGTGGTCACATGTATCAGTGGTTTGAGATGGAGTGGGGAATAAATATACTCAAAATCCTAAGTTCAAACTCCTCTATTGATTTAAAATAGTGTTTTAAGCTTTTTATTTTTAATAAATAAATCTCTATTCTTCATTAAGTATTTACAGTCTGATAATATTAGTGGAAGTTAAAATTATATATTCATGTAACAAATTCAATCTTTGACATTTTAAAATTCAATTTACACTTACACAAAAAATGGCAAAAAAAAATTATTGACTTTATAGATGTGTGTCCCTTTTTTCACAATTATTGACTCTTTATTTTACATTATTATTTTTTACTTGACTTATTTTCTTCTTTAAAAAACAAATGTATTCACAAAAAATCGAAATCATCAAATGACAAATATTTCATTTAATTTTTCAAAAAATTAAAAATAAACAAGTTTGAACTTATAATTTATATGAAACTAGTTGTGAACTTCTAATTTTTTATTTCAAGATCTTAAAAAGAAACTAAAGTTAGGTTGAGTACCTTTGAGAACAATAAAATATACTTTCATGATATTCCTTTACTTTTACTCAACAATATTAACCCTTTTCCCGCCTCTTACGAAGCTCCTCATCAACATCTGACGTCACTCTAACTCTGCCAGTTCTTATACTAAAATATTCGTTAGACAGGTATTGAATAGGTTTTTAAAAGTTCTGTAAGATGGTGCCCTCTTCCGAATTATTTTACAAGTAAAAAATAAAAAAAACGCATTTAAACCTAAACAAAGAAAGAACATTACTTGTGATTGGTTCTTAGCATGCTGTCAGCTGAAAAAGACATTCTGATTGGCTGGAAAGAACAAAGAAACCGCCTGATCAAAGAAAATAAAGAAAAACGCTGAGATTTTCATTTCGAATATGATTTAAATTATTATAAAAGAATATTTTGAGAAATTACAAATTATTTTCAGAGAGAATACTAAAAAAAAATTATTTTCGAAAAATATTGAAGATTTTAGTAAAAATATTTAAGATTTAGTAAAAAGAAATATTTACTTTTCTATAACGTAAAAGTCAACCTTTTTGTTTATATTATAGCTTTTATGTTGCCGAAATTGAATATTTTAGAATAAATAAATAGCAATTTATTTTTGAAAGAACTTTCGTTCTCTTCATAACCTGAAAAATTAGTAATATACTTTTTATAAATGTATCTGAGTTGAATTTAATATTATAGGCGAATATGTTTTAACAATAGGCTTTGTCTTCAGTTTGTGAGTTGGCCAATTAAAAGATTTGATTTTTACCTCATACAACCAATAATATAATTAGCGGTTTAAGGGTTAATGCATAACAATTTTAGTTTGAATTAATATTATATAATATTTTAATTCAAACTTTTGGCATCAAATGAATGCAAAAACATCAAATTAATGCTGTAATCAGCTGCAGTTGTAACATCTCTAAGGTGGATGGAAAAATGATTATAGTTTAAAAAGGTAAATAGTGTGGCTTAATATATATTGTAACAGCAATTTTTTTTACCTCTGTATGGGTTTAAACCTGGATATAGATAATTTATATTATGAGATCTTCCAAATGTATCCATAAATAAATTAAATAATTAATAGAATTTCAATAATAAGACAAAATTTTAATAATAATAATAACCAATGTTATGATAACTAGGATTTATAATCACAAGTGCTCCTAATAGTACTTTGTTTTAAGTCTTAATAATAAAAAACTCCAATACCAAACCTCCTCAAAGTAAAGAAAGTTTACTTAGAATACTAGTGAAATAATGATTACCATCACTTCAAATTATTACCATAACATCCCCACCATATTTCCCAGTGTTTTGCATGTTATCTCAGAGTTGTGGATGATTTATAAACAAACATTTGTTTGTTTAATTTATAAAAACCAACAAATATATTACCAAAACAATAATTTAACAATTTATTAACAACAAGGAAAAAATAAATCATTTGCTTATGTATACTGTTTGTAAATATATATAAGATCACATACCTCATAATAATTATTGTCTTTTCATTTTTATGTTTAAGGCATTTTTAAATGTTGCAGTATGAATATCTTACTAGTAAAATATTTAAACTCATGTCAAGGGTTGGTGGTTGAGAGGTCAGCACAGCTGCCTTACAAGCAGTTGTCCTGTGTTAGCAGGTTCACTTCCTGGATGATGCTATGACACATGAGAAAAAAAAATTTAAAATTATTTCTTTTCTTGTTTGTAATTACAGTCGTCTTCATAAGTCCACTTGAGGAGTAGATTTCTTCTCCTTGCATGCTAGAAACTTGAATTATAGCTACAGCATCATGGTAGCATATTGCTAATAGAATATCAAGAGGTCTTCAGTAATTTATTGGCCTAATTCATTATCTTTCCTTTGCTGGCATCTTGCAAGATATCACAGACTGGTTCCATTGACTTCCATGTTATTTTCTGAATCAGACTGCATACACAGGGTCTTCTAACTGATGTACTACTTTTTTTGGTGTAGCCTTGCACGGTAAATAATCCATTATTCAGTGAAACCATAACTATCACTATTATGACTTTGAGTATTAAAAAGTACTTTATAGCAGTCAATAACTTTCTTCTCAGTGCAGCTTATCTGAACATGGCTTTACAGTATAACTTGCAATCTGAAATCAAGATTACGTTCTAATAGTCAGAATAAATGATGCATAATGATTATGAATTTTGAACAACTCTTTTTTTCTATCTTTCTGTTACCCCCCCCCCCCATCTCCATTACTTGCCAGCAATCGAATCATTATGTATACCTCACGGACCCCTGAGTAAAACATTTCATTGTTTTCTTTTAAAACATGTGAACACAAACAAACTTGCACATAGAGAGCGTACCAATAGCTCATAACCGCACTTGTTAATTACGAGTTTGTTTGAGTTATTGGTACGCTCTCCCTATGTGCATTTTTGTAACTACAAGCTCATTAAAAGTAATCTCACGTTATATATGACTTGCTTTTTTAATTTATTACAAACAAACTTCTGTATAATATTATAAAAAACTTACATACTATGTTATAATATATTATAATGAAGAAGGAAATAGTTTTTTTTTTCTTCATCTACCCTCATTACAAGACAGAAATTTTTTTTGCTGACTTTTACTTTTGTACTTCTAATCTCTCCGATATCATTAATTCATAATTTTTAATCTTAAATTTGAATTCACCATTCAATGAGTGTAAAAATTGACAATATTTTATTTAAAAATTCATTCAGAACTGGCAAAAATGAAAAGGATTTTGACAGTTTCTTGAAATTTATAAACCATGTATTTAAAATTGATTTGCGATCACAGCATGTTTTCTCTTTTTCTCTTTCTTTTTACAATCGCATTTATATTTCTACTCACATATTATAGAATAAGTAATCAATGATATTATACATAAAACTATCTTTACAAAACAATTAATATGATTACAATAAACAATAAATTTTTCTTTTAATCTCATGGGCAATTTCTCTAATTTATGATATATGCATGCATACACACACACATTGTTGTTCAAATCTTTATTAAACAATTCATACAAATTTATGCATGAATTGCCTTTCACAGTACACCACAAATATTGTCAAATGCATACATCAACTTTCTTTTACTTTTTAGGCAGTTTATTCCAATAGCACATGATAAAAAAAAATTATACATTTTTTTTTTTTTTTTAATATAGTGTTTCACACTAATCAATGTGGGCTGCACTAGAGTTGATAAGGTTATACTATATATGTTAATAGACAACTTAAAATGAAAAAACTCTACTGATCATATGTTTCTGTGATAATTGATATTACTAATAGGGCTGAAAACTATTTGATATCATATCAAACATAGAATACGATTACTATCTGAACACCATTGCAAGCTTTAATTTGATATTGTTTGATATTAACTATTTTTGCTTAATTTTTTTGTTAAATAGAAATTCAAGCTGCTATAATTGCAAGGGTCTTAACTAGTTACTAGAATGCCTGATGACATTACTTAAGATCGAAACACATGTATAGCAGATATTGGTTGCTTTTTGCCATAAGATATTAGTTTCCAGGCTGGTGATAACATCAATTATGACAGAAACATGTATCCAGCAGAGAATGGTTTATTTTTTCACAGGATGTCTATTAGTTTCCAGGCTGTAAATGACATCATTTATGATGGAAATATGAATTCAGCAAAGAAATGTTGATTGTTTTTGATGTCAATTAGTGTCCAGGCTGCTATTGATATTAACTATGACAGAAATAGTTGTGTAGCAGAGATTTATTTTACTATCAAAAATTGCCACTTAAAAAGACTGCAAATTTCTGAAGATGGAGTGAGTTAATTTCATTTCCTATGCAATTTTTTGACAGCTTTTAACAGCAAACTAAGTAACATTAATCTTTTAACCGGCAGGTTTATTTGAATATGATACTAGAATAGGTGTTTTTTTTCTCTAGGATAATTATTTAATTTTAGTGTGAAAATAAAAGATTTTTTCCAGAATAGGACCTCTTCTTAATTCTATTAGTTAATTGGTGAGGTTTTATTCAGGTTCAGTTGCCACATACTCGTCATTTATATTGCTCTCCCTAGGAATATTTTTATAAGAGTTCATCATTTGATTCTAATATTTAAATCTTTATTTTATATTAGAATCAAATAAATTGGTGATTTGTTCAAATTATAAATTTATAAATGAAAATTATCTAAAAATGATATTTTAACTTTGCAAATATAGAAAAAGTAAAGAAAGAAAGTTAAGTATGTAAAGGGAACAATTACATTTTTTTAAAAATGATTGCCACAATGCTACTGAAAAAAAATTCCAAAATTTTTGTTGAATGAACTCTATTTGTAAAACCCAAATAAATTCATATTGAGTCATGGTAAATCTATGAAATTCTATTGTAAAATTTTAGAATTATATTTACAGAATTTAAAAAAATCACAAACATTACTGTAAAACCAGCAAGCATCACATGATCACATCTCTCAGATCCAAGCCCCTCACCAACAAAGGCCACAAGCCAGAAACTAGTCTGTGGATATTGGATGAGTAGGACATTAGATAGGGATTTATGCACAGCCTTCTGGCATCCATTGATTACTCTGTTTGGCACAGGTGGCACTACTATATGGAGTTTTGCTTTGTTTATAAACATTACTGTATTTAGCAAATCATTGGTGACCATAGTTTCTTTTAACATTATGACAAATATCTTTAACTTATATTTAAACTGATAAAAACATCATCTGACTTCATCACATGACTTTAGCTTGACATATTTCTGTTGACGCAGCTTAATTTTTCTCTGATCACTATGTAGCCACTGTAAGCTTATAATCTCATATCTATTATTATTTATTAAAGACTATAGGGTGTGTCATAAAAATGAAAGCGTGATGTGATAACGCAGGAGAACATATGCC